>BMAU01021375.1:600000-993334 GCA_019973935.1 Trichonephila clavipes | reverse complement strand
ATGTAAGATGACGAGGTCAGCATTTGAGCAGCTGACACCCCAGTCTTCACATTAATGCCTCTCCGATGTGAAACCTCGATCGATTTAATACATATGAGCCATTCTACATGACTGGTCTTCAGTGAAATCAGAATTCGAATTATATCTCATTATAGAAATATTTTTTGCTTTCCCGCATGGAATGAATCCTCTGCAATAAAATTCGAAAATCAACATTAAAAATTAAATTAAATTAAAAGATACCACACATATTTTTTATTCAAAATATTCAGGTTTTATAATTTATTATCAAAAAGCGCACAACTTGGAATTTCTATCCGGGTGCGTTGGACTGAATAGAACATAATTTTTGAGTTGGCGTATGGTACACTGGATATAAAGAACTCAAAACAGAGTAAATATATAGCACTTGAATTAATAGAAAACACGAAAATGAGTCCGAGTATAAAAGTCAGATTCTCCCTGTGAGCATTTGATCGCGATTGCAAACTCGTGGTCGGCATTGTCAGGGACTTCTTAAGATTTTTTGAGGCCCTGGGCCTTCATTCAAAAGTAAACAATATAGCATGCATTGTCAAATACTCGCACAAACGATCAATTGAAACAAATAAATGTGCACGATTCACAGTCTCACTAACCTACGTACAAACCGGCTCGACCAAAAGCCTCACGTCGATTATATGAGTTGAATAATTGCTTATGCTATTAAGCCTAAGCCTAGATAGGGACAATGGTCATCACGTAATAATAGTCTTGCCACTTTTGCCAGTTGACATGCAGCTTGGAAATCTTTCTTTTCAGAGAATATGTACGGGAATAATATTTGATTAGTAAAATTATCCGGATCATGATAATATTACGACTGAGTCGAGAACGAAACGAGGCTCCCAATGAGGGGGAGGTCCTGCGCTCTGGCCCAGTTGGCCCATGCTTTAAGATATCCCTGGGTGCTGTTGAGCCACGGGTTTGTGTCCTAGTGCCAGTGAAGACCCTTCTTGTAGAGGGGCAGACGGCATAATGTGGAAGTTTGGAGCAGGAGTTGCTAGCTCAGGAGTCGTCTTCACATAACTTGACCGAGTTCAAAATTACGAGATTCGTCGCACTTAACCCCTTGTTTGCTACAAAGTGCTGCGTAAATTAAAATCAGTGAACCCTCAGTAAACACGTTCCTAGGGGTGGAGCGCCAGCGTCCATGTTTTTTTTTTTTTGTATGCCTATATCAGGAGTATGCATAAGTATTTTCCGGTTTAACTAAGAAATGGCGCCAGCGAAAAGTATGCTGCGTATTAATTTGACACGTACGACATTTTGTTCGTCTGACATTAAACTTTAAACGTACCCAATTTGAGACTTCCAAAAACCAACGTCTTTGTTTTATCGTTCAGTGATCATGTCGAATTTTGTGCATGAAAATGAACATTTGCGGCACGCATTGCTTTTCTTTTCTTTCTTTTTTTTTAAAAAAAAAAGGCAGTTGAAAGCCATAGTTTTCGGTAGAAACATATGGTAAACACGATCCATCGATTAGAACATGTGAGACATGGTTTCGACTCTTTAAAAGTGATGATTTCACCGTGAAAGAGAGAGAGACAGAGAGCTCTGGTATACCACAAATGTGCGAAAACGAGTAATTACAGGAGTTATTGGATGATGACCCAACTCAAACTCTCAACAACAATTTGCAAAAGCATTAAATGTATCACAAGAAACAATCAGCAGAAACATTTACGAGCAACGGGGAAGATCAATCAATTAGGTAAATGGGTCCCACACGATTTGAACGAACGTCAAATGGAAAATCGCAAAGTCACTTGTGGAATGCTGCTTCAATGCTATGAAAAAAATTTTTTTTTTGTATCGAATTGTGATGGGTGACGAAAAATGGATTTATTTTGAAAACCCGAAGTGAAAAAAATCGCGACTTTCACCTGGCGACGCCGGTTCTTCAACACCAAGGCCAAATCGCTTCAGCAAGAAGACCATGTTTAGTGTCTGGTGGGACCTGAGCGGTATTGTGTATTATGAACCCTTCAAACCGTCAAGACCACGCATTGATTGAAAGATGACCAGAATGGACCGGAAGACATGACAAAGTGATTTTTTTACACGACAATGCACCGTCTCACATAGCAAAACCAGTGAAAGACACCTTGAAATCGCTTGTATGGGACATTCTTCCGCACCCGCCGTACTCTCTAGACCTGGCGCCTTCTGACTATCACCTTTTCGCATCAATGCTGAAGTGCTGCTCGCAGAGCAGCACTTCAGCAATTTCAAAGAAGTTGGAAAATGGCTTGACGAATGGTTTGCCGCAAAAGACAAGCATTTTTCTGGCATAAATCACCTGAAAGATGGGCGAAATGTGTATAAGCCGATGGCCACTATTTTGAATAAAAAAAATTAATTTCCCTTGAAAATTACGTGTTTTCTTTACCCAAAAAACTGGAAAAAACTTATGCATACACCTGGTATAGTTTTAAAATTTATAAAACATGTGTATAAAATTTTTTTTATTGATGTTAAGGAAGATAAACCAGGGATATGTAATAATGTTTATTTAAAGGAAATTTATAGGAAAGTTTTTTTATAATAAAAAAAGTGATAACCTGTTGCAATGTGTTAGTCTGCTCTCTATTGGACAAATTCATGGGATAATGTAATTGCCCTCGCACGGGTAACTTTCATTTTACAAGATGCCGATAGAATTTAGCTCCCCTAAATTTTGCAGCCAGCATTCAGGGCATTTACTGCATACCCGCCAAGAACGGATCCACCTGTATGTTACTTGATAAACGTTATCCTTCTTTAAAATGACTATACTAACAAGTTACCCCCCTTCCCTCCCCATCCGAAAAACTCTTTTGGGAGAAGGGTTCTTTCGCTGGTGTATTTCATACAAATGATGATGACGAATATCCCCCTGTCTGAACGACTGTCGTTGGCAACGTATCCTTGGCGCTCGTTCCAGACGCCAAAAAATTGGCATCGGGCCTTGGACGCGCAGACCGGAGTTGTTTGCTAGTATTTAAATTTAATTTTGGTGGTTTCAACTCCCGTGTCGGCTTCTTCGATCGTTCAGCATTCTTGCTCTGTTTACCACTTCCATGCCAGAAGCAGAGATTCTCATCGTCTATGAATGATGGACACGTTCAAGTTTTGATTTACACTCCCCCTTCCTTTGCTAAATATTTAACTGTGGTGATAGTTTACACTAGTAGTAGGAATTGAATGGCGACAAAGCTGGAATGTTTAGATTACGTTGGTTGAATTAAGAGCTTAAATCTGGCTATTGGTGACGGAACTTCGCTATTTTCAACCTCGGGTCAGTCGACAAAAATCTTGAATGGTATGATCCCCTAAGAAATTCTTGGAGTACCTATATTCCGTCGCAATTCAAAGTTATTTTGATTTTTTTTTGAGTGAGAAATTTAGGTCATCTATTGAAAATTTCCAAACGTTGGATGTATTGTTTCGCAAAGTACTGGGCTTTTTCAGTTTTATTAATAGAAAAAATGTTTATTAATTAAATTGATATTTCAATTTTTCTGTTGTTGTTACTAACGCCGGCCCCTTCCTGACGATGTCAGATCGAGGCCCTCGAAATTCATCGCGGTAAAGGGTTAGAAGTACACCTGTCGTTAGCACAAGCTTTGAGCACCATGCAGGTGACAGTACGTTTTGGCTCGGTTCCACCCCAATTTTGAGAGACCTCCCTCAGCTCTTCCCCTTCTACCATCCTCGCGAGAGTACTTGCGGCTCGACGGCTACTGTAACTTTTGAGAAAACTAATGGTAGCGTGATATTTATTGATTTAAATATTTGGCTTATTTACGTCACAGCTATTAATTACAGTATATGCATTGAAGTTATTAAAAAGATTGGCTATTTTATTAGAGTTCAAATTCTGTTGCTTGTGAGGGAGGAGCTTGCATCCGTCCTGTACAAAGTTTGCCAACGGATTTCTTTCTGCCCTTTTTGACTTTTCATTTGTGTGACGGGAAAATGTCAGAGAGCACTCTCATGCCGCAAAAGGATGACACATTTACAAACATCTATGCCTCCTCTGGGATTCGAACCCAGGCCCTACGGCACAACAGTCAGCATCGTTAACGACTATACCGGACGGGCGACTAATTTTTCAGTAATTGTGCTTACTTTGTTGAAAACTTTAATCTTTCTTAAAACACAAAAATTACTCAAAGTACTTATAAAAAATATTAAAAAGCTAGTTCACTCACACACACATTTGAGACGACGACTCATGAGTTACACAATAAAGAATCTTGGCTCCAGGGTTTTGTTGCATACTCTATTCGGGCGAATGGTAAATGGAGAGTTGTGTAGTGTTGTCGCTGTTTGAAACAAGCAATCTTTTGATTATTTATATTCGGATAATGGAACATGATTCGCAAACCATTCCTCGCTGATAAGAAAGAATCAGTTATTAACGTATAATAGTTATACATATGTGTATTAGAGACAATAAAGTGTAATAATGCATTCAGTGTGTGTGTGTTCATGTTGTAATGTTGCATTTTACTCAATTTAGTTCAAGTGCTGGATGTGTGGCGTAGTTGGTTTGTTGCTGGCCTTGTAGGCCCAAGTTTGCGGGTTCAACTCCGGCCTAAATCGGTGGATTTTCACGATGCAAAAATCGATAGCGTCTAAGTCGTATGATTATGCGGCATGTTAAAGATTCCTAAAGTACCTGTTTGACGGGTGTTCTTTACAAAATTAAATTCCTATGACAGTGTCGAATCATCAGAGCTCAGGTATCTCCATCTGGAAAGGCAATTAGGCTTCAAAACTACATTGTGGCCATTGATATCTACCTACCGTAAAATCCGGCAATCAACGCTCACTTTTAACACAAAAAATAAGATCGAAATTAACGGGTGCGTGTTATATACGAGATATATAAAAATGATATCTTCAAAAATAAAGAAAAAGAGAGGAGAGTATTAAAAAAATTTGATTCCTACGTAGATTGGAATATTGTTTATTTAAGAGGACTTGGTACCCTTTGAGCTACTTTCTTTTTTTTGTTTATTTAAAAATTATATTCTTAGAATTTTATATAATGTTTCTATTCAAAAAATTGATACGAGATGAAATTTTTCGCATACTATTCACACAATTTTAAAAATTAAAATTTTTTCAAGAAAATTTACTCCTTCTGTAATTATTAATTTTTTGACCTGAAATATTTTTGTAATATTCTTATGGGTGTTATATGATTTTACAATAACTTAATTCGTTTTTGAGAAAAAAAAAATTAAATATTGATATATGCATGCTAAAAATTAACGAAAAGGTCAATATCTCTTACATTTTAATTTTTTTTAAAAAAAAGTATTCAGTTTACAGCAAAATGGATCCCTAATTTTGTTATATGCTTTATATGCAACATACAGGATAAAAATGGAAGTAATTGGTAAATAGCTGTGGAAGGAGTAGCATTTTGAATGCGCTAATGTTTCGAAAAACACAAACTGAGAAAAAACACTTCAAAAAAATTGTAATAAGCTTAAAATATACTACTTTAAGATATTAGTTTTATATTTTTCTTTAAAATTATTGCCTTTTCGTATTTTTTCAACCCATACATTTTTATAAATGATCAATTTTAAGAAGGTATTAATTGCACAAGAAAATTTTAAAAAAATGTTAAATTTTTTTTCTGTCACGACAGAAAGTTTACTCTTTTTCTTCACATAACATTGAAGTATTACATTTGTATGAAAAACATATTAGGAATAAGAACTGAAATTATATATGAAATTATTAATATAAAATGCCTTAATTCAAAAATTTTACATGCACACATTTCATAAAGAAGAAAAATTACATTATTGTATTACCTCGGAAATATTCTGCTTTATATATTACACATTCTTTTTTTATAGTTATTATTTCTCTTTATAAAATAGATTTTTTTATCATAACGCTTTTTTTAGCTTTTTTTTCTAAAAAAGGGTGTGTGACCGAATTGCCTAATTTGTTTTTAAATGCAGTTTTATTCAATTTCTAACTTTCCGACATGCACAAGTGATACATCAATCGAAAGATAATAATGCAAAGAATAAGATTAAATAAAAATAAGAAAAACGACAGGTTTGTCATTTTTGGGGTACCAAGTCCTCTTAAAAGAAATGACATACCTAATGAACTTAAAGGGTTGCAGGTATAGAAATACATTATTTTTTCAAACGACTGGAATCATTATAATCATCTTCAAAAACATAAGAGAAATGCAGGTGTACATTTCAAGTTCTTTTTTAAAAAGGGTGTGCGGATTATATATATCTAAGAATTAAAAAAAAGCAGCTTTTGAAAGTAACGGTGCGCGCGTAGTACGACAGTGCGCCGGATTTTACGGTATATGGTGCCAGACTAAAGTGTGTAACCAGCTTCCGGGAATGTACTAGGTTTGAAATGGAAATTACCAATCAGCAGCCCCATTAGAAAAATTCAAATGGTTACTAATCCAGGGTTTGATGCAGATAGACAGCTTAATAAAACAATGTTTGAAACGAAAAAGTCCTATTGAGCAATAGGCGATCATACGGGTACCGATGGGCAAAAATAGTGGTGGTAATAGGTACTACAAGATACATATTAGCGAAATTAAAATTCTGCAAAGTCTGTTTGTCTAGATTGCCATCGTGTTGTTGAAACTCTTTCTTGGACATCAAAGTTAATTGATCTTTCTTCAAATGAACGCGCATAGGACGTGCTTTAATCACCACAAAACATTGTAGGTCGGAAATAAAAAATGAGGGATTTTGTAGCTTGTTCTCATGAGTTTTCAATTAACCTTTGAGATTATATTAACGCTATTTGGTTTTATTTTGGGATATTTAACTATTCTGTTGATTGCTTAATTTGAGAACCTGAAGTGGCGCTTAACCGGAGGACAGAACCTGCGACCTATGGAACTGTAGCTGAGTAGCATGACCACTAGACAAAAGTAGTCGTCCCTTTCCAGAGCTTGTTATAAGCTTATGAAGGTACCACCACTACAGTATTCCCCCACCAGTGAGTCGATGAATAGGCGAACGAACGATTTATTTTTTATGGCTTCAGTGATCAATTTTATAAGAATTTATTTAATTTTGAAGAGAAAAAATTAAATATAGTATTTATAAGAATGCTAAAATATATAAAATAAAACACCAATAATGTCAATAATTTAATTTTTTTTAAAAGATTCCATTTTATTATTACGTAGATCCCAAATTTTGTTATGTGTTAAATAAAACGAATAAAACGTAAATGGCATAATAAAATTTTTAATTGATTAATGTATCAAAAAACTGAGTAAAACCATTTTTACATCCATAATTTAAAAAAAAATTATTGTTATATGCTACAGTTTATTTGAAATGCCTTTTTAAAACATTAGATGTGTTATTTGTAAAAGTAATTGTATTTTAATATAATTACAATACATATTTATAATTTATTACTTCTTTTCGGACTATGATTACACTTGATACTAACGGGGAAAATATAAAAATAAATAAATGAACCCGTTCTTATATTTTTTGTTTCATGTATTTCAATTTGAAAATAAATGAATAAGAATACAGTTGTGAAATTATATATATAATAGCTTGATACCTTTAAACAAGATCATCTTAAAACATTAAAAACAGCATCCATGTTCAACAGCAACTGATGGAAGAAAGGTTGATTCGTATTGACTTGCTTCGATGGTGTGAAGGCGAATCTTCCTCAGTCAGAATCCATGTGATTTGGATTGATCACGACAGACTGGGATTCGTTTGGTGTCAAGGGAGCCTAAATAGCACTGAATTTTTATTCCACTTTTGCTTCTGCAATTTGTAACAATAACACTGAACATGATTTCTTGCCTTTTTGCTATTGTTCTCGTGTGTGAGATAAATAAATTTATTACACCGTCATGAAAAACTTTTTTTTATAGAGAAAACTATTTCCGATCGTAATATTTAACCCAAAAACCATCATGTGTTTTATGTTCCTTTCAGGTATCTATCTTGGACTGTTACTAACATCTATGTAGCATTAATACGAATCGGTCAGATTACTTTTACGACTTTTTCTATTGAATCTCCGATAAATCCAAATTCACCTATACGTATCTCTCACAGATCCATATTCTTCTTCTGTATGTATCTTCCACAAATCCATATTCTTCAATATGTATCTTTCACCCAGTTCAGTTACGATAAATATGATCCAAGAGAAAATGTTTCATGTTTTATGAACATCTCAACAATTTTTAAGAAACAAGAATGAGGCAGTCTTTAATCAATCGCCAAACAATACAATAATAATCAGTTAAATATTGGAAATAATCGATAAAATATCAATAATCGCTTCTAACAGTCTTATTTGCCTTAGAAAATATGTGTTAAAAAAGTTCGTTATTCTAAAGCGAATTAAGAGCTTCTTCGACAAGCTTATATTCTATTGGAATTCTACCTTAGCAGATTTTGTCGTCTATATAACCGAGAGCCAGTAGAGTTGGTTGTAGACAACGCAAGAGGTCTTTCCCAGAAATCCCCTGCGGCTATTTGACGGACAGATAACGCATTGGGAAACAAAAATTGGACACAATCACACAGGATGTCGTTTACCGGTTTGCGGTATCAGTTGCACAGACGACGGCGCGTAGGAGCTGTGATGCAACAGTCTTAATTAATGTTTTCTAACTAATAAGAATAGTTTTTCTTTTATTACAGTGAAATACGTTTAATACGAAACGCTTAAGACCAAATATCGGTTAACACGAAATAATACAACGGTGTCGACAAACTACTATGCATTTTCAGGCATTTCTCCCCCCCTCTCTTAGCACGAAACGAAGATAGATTAAAACGAAAATATTTCTCTTCTGAGAAAGAATAAAATATGGAAATAATGAAATGAGTTTGAGAAAGTTTCTGCATTATAAAACTGTCCTGTTGGATCTTTCGTTGTAGTAGATGATGATAATGTGTGTACAGCACCATAACTACGGCAGACAAAGACATTTTGGAGTTTGATCAAAGTTCAAAAAGTACCATTGGACAGCTCCTGTTTCCACGTCATCCCAAATGAGGAACATCATGAAGAGTATGCGTAGTTATTTAGACGCACATTCCAATGGTAAAATGAATTTAAAAAAATGGACGACATCGAACAATGTGTTGACAATTTGATGCTGAAAAAGACAATAAAAAAATATCAGATTATTGTACAAAATAAATGTTGTTTTTCAAAAAACTTGAAATTTTGTATTAAATTTCACTAAGTTCTTGTGAATGTTTTTTTGTTTCAAAGATTTTTAATAAATTCATGCATTTGTACACATCTATGTAAATAAAATGTACTCTAATAAACTTAATTTTATTGAATATATGTTTTTAGCAATATCCTTTAACATGAAAAAATATTTCAATCCTTTCAGTTTCGTGTAAAACGATTTTCACGGTATACAGTGGCGGGACGGAGAATATTAGAGCCCCCTGTAAAGTCAGGGTTTGGGCCCCAAGCCGTACTTGGCGTCAGTCAGGCTTTGAGTCTCCTAGTGTTCTGGGCAGCCCCGCGATGGGGGTGTACGTTACGCCACTGAATGTATATGATTATTCTCGTAACATCTGTTTCAATTTTTTTAAATGTTTTTAATGCTTTTAAAAATTTATTTTAAGGTCTTTTAATTATTCTAGTCTTATAATTACTGTTTGGCTGAAACGGTAGCGTTTTAAATCATGATCGCAAATTCTTGAAGCTGTGTTTTCGAGTCCTGATTCCTCTTATAATCTCTCGTGCGAAATAATGGAAACTGTAGCCTTTAAAACGGAACTGAGACTCGAGTGAGTGAATATCTTATAACTTCGCCCTTTAAAGCAACACGTGGGCTATTAGCGACGAACAAGGTCTACGACGAGTGACCTCATGTCATTTGTGACACCCCACTCTCCACACCACGCCATTGGAAAGACTTTTAGTCTCAACAGATTTAACGTGCATCAGTTCCTATACACAGCAAGTTGAAATTCGAAGTCGGCGTGGAGGGGATGTGGGAATTGAGATGGCAGCTAATGTGTTTTTATTGTCATTTGACTATGATTCCAGATTATGAGTTCCGTTTCTAATATCCCCTTTAGTGCAATGTTCGTTTAACCCAGTGCTTCTCAAACTTTCAATATACTTGACCCACTATTCAATCATTATTTTCATCGCGCCCCCCCTCCATACAATAGCAATGTATTGAATTCAAAAATACTATACTTTGACGCTAAAGCTACAATACGACTTTAACCTCTTATGTGCCACCGACGTATATAAACGTCTCGCTCAGTCAACGTATTAATTTTCTAGACGTATATATACGTCATTTCGAAGTACGATCTTTTCTGTGCAGTGCTATCCATAAAATTATTCCGAAGGCTTTGGAATGCAATAAAAGGACCTTGACAGTGTTTACGAAGGATTTACTTATTTCAGAGGAATTGCTTATTTATTCTCTTTCTCCTCCCCCTGCCCCTAAAAAAACATCAAACTACGCTCGTCTACAGGGAAAACGATGGCATGGGGAAGCGATTCGCGTAACTTTTAATCGACAGTTAAGGAATTAATTATAAACCGTACAAATTATCAAGATAAGTGTTAATACAAGCCCATGGGGTCACTGATAATTATGAAACTTGTTCTTAACTTTGTATTGCTAAATAAATATTAAAATATACATTGTACAGTACTGATACATTTATAAGTGTATTATATCAGTGTAAATGTGTATTCTATATTTTATTACATCAGAAAGTATTTTGTTTCTTTACTTTCAGTCAATTTTTTAAATAATCTTTTCTTTTGACTTTTCAATATGCTCGGGCCCCCTCGAAGAGTTATCACGCCCCCAAGGGGGCACGCCCCACAGTTTGAGAAACGTTGGTTTAACCCATTGACTGTCAGGTAAATTCATAGAGTCTTGCCTTGGGTACCAAGGTTTTATATTAAAGAAAAAATAAAATTTTACAAAATATAATAACATGAAGTTATTGATATAATACGTAATAGCATTTACAGTAGTTTTTATTAAAAAAATTAACAAAAAACACTACGAGATAATTCGCAGTCTGGCGTCAGTGAATAACATTCCTGAGCTGAGTGCCATTTGCGAGTCATAGTGGTCTTTTTTTTTGAATAAAAATCTTCATGTAAAAAGATTTTCTTTTCGTTTGTTTGATTTTACACGCTCGTCGCCTGATTTCATCTGGAGACAGTCAGATGTGGAATGTTATATCAGATTTTCGAACAGACGTGGAGTTATCCTCGCTTGGAAAAACCTATAAGGACATGGTAGTTACAAAGAGTTGTAAAATAATAAAAATGAACTGATAAGTAATAATTAGCAGACCACAGGAACAATACCTATTGATACAAGAAAAATCTCTCTACCTTACTTCGAAGTCTTGCTGCAGGATGCATACAAGTCCTGCAGCCAAAGAAATCGAGGGACTAAAAAGATGAGGATGCTTCAATTTAGGGAATCAGTTATTAAGGATTTATTTGATGGCGACGGCAGCAATACAAGAGAAACCAGCGACTATAATACAAATGCAACTGATTTTCATAACTTAGAACGCCTTCCTCCCACAAAAAAGGATACTTACAAAACCATGTTAAATATGCATAAAGCAAAAAAATGTAAGGAGACAAGATATTTTTTTTTTTTGTCCAGTGTGTCCCAACCTCCCAGCACTTACCGTTGATCCTTGCTTTAAAACTCATCATACACAGTAACAACAATAAAAATATGTTTTTAATTTTTGGAATATATTCATATATATATAATTATTATGTGTTTTAAGCTAATCTTCAACGTAACAATTTTAATAATAAAAATTGACATCTTATATGTTTTTTGCACTACATAAATTTTTCGTTCATCTTTTCTAATAATTCCTAATTTGAATTGATATATGTAATCAATCTAAAATTTCAGTCCACGCTACGAGATATCTCATATCCGGCAGTTTTAGTACACACGTTTACTAAGAGATAACTCGTAGCCGACAGTTTTAGTATACACGCTTACTACGAGATATCTCGTTGTTGGTAGTGAATGGGTTAAAATTCCTAAATTTCCTTTCAGTTATAACATGATTAGGTCCAGTGGTCGAGTGGTAGCGTATCACGCTTCCAATCCACAGGTCCAGGATTTATTCCTGGGCTGGGCAAGGTTGACTCAGCCTTTCATCCCTACTGCATTGGATTGATAGATGAGTACCAAAAGCTTGCTTGGGGACTTAAACACTGGGGAACTCGCTTCAGACTGACCACTTGATCGGGACATCTGCTCATGCACAGTAGGCCTTGGCTCTCATGGGCTGTTGCGCCAATGTGTTTGAGTTATTACATTATTAAAATTCCTTTTAGTCAATTCTGTAAGAATTGCACTCTTACAGAATTAGTTCTTTTGGATGAAATAATTCTAAAAAATTAGTATTCAACAATTAAATATTCGATTCTTGCAACTGAAAATAATTTCAAGTAGAAATACTTCTTAACAGCAATTCTTCACGAAAACAAAGAAACGGGTGCAGATAAAAAGGGGAACAATATTAAAAGTCTACAAAAAGGATTTTTAATATGTTTTTCATTATTTATTTGGAGAATACTGCTCGCGTGTCACAAGAAAAAAAAAGAGTAATGTGTGACTGATGTTTACTTTATATTTTTCACTTATTAAAACCACCTCATAATATAAATTTTTCATTTTACTTTCTAAAAAAACAGAAGTATTTAGATGATAGGTAAAGCTATGAAAATTTGAATTTGTTATTCATTGCAAAATGTTCCCTAAGTTAGAGTTATATTGCACATTTTCCCAGTATTACACAAATATTGTCTTTTACTGATTAAAATTAAGATTAACGACTCATCCACATTGATGCAATCCGATTGTTCGAATTTGTTGCGTACTGCAGCTCATGGTGATTTGATTTGTTAAATCTAAATAATAAAAATAAATGTCGAAATTCAACACATTACTGGATTTAATTTATTAATTTATCGTAATAGAAAAGAACAAGTTTCACAAAACAATGGATTTATTCTCTTTTCCAAACATATTAAGAAATTGTGATGATTTGTTCTACTCTTTGAAGCATGACTCAATAGAACAAATGTATCTGGAAAATTGTAAGAAATAAAATTAGATAATCTCTAAGATATATATACAGTCGACTCTCGCTAATTCAAACCTTCGATAATACGAAAACCTTCATCTCTTTTAGATTTTGGAGACATATGACAGGGCATATTTCACAATCGGCGGAGTTTTTTTTTATTGTCTGCGAGATTTTAAGTAAACGAGCAAACATCAACTCAAGCTAATGTTCATCCAAAATGGCGTCTGTGACCATTCATATATAAAGGCAATTGATGCGCGTCCTCGTAATTATGGCAACAGTGCTGCAGCTGTATTTCTAAGCGATACTTATTTTAAACAAGTAATATAAAAAAAATTTTTAAGTCAATTCCTACTTAGGTCAACAAATAAAAATTTTATTTTAGTTACTCTTTATCAAATAATTACAATTAATATAATTGTGACAGAATCACAATATTAAGCGGAAATTAATTTTTATTAATTATCATTAAAGTATCGTATTATCATCCAAAACAATCGTGTATATAAAATTTTAGTTCAACTGAATGTTTTAAAACGTAAGAAAAAAAAATCTTTTACAATTTTGACCCAAGTCGCTAAAAATGAAGCCAACGTGACTGTATCTATAATTCTTGAAAACAATTAGTTTCAGTGAATTAATTTTAATTAATTATTATTAAATTATCGTATTGTCACCCAAAACAATCGTGTATAGAAAATTTCAGATCAAATGAGCGCTTTAAAATGTGAGGAAAAAACCTTTTATAGTTTTAAAACAAGTCGCCCAAATGGTCGCTATGTCGCCAAAAAGGATGCCAACGTGGCTGTATTTGTAAGTCTTTGAGGAATTAGTTTTAATCAAGTAATTTTTATTAATTATAATTAAATTACCGTATTGTCGTCCAAAAAAATCGTGTGTAAAAAAAATTCAGCTCAATCGAGCGCTTTAAAATGTATTTTATTAAAGATTGTAAATTTGAATAAAATATATGAAAAACATACTTTGTACATAATTAAGCTTTTAAAAATTTTAAAGGAATCCAAGAAAATAGAATTAGGTACCCAATTTGTTATGGTTTGGATCTTATTTTAGCCCATACCTTTGACTTGGATAGAAGTTTGGTTTAGAAAATGAGCTGTTTGCGTACTTTGGTGAAATTTTTTTTCCTTTGCAAAGGTATGAATTAAACTAGGATTTTAATAATGTTAGGACCGCAATTGAAAAACTGTATAAATTAGTGCTTATGAAGTATTTTACATCTAAAGCACTGAGCTAAAGCAATCAATAACTTTCCCGCCATAAATAGAAATCAGGCTTACGTGTTTAACACGGTTGACATGCTATCAAGGGTAATTATTTGAAAAGGGAAAAAACAATCAACGCAATGACGATGGCGATTCAATAAAAAAATTTTGTTCAAAATAGTTAGTTCTGGGAAGCACAACACATAACCAATCATTTGCAAGGAATAAACTAAAAATAAATTCGAAATTATGATTCAGAGTTCGAATCGGTACTAACTGAGAGGGAAAACATGTTATTCGACCGTCATGGAATAGCACCTGTCAAGAATAGAACAAAACGATCGTTTGCTCATAGGTGCAATGTATTTTTGGTGTTTATATCTGAATTCCTTTCCTTAGATACTATTTCATAAAAGAAGTAAGCTATTTATTGAATTGATCATGCATTATGGCAAAAAAAAGAAAAAAATTAAACAAAGTCGATATTTTTAGCCTTGAATATAAATTTACGAATTTTTATTATCTTTGAGAATATATGATAAAAATTAGGCGATGCAGTAAATGAAGTATAAAAAACAATTGAAACTCCTCTCAATTTGATTGATTTTGGGAACTTATTGTTTTAATTTATATTAAGATATCCTGTTTTGACCTGTTATGTCCTGTTTTTATTCCTGTCCTAAAATGTGTATATTTTTGAACATACACAATTTTTTTTATATTCGATTTTAAAGTGTTTTAACAATCTGGGTTTGAAAGTGAAATTTTCTAATTAATCAGTGTTCAAAAATAAATTATGATATTCTATGCTTTACAGAAAAATTTGTTTATGGTAAAAATCTTTAAATATATTCTGCGCTTGGTAAAGAAAAAAAATGATGCGTGGAAAGCCACACGATAGAAGTGAAACATCTATGGTGACGTTGGTCGTAAATGCAGGAATAGATCTAATTAAAGGGTGTTTTTTTAGAGGTATAGAACTTTAAATTGCAATAAAACAACGATGTATTATTCGATTGACATGAATTTTTTTTATTCGAAAGATAATCTTGTGGCATTACATTTTAAATATGATTTCTGGCATAGGACTGCCACGGCTGGCTCGGATGTAGACTCGGATCTGGACGTCCCATTTTCGATGACTTTTTCCAACATTTGTGGCCGTATATCGGCAAAAACACGGCGAATGTTGTCTTCCAAATGGTCAAGCGTTTGTGGCTTATCCGCATAGACCAATGACTTTACATAGCCCCATAGAAAATAATCTAGCGGTGTTAAATCACAAGATCTTGGAGGCCAATTCACAGGTCCAAAACGTGAAATTAGGCGGTCACCAAACGTGTCTTTCAATAAATCGATTGTGGCACGAGCTGTGTGACATGTTGCGCCGTCTTGTTGGAACCACAGCTCCTGGACATCATGATTGTTCAATTCAGGAATGAAAAAGTTAGTAATCATGGCTCTATACCGATCACCATTGACTGTAACGTTGTGGCATTCATCGTTTTTGAAGAAGGGTTCCACTAGCCCATAAAGCGCACCAAACAGTCAGTTTTTCTGGATGTAATGGTGTTTCGACATACACTTGTGGATTAGCTTCACTCCAAATGCGGCAGTTTTGTTTGTTGACGTAGCCATTCAACCAGAAGTGCGCTTCATCGCTAAACAAAATTCACTTATGAAAATCGGGAACAACGGCAATCTCGTTTTGGGCCCATTCGACGAATCTACGCCTTGCTTGATGATCGTTTTGATGAATTGCCAAACCAAACTGAGAATAAATCACTTGACAGCTGTTAAATCGGTCGCCATCTTGGAAAGTAATGCCAACTTAAACTTCTATACCTGAAAAAAAAACACTCTTTATATTAAACTGCTGGGGGAACTTATTTTAGTCAAATATAAAACTTCATTTATTGTATGAAAATAATATTTTTATTCAATTTTCTGCATCATCATCTTCCAAGATAGACACAATAGGTGTGTGGTAACTGAAGTAGGATATAAAATTCCTGGATATTGTAGTCGATCAAGAAAACGTGAAAAACCTGCATCAATCGTCATTCCGTATCTTGTTGTTTCTTCCCTAGCATCAGTATTCAGTGTCCGTTTCAAGAATTCATTGAGTAGTTTTGCTTCTTCTGAAGCAAAATTAACAGTCTCCAGTTAGGATAATCGGCTTTTTATCATCATCGGATCAAGTGATTGCAACGACCTCTGGTGTGTACAGCACTAAAACTTTATGGATGAAGGTGATAAAAGCTGCGACTGGATTACCTGGTGATATATAGACTTTCGAATGAACATGCTGCTAGTTTTCCTCCTCCCCCCCTTTCACGAAACTTTTCCCCTCTTTTTGCATTTGTTCTAGGTATTCTAACTAGAATTAGTTATAATTTGTGGCGGTGTGATATCTATTTGAACTAGTACCAACATCACGCGAAGACGATCGTTTTGGCGTGATCGGTGAAGTACTCACATTCGTTCGGAACGGAAGGTACCCAGAACGAACCTTTCTTTCCTTCAACGTAAATGAAAATTAATAATATAAACTTAATGCATTGCTCACAAAAGTCACTGTGTTTGTTTACAAGACGCTATACGTAGTAATTCTGCAGCGAATGTTAGTGACATATACACAATGCTACAGACACTCCCATAACGTGAAGAGCCATATAATGGTAATATTTTGGGACAGTTTATTTGTTCAAAACGGCACGTTTATTATATAGAAACTACGAAAATACGCCACGCGGCTTCGTTACGAGTAGCAAGGGTCTCCACTTAATGTCTCCAATACCTAAGCCAGGGATGGCGAACATTTTTGAGATGTGGGTCAAATTTTGTTCATAATTTTTTTATTACTAGCTCGTGGGTCACTATTGCCATTTGCACTAAAGTTAAGTTTAAAAATTTGTAACTGAGTATTTTGAAAAAAAAAAACTTAACATCATTAAAATTCAATTGGCTTAACTGGTAACAATGAGCTTGGTGGAAGTCTCTTTCTTCAAACATAACTGAACATAACCTTACAAAAGCGCATTTTATCCGAAGAAAGTGCTTCAAATATGCTTATTTGCTTTGGTTTGTGGATTTTTTTAACAAACAAAATGTGAGTAAAATTATACATTTTTTTTAATATTGTGTAAACACTTTTATTTTTTTATTTCAAATACTACGCACTTTTAAATACATTTGTCGTCATTTGCGTAGCTTTGGAACTGTAATGATCAAACTGAAGGTTATAGACAGCATTTAAATTACTTTTGTGTCAATGCAATGCTTGAAAAAAATACAAATAGAATATAAATAATCCACAAAATTAGAAAATCTAATAATCCCGCGTAAACAAACAAGTGGTTGCCTAGCAATCGTGGGTCAGTTAAAAAGCTTGCGTGGGTCAGTGTCTGACCCACGGGTCATAGGTTCGCCATATAAGCTGACATAAGCGCTCCCCATGCCTTTCTCCGAAGCAGTAAGAGGCCCCACTCCACACCCTCTTTCATGCGCAACCATGCTGGCATGCTTCTGGGGGAAAAGGATGGGGTGGGAAGTCGACCAATCGGCAAGGCGGGCAATCGTCCAACATTATCATGGATATGACGAAAGTCCCGTGGTGTCCCCCGCTCCCCTTTTCCTCCCGCTCGCTATTTCCTCACCATGGCCATGATTCGGTTGGAAGGGAACCACTACTTCCGTTCGGTTTTTCACCGTAACGCAAAACTGGACAAACTTCCCATTCACTCTCGCGCCTAAAGAAGTTTCACTTCAAAAATTCTTGAAATATTGAACAGTTTTCTACTAGCCTGCCGCAGGCGAAATATGCACAAATGAAAACTACTTATAATTATTTGTTACGTTGTAAAGTCTTTATTACTTTCTTAATTTCTTCTCAAATCAATCAATACAAACAAAATTAAATCAACTCAAACAATTATCTTGATTAAATATAATTATCTAATAAACACTCCATGTAATGTCTTTCATTTACTCGAACCTTTATCTCCTATCATGAGATTTTGAGTGACTTTCAAAATGGCCTTTTTTTAAAATCAGTATTAAGTTAATAAAATGCAGTTATTGCATAGATCAGGGTTCGACAACTTATGGCAAGCCAACTACATGTGGCACTGCACAAAGTTGTGAGATCAAGTTAAATCTATTTGTCTCTCCTCTCTCACCTCACGCATAAAGACTATTTATTATATTCAAATTTTTCTATAAAACGATTCTGCTGAATCTGTTTGTGTGTGTGTGATTTATGTAAAAAGAACATCCTCTGTTTAAATGTGACTTATTATTAGCTTAATTATTCAATTCAAATAAAAATGATTGTGTAATAATTGGTACTTTGGTTTGGCACACCGCAGATATAAGGTTGCCGACCCCAGGTATAGATTAATAAAAATTATTAATTCGTTCGTTGCCGAATCCCGCGTCATTGTGGGACCTGACACCAACGCAAGTACTCAATCCCGTGAAAGCGTGCGTTGTGGGGTGATCACTCAACAGCTAATTTCATGCTATAGCGGAAAAAATATCCTCATCATTTACTGTCCCTCAGTCGGCGTGTGCGGAAAAATTCATTTACACGGCTGGCATCGCAGTGATCGCTTCCCCCCTACGGCGGAGTGAGTGAATATTAACGTTGCACTGTTCCGCTACTCGAAAGCTTTTGGTGACAAACCTTGCAATTTTGAACCATGATCAAGTGACGAATACCGCACCCCAGCTGGCACCCCCTCTCCTAATTACCACACCACATCAATGGAAGGACGTTTGAGTTCTCGATGGATTTAAAAGGCATCTCTCCACCACACAGCGGGTCTTCAGCAGTAATAGGCTCGAACATGACACACCAGCCATGAGTCCGTTACCTTGACCACTAGCTTGACCACTCTCTACAGTGACAGTGAACTATCAAACGTTATCATTAGCTTCTAATGAAGGTACATGTGTTATTTATACATTTATTGAATCATTTGCTTAAGTAAACACAGTCGTAACGATTGTAAAAAGCCGATTATCCAGTCTAACAGGCGTCAGTGCTTCATAAATATGTTTCTTTTAGTATGCATCTTTTAGGTCTTAGTAAAGGCGGTCACTCTTAAATGTCTTGGAGATCCGCCAGTCGATCGCAATTAACTTAAGGTATCCGACTACGTTCGGAACCGTGATTTTGAAAAAGCTTATAAATAGATAACATTTATGATATTTAGTGTCACTTAGATTAGAAAACGTATATAAAATTGTTTTAAGAACAATATTACAATAAAAAATTATTTAAGTAAAATATTTGGACAAAAAATGAACATAGAATGACCCATTTTCAAAACATTCTCCTTTTATGAAAAATGCTTCTATTATTATTATATTTGTCGTCTATTGATATCCCATTCATGCTCAATTGGAGACAGATCTGGTTATCTCGTCGGACAAATGAACATGTCAACACACTGTCGAGAATGTTGCGTTACAACAGCGGTATGAGGGCGAGCGTTATCCTGTTGAAAAACTTTCCCTTGAATGCTTTTCATGAATGGCAGTACTATAGATTCAAATTACCAGACGTGCAAATTTGCAGTCAGTGTTTTTGGGATAACCACGAGTGTGATCCTGCTGCCATAGGAAATAGATTCCCAGACCATGATTCCAGGAGTAGGTTCAGTGTGTCTAGGCCAAAGACAGTTTGATTGCAAGCGTTCCCTGGCCTTCTTCTAACCAACTCATGACCATCACTGGCACCAAGGAAGAATCAGCTTTCATCAGAAAATACAACACATCTCTACTCCATCCTCCAATGAGTTCTGGCCTAACACCACTGGTGCAGCAAATGGCAATGGCTTGGAGTCTGTGGAATACACGCTACAGGGTGCCTTGCTCAGAGCTGTCCTTAAAGTAACCGATTTCTATCAGTTCGTTGTGCCACTATGGTACCGACAGCAGCTCGAATTTCTACCGCAGATGCAGTACAATGCGCCACAGCCTTTCCCCTGATTACAGTGTTCTTCACTCTCAGTAGCGCCACGTGGCCGTCCGGAGCCCAATCTTCTCGAAGCTGTACCATCCCTTGCACACATCAATTATGCACAATGGATGCATTCCGGCCGAGTCTTTCTGCAATATCGCGGAAAGAAAATCCACCTTCTCGTAGCCCTATTACAAGGCCTCGTTCAAACTCGGTAAGCTGTTGATATAATGGCTTCTTTGTCTTCTTAAAGGCATTCTTGGCTAACATCAACTCAATACGGCTAATTTCACAGACAAATAACGCTCACGAACTTAATAGCATGCATTTAAAGCAACCTTGATTTGCAAGTTCTGAGTGGTGCTACTAGCATCATACTTAAGCGCGAAGTGCGGAATTTGAATCGATGTCATCTTTCAGGTGAAGAAACATGTCATCTTCAGGTGTAGAAACATGTTCGTTTACCTAACACAAGTCTTTTTATGTATGTTTTTTCCGTCAGTGTAAGATTGATTGATTGAATATTAACGTCGCACTGTTCAGCTACACGAGGGCTTTTGGCGACGGACCGCGTAATTTTGAACCATGGTCAAGTGACGTGGACGACACCTGAGCTGGCACCCCCTCTCTAACTACCACACTATATCAACGGGAGGACGTTTCAGCCCTCGACAGATTTAACGTGCATCACTTCCCTACACGGCAGGTCTTTAGTGGTACTGGGCTCGAACTCGTGACAAGGCAAGCCACGGTCCGATACCTATACCACTAGGCTACCGCGGCCACCCGTAAGTGTAAGAAGAAATGAAATAAAATTCTAAGAATTGTTTTATACAGGTTATATGGAAACTTAACTTAACTCAGTGGCGCAACAGCCCATGAGGGCCAAGGCCTACTGTGCCCATCTCAGTATACGCGAACTTGGGCCCTGAGGTGCATGAGCAGATGTTCCAGTGAGATGGTCAGTCTGGCTCGAAACCCCCAATGTTAAATTCCCAAGCAAGCTTGGTACTCATTTTTCGACCCACTGAAGGGATGAAAGGCTGAGTTGACCTTGCGCAGACTAGGGTTTGAACTAAAACCTGTTGTACGGAAGCGCAATGCACTTCCACTCCGTCACTGGGCTTCGGTTATATGGAAACATTAACAATATAAATAAAGCAACAAAAAATACGGCAGGATGAGAATATTGTCATTTCACACATGGTTATTTCCGAAATGACAAGAAAATTCTAATTCAATAAGTCACATCTTGCACTTAATTTTATGTGATTTTTATCTTTTAGATACAGCCTTATGAAGATGAGTCATGTAGTTCCGGATGCTAAGATTTTTTTTATATATAATCAAACTCCGCTATGGTAACGTGATATATACCTCCCCCTAATCAATCTTTTACAAACTGGTTTAGAGATTTAAATAGAGAGAAAGAGGAATTGGCCTTTATATAGTCGCTTCATGATTTCATTCCGAATTCGTTTCTGGCCGTCAGTGGAATGCGTTATCATCGGTTTATCTTTCAGTGATAGATCGTGACACACGCACATCAAATGGGAAAAAAAAAGTGAATTCAAAAACTGTTTGATAAAACGATTCATCATTCAAAACTTGCGAAGGAAGTATCAATGCTGCTTTTCATTTCAAAATTTGAATGATACGTTACAGAAAATTTAAAGAAACATTTATTCAAAATATATAAATTTTTTAATGTAAGCTAAGATCGCAGGCTTCGTAATTAGGATTTATTCAAGTCGAACACCGGTTTTTCTAAAGATTTTTGTTTGGGAAAATAATAAAAACTGTTGCACTTTGAAGGAAGCAAGGTCTCGTGGTATGATGACAATAATATATCCCTCGAGTTTTAGGATTCAGTTTATTCACCCCCTAAAAAAACAAACTTAATGGAACGGTCATTTTAGGGAAAAAACTGCTAGTTATTAGATATCGAAAAAGAAATATTTAATTTATAATGAAAGGTATAAAATGTGAGTTTAATAATCTTACATAAATTTTTGGTAAAAGCTAGGAATTTATTTCTTATCGATCTGATATTTTTTTGCTTTTTGACACTAATTCAAGCCACATAAAACCAAATTGACAACTAGAGTTAAAGGAACTAATTTGATACAGGTCCGCTACCCATTTTTGACACGATTTTAATATCGCGCCAAATAGATACTTGGGGGTCAGTGTAATTCTATCGTATCGTAATTTTATTGCCAAATTTATAATGAATTATTAATTTATAATGAAAGGTATAAAATGTGAGTTTAATAATCTTACATAAATTTTTGGTAAAAGCTAGGAATTTATTTCTTATCGATCTGATATTTTTTTGCTTTGACACTAATTCAAGCCACATAAAACCAAATTGACAACTAGAGTTAAAGAAACTAATTTGTTACAGGTCCGCTACCCATTTTTGACACGATTTTAATATATCGCGCCAAATAGATACTTGGGGGTCAGTGTAATTCTATCGTATCGTAATTTTATTGCCAAAACGTAGCGAAAATTAAAAATTATTGGCGGAAAATTCCAAAGCGGATCGATATTAAATTAGTTCCGATTCACATAATAAGTTTGTTATGTTCAGCAAAATAATGAAGCAATATCATTTAAAATCAACACATTTTTTTCCATAGCTTAATCATTCTGTTTAAAAGGGAGGAGGAGTATTTTAAATTTGTATTAAATAAAAATATTACGTGTGGGGTGGTTCATTGCATCACATAAAGACAACTCCTTTTTTGTCTTTTAGAAAACACGAGACGTCACGAAAAACATACATGATTTAAAATTAGGTTATATTATTAGGACAACCCCCTTCAATTGCAGATTTTAACTGTTTAAAAATTGAAAGCTCTCCTGAGCTCTTACACATAACAAAAAACAAAAGTTTCACGTTACAGAGCGCCCCTCTATATATATAGTCGACGCTTTTCTCAACCAAAAATATCTTTGACTATACCTTTCAAAACACCGGAAAAATTTCTCGCTGATAATATTACAATTGGATTCATGATTTATCCTGATATGTGATTTAAATTCTTAACATTCATCATGCATTCTAAATTTGAAAACGCCTATTTGGAGACAATGTTTCATCACGAACAAAATTATAATAATATAAATAATATCCTAATCATTTTAGTAATATCACTACTGTACATTAATATTTGGAAATAATTCATTATCAAAAAAACAAAAAACAATAAACAGTAACAAAAATAGTGTGAGTCATTTCTCTTATTGCAATTATCAAACGATTCATTTGAAAAGAGGATTTCTACAAGAAAAAAAAATGAAATTTGAATACATTTTTCCATTTTCATAATAATCATGAATATTATTTACCAAAATTTCGAATACTACTTTGAACGCATTACATTATTACTTCCTCTTATCTATTGATATTTCCTGAAATCATTTTTAATCTATATAATTTACGTAATTTAATGTATTTTATCAAAAATTAGTGGGAATTATAATTTCTTGTTCGTGTAAGGAAAAAACTTTTCTATGTATATTATGTGTGTGTGTATTCTTAGTATTCAAACTACAATTAACATAAACAAAAATTTGAATTGTTTTTCTTACTTTGATGGCTATCATTTTAATTACCTCCTTCATCGAAATTTTATCTCTTAAAAAAGAATATTTTTATAAAGGAATTTTTCACATCTTTTAATTTTTTTTCAGAAAGTTAATTTTTAAGAATAACTATTTATCAATTATGCTTATGTCCTTTTGTGTGTTCCTGCTTCTTTTCTTTATTCCATGGTCAATCACTTAATGCAACATATTGTTACCTATAATTTTCTAAAGACAATAGCAGTTGTTAAATGCTTCTTTCACTCATAGATAACACATAATACCTTTTGCAAACATTATCTGTCAGCTTTAATAAATAAATTCATTTTTCAGTATTCCGTTATTGACGCATGACCTTTATTTATTTTTCCACGCAATTTTCTCGTTTATTTGTTGATAATTAGGCGCATTTTTTCCTTCTTAAAACAACCTTCGCGATTTGAAGAAAAATAAAGGCTTAGCGAAAAAATTCCAAATAGAACAATGTGAAGAATGACGAATGGAAGGAATGATTTGGCGCCAAACAGACGACAAGGTTATTATTTTTCATTTCGAGTGAAAATGCGAGAATAGTGTATCAAGGAAAATGAAAGATTGATGGCTGGAACGGAAAATAAATTCCAAACATTTTTATATAGCGAATGAAAATTTTTAAAAAATGAACAGTATTCTTGGAAGGCGATTCGAATCAGTATTTTATTTTCGTTTGATGCTATTTTTAAATTGAAAGATAACAGATTATTGATTTTTCTCGACGAATTTCAAACAATAGCTTATGTGTACATTGTTTCTTTCTTTTTAGGTGTGCATTTCAAATAAAAATATACCGAGGCTATTTCATTTATATTTGTCAATGGTCTTTTACGTAACTATTTTCAGATTTAATTGAAATCTCTTTTCTCATTTTGAACATGTTGAATCTAAAATTATCAACGTTACCTTTTTTTCAAAAACTATTCTCACACTTTTCAAATATTCATTTATTTTGATTAATATTGAATGTAATTATTCCAATTGAAAGAATTTTTTAAAGATTTCTGATTTGAGCTAGACAAGAATGCATTAACATTTGAAATAGAACATCGAAATCTACGTACAATTTAATAAAGAAGGTGGAATAAATTTAAATTAAATATTTAAAATAAATTTCGGAAAGAAAGAGAAAAAACTTCGTTTAAAAAATTGCAGAATATTAATGTATTTTTCCTTCACGATGTTGCAATTTTGATGGCCAGTATAGTAAAAGACTAGAAAAAGCAACAGTGGGCCACAAAAGTGTTCGTACACTTGCAATTTCTTATAAAATTTAATGTTTTCGACTAATAAAAATTAATATATTGTAATTGTAATTTTTTTATGATATCTGCAACTTGTTCTTAATGGAATGACATAATTAATTTTTTAAAAATAGTGTAACTATTTTTTAAAAAAATGAATCAAAAAGCTACTAAAAAAATTACGCCATAAAAGTCTTCGCACACTTAACAAAAATCTCAACTTATCTTTAAGTAATGTATTTCTGTCTTAATTTAGTACTTAGTAGGATAGGTTTTAGTGTCTACAACCACTTTTAAGCATCTTGGTATAGATTTAATCAGTTTTTTATAATTTCTGCATCGATTTTCCTCCATTCTTCTGTGATTATTGTTTTTACTTCACATTTTGAGTTTATTTGTCATCTTTTCTTTTTTTACATCAAAATCTCACCAAATATTTTCTACTGGGCTAAATAACTTGATCAAGGAGGTGTTTTTATAATTTGTGGACACAGTTATAGAGACACCAGTAGCGTACATTGAGAGCAGTGCGCTTGGCGTCATTACCCTGTTAAAAAAATGACGTCGTTTCCAATATCCAAATTTCGCACGGATAATTTAAAATTTTTCTTTAAAATATTTAAATAGAGCTCAATATTAACAAAATCAACAAAAAATACCAAATTACCTGATTCTATGGCCGATTAACACCCCCACGCAAGGACACTTCCACCTCCATGTTTTATTCATCCAACTAGATTCTTGGGATTAAATTTCAGAAAATTCAAAATAGACAGCAAATTGATTGCGATGGCAGATAATTCAACATTTTTGCTTGCTCTGGGTCAATAATAGCTTGTAAATGAAAAAGTAAGGAATTTAATTCTATGAATTTATGTGGAACAAGAACTCTTCCACCTCCATGCTTCAGCATTGAAGTGAATGTGTTCTGGCGTGGGGGTGTAAATTGGCCTCAGAATTAGGTAATTTGGTATTTTTTGATGGTATTGAGAATAATGAGCTCTAATTAAATATTTTAAAGAGAAATTTTAAATAATCCGCGCGAAATTTGGATATTGGAGACGACTTCATTGTAACAGGGTAATGACGCCAATCGCACTGCTCTCAATGTACGCGACTGGTGTCTCTATAACTGTCCCCAAATTATGAAAAAAACCTCCTTGATCACTTTATTAAGCCCAGTAGAACATATTTGGTGAGATTTTGATGTAAAAAAAGAAGAAAAGATGACGAATAAACACAAAATGTGAAGTAAAAACAATAGTCACAGAAGAATGGAGGAAAATCGATGCAGAAATTACAAAAAACCGATTAAATCTATACCAAGATTCTTTAAAGTGGTTGTAGTCACTAAAACCTATCCTACTAAGTACTAAATTAATAAATAAATACAATATTTAAAGCTAAGTTGATATTTTTGTTAAGTGTACGAAGACTTGTGGCGTAATTTTTTAGTAGCTTTTTGATTAATAATTTTTAAAAAAATAGTTACACTATTTTTAAAAAATTAATTATGTCATTCCATTAAGAATAAGTTGCAGATATCATAAGAAAATTACAATTACAATATATTAATTTTTATTAGTCGAAAACATTAAATTTTATAAGAAATTGCAAGTGTACGAACTCTTTTGTGGTCCACTGTATATCTACTTTTCAAAAACCAATTTTTAAGAAAATTACATAACTGTATACCAAATATATTGCATGAATAAGGAAGTACTTATTTAACACATGAATAAGATTAAATTTGTCGACTGTCAGAAAATACTTTACATAATCATGAGTGAAATGCACCAAAAAAATTCAATAACGTATAAAATTAACCCGGAAGATCTCTCAAAAAGTTTTGTTAGAAGTGTTGCCATCGACTCCAAACAAATTTTATACCTCTCTGTGTATGGTCTTGCTGTAAAACAACAAAAACATGATCTTTTTCTCTTTTGGATTCTCAAAGCGGGAATTTAAGAAACATTTGCTATTAGCGAATTGAATAAAAGTAATAAAATTGATAATGAATAAAACATAAAATTTTAACCCATTGACTGCCAACTACGAGATATCTCGTAGTGTGTGCTGAAATTCTAGATTGATTAGAAATGGCCATTTGAGTAACAAATTATTAGAAAGGAAGACTAAAAAAAATTTTTGTGCAAAGATTTTTTTTAAAAATGTCAATTTTTAATATTAAATTTTAATTTAGACGATTAGATTACATGATAATAATTATATGTTGCATTGGTATCTATTTCAGCCATTAACTGTCTCCGGACTGAAGTGATCATTTTGGTCTAATAGTATGTTACGCTGCTTCGAATCCATACGTCGTGGGTTCTATCTTCCCCATTGGAATTTAGAAGTACATTTCCGGAGGACAGAGGGGATCACTTTTGTCTAGTGGTCATGTTACTTTTATTCGGAACCATAGGTTTCTAGTTCTATCCTCCACATTGATGACGGCACTGAACTAACAAAAACGCAACCTTCGCGCAGCTGTCGTGGCGTCATCTACTCGCCGCAAGAGCAATGAAAAGTTATCAGATCTACTCGACGTAGCAACCAAAGCCGTCAGACCCACTTGACGCAGCAGCAACAACTCAGTCGCTCGCCATAACAACTACATCGTTCGTTCACTTATCTACCGACTCACTGGTTGAGGAGTAGTGTAGCGGTGTTATCTATATAAGCCAATAACAGACTCCGGACTGAAGTGATCATTTTGGTCTAGTGATATGTTACGTGCTTACGGAACCGAAGGTACAGAGTTTTATCCTTTCCATATATATATGAATGTATTAATAAAATTAAAACATATTTTTTATTGCTGTTTTTGTACATAATGTGCTAGGTCAGCACGCAAAGTGCTGGGTTGTTAGAACACACTGGACTAAAATACCTGGTCTGTTCGCGTTTTTTTTTCGTTTTGCTTTCAACACATGGTTTTGCAGGCATTCTTTTTTTCTGTGGGAGGAAGATGTTCTAAGTAATGAAAATAAGTTGTATTTGCATTATAGTTCCTGCTTTCTCCAGCATTGCTGCCATTGCCATTAAGTTTATATATAATAACAGATTCCTTAAATTGAAACATCCTCACCTTTTTATTCCCACGATTTCTTTGGTTATATAGAACATGTGTACATTTTACAGGAAGATTTCGAAGTAGGGCAGGTACCAAAGGATGGTTTTCCTGAGGAATGATTAGTAGGACACAAGCGTTGTTCAGAGAGTTCAACACCAGTCATTTCCAAAGTATAATCTCTGATTATACATAGTTTAGTCGAAATTCTTCCATTTTAGTTCTTCACTCGTACCTTTTCACCTTTATGCATATTGGATATAGTCAACCCAGCCCGAGGCAAAAAAAATCTCTTCGTATATAAAGATTTTTATTGAAAAAAGGAAACACTACGAGATAATTCGTAAGAGGCACTCAGCGCGGGAATCTTATTCAGTGACTCCAGCTAACGAGTTACTTGGTAGTGTGTTTTATTTCAATACAAATTATTGTAAATGTCATTACAATGTTACATCAGTAACTTAATATGTGTGTGTAAAATTTTATATATTTTTTTTTCAAAATAATACCTTGGCACCCAAGGCAAGACTCTTTAATCACTTCCCAGTTTTGCCCGAACACCGCTCGGGCACTTGAAATGGAACTTCCCTGATTTGCCCAAGCGGCGATCGGGCAACTCTTTTTTCTACTCTGATTTGCCCGTATTTTTTGCTCGTTTAGTGTGTAATGTTTCTAACAGATGTCTCTAATAGTCGAGTAAAATTAGGATTACAAAAAAATGTCTAAACTGGTTTCAAGGTTTGGTTTTTCTGCATCCTTTTAGAATGCAGAAAAATTTTCGCAGAAAAAATGCGGGAATTTTCTTTTTACTAGATCGGTGTACCGCAAGCTACGAACACTATTTCTTTTAAATTTGGAGCTTAAAACAGAAGATAAATGAGTGATTATGAGAGGATCATAGCAGAAAATAATTCTGATATTGACTTAGATAGTGAGTCTGAAATTTCCGTAAATGATTCTGTTAGTAATGAAAGTTTGTTATCGGACTTCTCTTGTGGTGTAGGTAGAATGAATCAGCGTCTCACAAATTACCCAATAACAAAAAACAAACAAAAAAAGCAAGAAATAATACAAAAAACTATTCTTCCATTTTTTGGATAAATCATTGTGGAATGCTTTCGTTTTATATCAGAAACTGGGAGGAAAATTATCTCAATTGAATTTCAGGCTTGATATTATAGATCGCCTTATTGAAATACACGGGGCGGTAAATGAGAAAAAAGGACGACTAGGGATTTTACCTAGTCCCTTATGATTGACTTTTTAGAAGTGATTACTCCCACCGACAAAAAATTGAAACCAACAAGGAAATGTTTTGTGTGTTGGTTGAATAGAAACAATTTTGGAAAACGGGTGAAAAAAGAAACACGATACTTTTGTCCCGATTGCGATGTTGGACTATGCTTGTCTCCATGTTTTAAAATTTACCACACAAAAATAGAATTTTAAGAAATTAATTAACTGTAAGTACACACAATATTTTCTTTTCAAATCTGATAAACATTTTTGTAAAGTGTTCTTTTGAGTTCGCTTATTTCTTCGGAAAAAAGCCAACTTTAAGGAAAAATGTGTTTTTTCAATGAAAATAAAAATTACCATAATTCTTTAAATTCAATATTTATAACATTTCTGACTGTTTATTTGAGTTTATATAATTGATTTTATCTAAAAAATGTTAACCAAAAATATGCTTATTTTTTGACATAATATAACAGAAAAAAGAAACAGTAAGTGGTTAAATTTTCCTGGCAGGGAATGGGTTAAAAAAGTAAAATGGAATTTTCCTTGAAAGAGAGACTGTGTAGAACTCGGGATCGATAGAAATTAAGGAGTCAGTCCTTTTTGCTGAATATTCACTTTGCTCGAGAAGGCCCGGAGCGTTTGATAGTTATTCCATTAAATGTTTTTGTAACATATTTTTGCTTTCGCCCTCCATTTAAAGACCGAGTAGTCAGTTTCTGTATTTGTCGCCACGTTTATACGTGAAATGGTGATGCTATACTATGTACATGTAATTATATGAATATTATGATTTGCTTATTTAAGATATCCAAACACGTTGAAAATGAGCAAATTCGACCAAGACAGATATTTTTGTTTTTTACTTTATTGAATAGAGATATCTTTTGGCTTTACCAAAACATACTTTGTTTTGTTTCTACGCAGATGCCAAGTTACAATCAATTATATGAAGTTAGGAAAACTGGAAGTGGGTCTTTGGTCTACCAGAAGTGGGCATTTAAATTGTTTAAAATCTATCATGGCGAGTCGGATGATTCAAAATATTACAAAAATGTATTTCTATAAAACTTTTTGAACCTGATATTTATGTTATTTTCTAGAGAATGTACTAAAATATTTTTTATTGTATAAATACTTTTTGAGAGCTATGGCTTGTTATTTAAATAATGGCCTCTTAAGGAATGTCACATTTCTTATAATGTTACTCAATCAGCTCTAAAATTTTCAAATTTCAATAAAACATTAAAATTTTAGTTCATTTTCTAGATAAATGCATCTAATTTTTTTAAAAAATACTTTTACTAATTATGTTTATTACTTTTTTCTCTAATTGTTATGAAGTTTTTCAAAAATATTGCTAAAATTTCACTTATAATTGTTTTGTTTTTTACAATTTAGGCAATTTATTGTAAATATTGTTAGTTAAATATTAGTATTTGTCAGTATTGAGTCCTAAAAAAATCATTTATGATTTTTAAATATGCTATTTTGTCAAAAAGTACTCCGAACGTGTTCGGATACCTTAAATAGAAAAAATACGTATATTAACCGAAAATCACCATTGTGACGTTTGAGATAAATAACGGTACGGTGATATTGATCAGTCTAAACAGTTAGTTTATTTACGTCGCAGCTATTATTTACAGATTGTATATTGAAATTATTAAACTTATTAAAATATTATTAGAGTTCAAATGACGTGGTTTGTGAGAGAGTTCTTTTCGGGGTCTGCTCAGCTTGAAGGTTCAAATCATCTCTCTCTTTCTACTACGGGGATCAACGGCCGGCGTCTTTTAGCATCTAGTTACATCCTGCTAGTGGCGGGAAAAGGGCCTCTCGTAATGTCAATAAGCTGCGGAGAGATCCAAGGTGGGACCACGCAATAACTCTCAAGATACAGGCGCAGAATACACGTGTGATGACTATTTCCACAAAGAAGCCGATTCACAGCTGGGAGGCGGGAAACGTTACACCATGATTCGATGTGTCCTATAACAGAAATACGAGCTCCTTCTAGTGGCCGCTATTGCTTAGTGGTCAAAGTAGCGGACTCGTGGCTGAAGTGTCCTGTGTTCGAGCTTAGTACCCTTGAAGACCCGCCGTGCAGAGGCCGACTTACGTTAAATATATCTAGGCTTAAACGTCCTCCTGTTGGTGTGGTGCGGAATTTAAGAGAGGGAGGTGCCAGCTCAGGTGTGGTCCTCGTCACTTGACCATAGCTCAAAATTACGAGGTCCGTCACCAAATGCCCTCGAGTAACTGAATATAGTGCGACGTTAATAATCATTCACTCATCCGAGCTCCATCTGAAGCTAAAATGGAGCAGTTTCCTTTTATTTAGAATCGTAAACATTATTTTAAGAGATTTCTTGACTTTAGTGTTTCCTCGAAATCAAGGGTCTCAAAGACGTAATGGAAACCTAATTTTTGCTAATATTGGTTACATTCCACATCTTAGGAGCATAAATAAAAACGACATCTTAAAACAAGTCCATTGCGAAAATATTTTGTAGCATTATTTTTATGGTTGCGATGACATTTAGTGATAAATTCCGAGGGAACTTTTAACCGAAGTAGTTATTCGTGAAATATTTAAGCAATAAAGCAAAGTCTTTATTAAGGTATACTCCTTTTACTTTGCTTTGTATGCTGTATCATGAATTTTTAAAAGGCTTTTAAAATCATCACATGATATAGAAAAGAAAAATGTACTTAATTTTTTTCTTGATCTCTTATCTTTTTCAGAAACATTTATTTGCATATTTATAATCTAACCGTAAATTTAACGATCTTTGGTACATGTATGTACGTATTAACAGAATACCAAAATGGGAATTGAGATAAAGAAATTCAGTAGGAGATATTGGTGAACTTAAAAAAAAATTGAGTTGTAATAGATATAATAAAGAAAAATTTTAATGTACCTGATCAAATTTGGTGTAAAAATATATGTTTCACTGAATAAAATATATTAATTTGAATGTTCTGTTCTCTAAACAACGAAAAAAATGCAACTCTTACTTGAATATCGTTTGGAAGAAAGTTTCTTTAAAATATTATCTTGAGAACAATTCATGGTATCGGTCAGACGATTTTTGTTTTGCTTTGTTGCTCATCTTTTTTTAGACTTTTTTCTTCTGTTCTTTTCCATATTTTGATCTGCCTGGTGGCAATGCGAGTAAGTGCAAAATTTCTCATTTTAATAGTCAACGTTTATAGGGTCAAATAAAAAATGATTCTTCAATATTTTTTGCATTGTTCGAAAGATTAAAAAAGAAACAAGTATGTTTCATTTTTAAGGTCATTATAAAATATTATCTTTAGATAACTAAAAATTACATTTGGAATATCTAATTTTATTCCAAAATTACGTTTTAATGCCACTCAACTGATGCTTGCACGTATCTACCAAATAAACATAATAGAAAATCATTTTTATTTCACTTACTTCAACTAAACTTTCCGCTCGAATAGTAAGCCCGACTTTCAAATTTACATAAAATAGTCATTTTTCTTTTTTACTTCAGGCAAGATTTTCCTGAATGTTTAATTTACACAAACGATCTAAAGTATCATTTCCATTTGAATTCATGAATATTTTACTGTACTAGAATTCCATACTTTAAATTTTCGAATGCATACCAATGAAACCATGGATACAAGAGAAATCATCGGTAAAGATGCAGAACGATAGACACAAGAAAAATAGGATCGTGCTTGTGTAGGAATAAATGTCATATCGGAAGTCATTATCTTTGAATAATTGGTGGATATTGGCATTCTATAGAATTTCTGGAATTTGATAGGACGCCTTATTGTGGGACATATTCCTGAAGTTATAACCTTTTAGCATTCATTGGTGCCATTTGGCTTTAGAAATTTTAGCTGTATGCCCGAGATTTTTCAAAATGTTGCGATCCATGGTTTTCTTCACAAAAGACTTGAAAACAGCATCTAAAGTATGACAATCGATTTGGTGTCCACTAGCAAGATATTTCTTGAGATTGTTAACGGAACAGACGTCAAGCTTTTGCCAGAGAAGAGCAGCTTGCAAAACAGTTTGGCCAATTGCCTCGACGGCTGCTGAGGAATATATCACATTGCTAGGTTGGTTGGTCCTTGCTTCATTTCCTTTATTAATATCCTTTAAAGATTATATTAGTTTAGGCTTAAAAATTGTTTGAAATTTAAAAAAAATGGTCCAATTGATCCTCAATGCCTCACGTTGGGTGCCATTTATAACCTGCATTCAAAAAGTACTACAGCGGTTAGCTCTACAATAATTTTAATATCATTTTCTCATTTCAGAATATTATCACATTCAAACTGAGCACAGCTCCAATGACATCAAAAACAGCTAATGCAAAATGTATGCAGTTAATTCTACGCGTGGATATTGGCATCTGCTTTCTTCACCGAGCTGGCAAGCTGACTGATTAAGTGTCCCCACGGTCAGGAAAAGGCGCACTATTGCCCATCTTTTTACCATTCGTTACAAAGTCTAATTTAATGCAAAACATTAAAAATGTAATGGACAAAATTGAAGAAAATAAAATAAACGTTAATTCACGACAATATCAAGGCTTTCTGGCATCCTCTCGTTAAAAAGCATGCCTAAAAAGGGAAGCCAAAGGGCAATGGAATAATTTGAGAACCACGTGATAAAGAGTCAATATTGTAATGGGCTAAGTTCATCGCTGTCCCATGATAAATATAATCACATGTTTTCCATTGAATTCAAAACTGACATTAGACTTGTATTAATAGTTTTACTTGTGAAATTTTGGTACATTATCAAATTTGATAGTAGGGAAAAGACATCCAAGTATTAAGACTTCTTTAAAAAAAATGTTCAATATAAGTACCCACTGTGCAAAAATTACAGGCCCACCTCGTTAACCAGTATCTTTTGCAAGATGATGGAAAGAATTGTTCATATCAGATTATTGAGGTTGTTTTTAGAGTAAAATATCTTTTTCATTTTTACCAAACACCTTACTGAGCTAAGAATAGCTCTACTGAGCTAAGAATAGCTCAGTTGATAGCTCAGTTGATCAGTTGTTTTCTCTGTGCCAATCAATAATTGATGGTTTCCAAGAAAAGCCTCACAAGAAAACCACCGTGGTCTTCCTCGATCTCTATCAGCTGCATTCGACAATACCTGGAAACAGAAACTAATGGACTAAATTCATGATGGTCACACAATAAAGGCGATCACGTGTTCTATATTCAATAAAAATTATCATACTAGTAGTTCTACTGGTAAAGTTCAAATGACATTTAGACTTTGATGATTGATTAAAGATGTTCACACGTGTTAAAATTCTTCAAATAATTTTTTAAATTGAATAAAAAACTCTTACATTACACGTGTATCTTTAAATTAAGCTCCGTTTGTTTAACTATGTGCATTATTATATCGTTGACAGATATATAAATTTTAAAAGAAAGTTTCTGCAAAAAGCAAAAGTTGGCAACAGTGAAGCACATGAACTAATTGGCTGGAAACGCGTGATTACATTTATGATATACCTATGACGTCACATAAATTTAGCTCATTGATATTATCAGTAAAGCTGGCATTTCAGATAACTCCCTTATTTGGATGAATGACTTTTTGAGAGGAAGAAACTTCAGAGTCAAAGTTAATGGCCCTTTCTCGAAAATCTATTGTACTTGGAGAGGAGTCTTCCAGAGCCCTGTGCTTAGTCCTCTTTCATTTCTCTTGTGCCTGAATACCATTGACCCTCCATTAGAAGCCTAGAAGACCATTATATCTCCAGCAAAACTTTCAGGGCTTGGACAGGTAGATACAGGCTGGAACTGTCCTGATCTCTCTCCGTGAAATAAGAAAGAAAATTGACCTTCAGCATAAATGTATAGATATTATATGAGAATCTCTTTTGTCCATCTGTCCCTCTTCACAAGCAAAAATAAATTTAAATCTCTTACAACCGTATAACAAAAAGGAGTCAGCTGCACATCTCAAGCAGAACGGCATCCAAATCATCGAAGAGTTTTCAAATTTGACCAAAAACCAAGTAATTGCCTACACAGATGGATCTTCTGACTTTGACCTTGATAAAGGTGGTGCTGGAATCTATTTTCGTCACCAAAATAGGGAAGAATCTTATAAAATTCGCAAAGGGAAAAATTTCCTTAAACTTTACGTGTGAGCATCATGGTTTTTAAGAGATTTGGATAACTGCCTCAAAAGGGCAATTTGAGAGTTCTCGTGGTATTTTGCTGTTCGTTGACTCTAGATCTGCGTTCCAGGTGATCTTGAGGACAACTCGCCGCTGATCCAGGATATAACTGCCCTTATAAACAGAGTTGTTGCAGCCCAAAGAACCTGCCCTTTGCAATAAGTACCGGCTTACGTAGGCATCTTCAGCAGTGAGCAGGATGATAGCCTTACGAAAAAGGCTTGAAATTCCCCTCAAGTTTCCAATAGCCTTACCCTTACGGATGCTGATGCAATAGCGAGACTCAAACTCGCCTTATATCCAGTTAATAAGTACTTCATTCCAGAACTTAATTACAACCGCCTAATTTCAACTACCATAGCCATACTACGTACGACACTTTAAAAGGATAAAAGTATTCCCGGATGGTCAAAGAAGTTGTAATACTTGTCCTGGCATTCAACTTTCTCCTAATCATATTTTTAACTGTCCTTCTATATTGGCTAAATATTGGATAAATTCCACAACATAGACCTAAGCCCCACGGACCATCAACTGTTTTATTCACCAAAGGTTTTCGATATTGCAAGGTAGTTTTGGACGCCATTTTATTTCTCTGCATTTCTCTTTGATTTTTGTACTTGGGCAAGACGTGTGTGTATTTTTAAATAAAATGCATTTGGTTTACCTATGTATGTTATAATTGTTAATAATTTTTTGTTTCTACTTTTTTTAAGGAAATTTCTATAAAGCTCAAAATATGTCAACAGAGATACAATGTAATGATTGGCTGGAAACATATATTACATTTATCTTGGGACTATGATGTCATGGAGATTAATGAGCTGATTGGCTGAAAACATGCCATTAAACTTATCAAGTGATTAGGGCATCACATGAATTTAGCCCATTAGTTTCTATAGTTTATCCTTCTTTTTATAGTATTTCGAATTCTTATCAATGAATAAATTAAGACTATCAAAAAATCAAAAGTGTTTAATTTTTGAAAGTAAATTTATTTCATAATTGGATATTGTTTGACCTTTTGTTTTTCTTAGCAACATATGTGATAATTACACTCTTATGTTAATTTTTTTTCATTGGGTATGATTTCATTATGTTTAATCTCGATTATACATTTTACATCTTTAAATATAAACCACTCTTATTCTAAAGTAATAAAGTAAAAGTTTGAAACAAAATGTACTTTTACAATAGAATATCGCCTATCCACCATTGTATGAAATTTATACTAACGACATAAGAATAAATTATAGGTATACTAGCTGGTATACCCGTTCTTCGCACGGGTGAACTGAAAAATTAAACAACACAGATTGAAGGATAAAGAAGTTTTTAATGAGTTAATTTTACGTGAAATGCAAATTAAACAAAAAAAAAGCTTTTTGCGTAGCTCAGCTAAACAAAAAAAGACAGAAATAAAACACCTTTGTTAAATTTTAAGTATGTAGATCTAATAGCTGATAAAAAGGATTTTTTTTTAAATTTATAACTCCCCGTAACACTCTTGAGGATCGATTTTTGAAAATACCTTCCTAAGATGATGTCTGCTCAGCAAAAGTAACACATTGTTAAAAGTTTTGTGTAATGAACGCTTAAAATAGTGCAAGTAATTTTTATCTTAAAGTATAATACATTAATATTACTTTCTGTAGTATTTATTTTATGTTAAAATTGTAATATTCGCAAGAAATGCCGTTTCTTAAATTATAATGACGATTCAATGAAAAACATAGCGAAATGTTAACGATAGAGTCAAGTTGGCAAATGCCTAGCTACTTTCATAATTCGAGCTTTATTAGAGCTTTGTAAGACCCGCCGTGTAGGGAAGAAATGCACTTTAATACTTTATCCAACCGCATTATGATTTACTGCAGTTTTTTCATACAATATTTTTTTTTTGATCACTACATTTAAAATTAAAAGGATATACATAAACAAAATACTCCACTTTGGAAAATTTAATCCGTTAGAGCTAATAAATTAATTAAAGATATTCCACTGTAAAATTAATTATATATATCGTTCACTTAAAATAAGTATTTAAATCATTTTCTAAGGTCTTCATTAACATACAAAAACATAAAACACTTAAATTTTTACAAACTATTTTTTCCGCTAAAATACTCATCATGGAACCCGTGCTGCCATATATCTTGGAAGAGTGGATTTCAAAGAATATTCCTGCTAAGCATGGGTAGAATATTCCTTCTAAGTTGGTGTGGTGTGGTAGTTAGGAGAATGGGGTGCCAGCTCAGGTTTCGTCCACGTCACTTGACCATGGTTCAAAATTACGTGATCCGTTGCCAAAAGCCCTCGTGTGCGACATTAATATTCACTCACTCTCACACTCCAAAAAATACAGTACAGTAGTTATTGCGTTTTTAAGTGTAAAAATAATTATATCTGCCTATTCAATTAAAATTATAGCGTTATAATTAACTTCTAATCACAAACAAATTTTGAAAATTTGTCCAAATGATGCAGTGTGAAAGAGAAAGTTTGTTTACTTTAAGTACCAGAACCGATATAAAAGCATTTATTTTGAAAGCATCAATTTCTTACTACCAAATGTGCATAATAAAATTAAAAAAACATTAAAATAAAGAGAGATTTATAACAACCTCTCCCTTCAAAACTTAGTTTTAATTTGAAATAAAAAAAATTAATTAGAATCGAGCCCCTTGCGTAGCCAAAACAAAAAGAGTTTTTCTCAAACAAAAGATAAGATATATGCTGACGTGGGCTTTTTTGCAGCGCAAGCCAGATTTGCTTGAAGATGCCAGAATTTTTTCCTACTTACTTGATAAATATCGTTATATTTTGGACACTTTTTACAAATTTTTAGAAATTATAGCCTATGGTATAAATTATAGCCTATGTGTTATTCTGATGTATAAGCTATATTACTGTAAAGTTTCATTAAAATCCATTCAGTTGTTTTTGCGTGAAAGACCCACAAAGATCCTCACAAACTTTCACATTTATAATATATATTAGATGTATATATATATAAAGAGAGAGGGACAAAGAGCTTCAAGAGTGTTTATTTGAAACTTGAATAATCTTACCATTTAATGTCTAAATTTTTTAACTATTCCATTCATTACCATTTGGAAATATTGAGAATTTATCTTGTTAAATAAAAGCAATGGAGTTTTGGTTTATACAACATCTTCTATGTTTCATACTACAATAAGGAAAAAAAAACCCTGGAAATATATATACACAGGTACTACAAATCAAGTTCGGACTGGATTCACTTTCGTGTTAAAAGATAAAGTATAAGAATATATCGACGACACTGGTTAAACGACCTCTGAAAAGGCACACATATTTTGAGCATAAATAACTTTCTACAACAAGCCTCTCATGTCGCATTACAAAGAAATAAATGCATTACATTTCGAAACTATGTGAAGTGCCCAGAAAAAAAGCAATGGAGCGTTCAAGTTTCTAAAACGCAACAAGGAAAATTCCTTTTAAAAAAGTGAAAGCATCTTTGTGAAAGGATTTTGGTAAATAATATTTCATTTACGTTGAATATGTTATTTTTATTCTATGAATAAACTAAATACCTATGTTAGCATCAATGTCAAATAAACTTTAAAAAAATCAATATGAAATGAAATAAAAAAGTATGAAAATGAAGTTCCAAAGTGTAAATTAATAACCACGATAAAGTATTATGTTCATCTGAATAATATACAAAAATAATTTTTTTTATCTTTTTTTGAGTGGCAGCATAAAGAAATTTTTATTTAGGTTTCATTGCAAAGCAAATTTATACATTTGAGTGGTCTTTGTTCTTTGACGCCTAATTTTGAAAAAAAAAGACATCTTTTTATGTTTGTTTGTTTTTTAAATTCTTTTTGAAATATCAGATTTGCTTATGAATTCTTCATCGATCATTAATATGTTTACTAGTTTTTATGGAATATTATAAATATTTTATAATATAATTTTATATATTTGTAATAAAAAAAATATTCTAAATAGAGTGATAGAGAGAAATAATTTATTCATGCATGAATTTTCTGTAAATATGTCCTTTATTTTATACAAGAATAAAAATAAACTCATAAGAAAAGTAACTGACAAAATTACTACCAGTAATCTTCTATATAGATTTTTATGGTTGGGATTTCTAAAGAATAATATAAACACACACACACATATTCCTTACTAAGCCAAACCATAATTTATCTTAAGAATAAAAAAGAACAAAAGTTTCAGTTCAAAACCCAATGGATTTAATGAATTTAATATTTATATATATAATTATTTTTGAAGGTTCTCTCTGTAGTTTCTCTCTAATCAGATTGTAATTTTAAAATAATTGGAGCTTTTTATTTTACTCTGTCTACTCCGGCATCAGAAAACATTTTTACAGAATATTATACATAAATGAATTATTAATAATAATCTTCTTCTAAATTTGGGAAGAATAGGAATATAATCGTATTTCTTACTAAGAGACTTTTCAACTGAGAATATTTTGGTACAGAATACATTTTATAAGTTCAATTCACGTAATCAGTTGCTATGGCAACCAAACTGACGTCAGAAATCTTCAAATCTATTTCTTACATCACTTTTCTTTCTACTCGGATTTTCACAATGACTCAACTACGTTCTGAAACCTTTTCCTATCAACAAGTGTCTTTCACTAACTAACCCTTCCCCCCACTCTTCTTTCTCCCGACGGGTAAAAAAAAAGGAGCAGACGATTATTTTTATCGAATCCTAATATAATGAAGATAACCATTTTTCAAATTAAAAAGAAAATTGATAGTATTAAGAAGCTTTTTGTTGTCAAACGAATAAATGAAAGGTCAGCCGATATCGAAACCGATATTCCTCGGGGGTCGATGACCTCGAAGGTCAAGCACCCCTGCAGATGGACGGAAGCGCGCACGCGATTGTCATCTTCCGTATCGTTTTGGTGTGGAATCCCGCGAAAACGAATTCTCCTGGGAGTGGTTGACCTCGGCAGGTAGAAAACAAACCGCGCGCGCTTAGTCATTGCAGGAAAATTAACAATCCAGATTTCTCCGATCTTGATTTATTCACTTCTATTCTTGATTTGTTTAATTAAAGATGCAATTGGAGTAATACGGTAGCTATATATATTAATGGAAAACGATGACGCCTTCTCTGGCATCATTAACCCTGCTTTTTACGTGACACGATGTGTCATTTAGATGAATGACGTAACACACCACATGACGTTTTCCTCATTTGACCGACACTCACGAGGTCCATCAAGTATAGCTGTCATGAAGCTATCGCAAACAAAGTTGCGCCTCTCCACTTTTGACTGTATTCCTAAGGGAATTTAGCAAGCAACTCTCTCTATTCTTGTTATTCAGCATGTTGCTGTTTAGAGAAATTGGGACTCGAATTCCCGACCTTCCATCCCAGTGACTCTCTTATAAGGGAATTGCGAAAATAAAAACTGAAAAATTGGATCCAGTGCAGACCCAGTGAAAATCGCTTAACACGAAACTAAAGGGACTGAAATATTTTTTCCGTGTTAAAAAAATTTCGTGCATTGCAAAAAGAGAAACCATATATATCAACAAAATTAAATTTATCAGAATTTATTATATTTACATAGATATGAATACATGCATATATTTAATAAAAATAAATGAAACAAAAACATTCCCAAGAACTTAACGAAATTTAATACACAACTTTAAAATTTTTTTGAAAAATAAAACATTTGTTGAGTTTTTGGAGAATAATCTGATATATTTTTCTTTGCGTTGTTTTTTATTAGCATCAAATTGTCAACAAATTGTTCTATATCGTCTATTTTGTTAGTTTATTCACCATTGAAATGTGTGTCTAAATAACTGCACATACTTTTCGTGACGTTCCACGTTTCGGATGACGTGGGAACAGAAGCAGCATTATTCACATCATTTTCGTCGTTGGAATCTGTATCAATGTTTTTTTTAGCTTTGAACAAACTCTAAAATGTCTTTGTTTGCCATAATTGATTCAGAACACACATTGCCATCATCTAGCTATTATAATGAATTATTCCGATAATACATTAGGACAGCCCAATCCGGCTGGTGTTTTCCATATTTTGTTCATTCCCAGAAGAAAGTTCTTTTCGTATTAAGAGGGGGAAAATGCTTGAAAATACATAGCAGTTGGTCGGGAATGTGGTATTATTTTGTGTTAACCGATGTTTCTTAAGCGTTTTTGCGTTAAATTCATTTCCATGTATGAGTGTTGTTGAAAAAAAGAAAAGAATAAATGCGGTAAAAAAAAGTTAAAATTTATTAAAACTTCAACTAATTATATTAAAATAAAATTTCAATGGAGAATTTTTATAAAAATTCACTTCAAATAAAAATTGATTATTTATAAAAATATCAAGCAAAAATACCATAATATTGCGGCTCTGCTAATGAATGAATTTTAAAATATTGGGGTGATTCTTCGATTTCCTCGAACAAGAATCGCGTCTTGCCCATTGATTGATAATTTATTAACGTCGTTTAGGCGCTACACGAAAGGATGTTGGCTACGGAACTCGTATTTTTAAACCATGATCAAGTGACGAGGACGACACATGAATTTATACCTCATTCACCGAACTCCCAATCCACTCCAACCTGAAGACTTAGTGCTTTGATATATTTAACCTGCATTAGTCCCTCATCAGAGCGATTGTAGCATTTTGTCGAATCAATGCCTCTCAACACAGCTCCAGCAGCATAGTGATTAAGGTGGATAGGGGTTATATGGAGAAAAAATATTTTTAATCGGAACCTATACCTGTACAGAAAAGATGCTCTATGGAAGAGTTTCCCCAAAATTTTTGTCTCATAGACCCCTTGCCATGTTTTCCGGTTTAGGGTAGACCCCTTCTTACTTAATATTGAATGTTTGCAAATTCGTCAACTTAAATGTGTTTTTGATAGCTGGTATTGATAGCTTGCTTTAAAAGATTTAAATTTTTAGCTGTAGTGTGAAAAACTTAAGAAAACAAACATATATCTTAATTTTAAACATGTATTAATTAAATGAAATTTCAGCACCTTTTACAGAAAATAGCTTAGCAACAAACAAATGGTTTTAATGGGAGGGATGAATCTCATGCTTTTAAAAAAATTTCAACATTTGGCATCAGTTTTGTTAGGTTGAATCCTAAATCTCCCCTATTGGTAGCGTCCAGTTTTTTTTTCGTTATGAAAATTGGCAACAGCGCTGAAATTCCTTTTCACGAGGAAAAGCAATTAAAAACTTTCTCACGATATTCCATAATTCGGATAGACGGCAGGAACCGTATGAATGATACGGGGCCAACAAGCTACATGAGCCCCAAAATGTGCAACTACAGTCCACTAACAGGGATCCCATATCTAAAATGGCCCCCAAAGGAAATTTGTACAGCCCCCTCCCTTCAGAGCTAGCTACTCCAGTGATCGATAGATGTATTTATATTATAATTAAATATTACGTAAATAAGTAACACCCCTGTGTATGTGAAATATATTTATTCCATTCATTATAAAAAATGCTTGTATAATAATATTTTTTCTTTCATAAAGTAAAGACTTCTCCAGAGAGTCTGAACTAGGAGTTTTGAAAAATTCACATTATTTTCAGAGTTACCACCAATTGAAGTAATTAGCGGCGTTTTTTTCTTAAAATTTCTCCCCTCTGTTGTAGTAAAATATAGATAAATCCGCTTTTAAGTTATATGTTTCAATAATTCTAGTTCAGCCTCTGTACAGAGGTCTGAGCTATATACAGGCAAAATATTATTATAATAGAAGTATTTTTGAGAAGAGGAGAATGTTTTGAAAATCAAAATATTATATATAAATAAAATATATAATTTTGAATGTCAAAATATTATATTCAAACAACTTTTTATTGTAATAATATTCTTAAAACAATTTTATATACGTTTTCTAATCTAAATGACACTAAATATCATAAATATTATCCATTTATAAGCTTTTGCAAAATCAAGCTTCCGAACGTAGTCGGATACCTTAAGCATTCATACGATTCGTTTCCAAGCTAGATCTTTTTATGGATTCCAGAAGAGGAGTGGAGGACTCTAAAAGCTGGAGGGCTGTCAGACGCATCAAAGCAAGGCAATCAAAAGAGATGTTGCTCATTTCTTCGATGTTCCTCATTCCGTCATTTCACAATTTTGGAAACAATTCCAAAAAAGCCAAACAGTTGTCCGAGGACCTAAATCCGGTCGTCCAAGGATTACGGTCATCGAAAAGATATTACTGTTGTAGCCAATTGAAAATTGACCTCCACACATAAGATATCTGTGATTGCAGTGGCCCTTGGTATTACTATAACTGTTTATAGAAGTCTACATTTGAATGGTCTGTACTCCTGGGCACCACGAGTTTGTATTTCTTTATCCGTCCGATCCATAGAGGCGCGATTAAAGTGGTGCTACCAGCATATGAATTGGACTGTGTCTGTTGGGGCAAGGTTATGTTCACAAATGAGTCTAGATTTGCTTATAATGCGATGATAAGTGTGTAAGGATCTGAAGGGAACAAGGAATAGGCCCGATAACATTACCAAAAATCACGTATTCGGTGATCATGGTCTAGGCAAGGATTTCATTATGATATCGCATCGATCTGCACATCTGCATGCGTGGTTGTGTGACGGCTATACGGTATTCAGATGAAGCTCTAGGCCCCACTGTGAAACTGTACTCTGCCGCAGTTAGTCTTTCGTTCGTTTTTATGGGCGATAATGCACGTCCTCATATAGCTTCCATCGTTGATGACTTTCAGGAGGTTGCGCACATTGAGTAGTGGGCTTTCTCGCCGGACTTTAATCCAACTGAAAAATTTTAGGATGTCCTCGGCTTTGCTGTATGTAGACGTTTTCCACCTCTAGCTATTCTTAGAGATTTAGATGCTACCCTACATGAGGAATGACAATTACTGGACTCTGCGTTATTTGATCCCCTTGTAACAAGCATGATCCCACGCTATACACTTTGCATGAAGGTAAGGGGTGCTTGCATATCTTATTAATGTCTGTTTTTATTTGTTTTGCATTTAAACGTCATTTTGTTAATGGTGCAAATATGACGTCATCTTATAGTTTATGAAAATATTCAATTTTTTTTTTATCTCGAGTTGTAATTCTTTGTTTTGTTTCATGACTAAACATAAACCTACTTTCTTGCAGCATTTCGTGTCAATCAAAGCAGTATTTTTCCTTTTTTTTTTGCATTTTACTGTTCCGTGCTTAACTTTTGGAAATGAGTGTATATTCTCCAAATGGAATTTACTATTTTTTCCTAAATGTGGGTGACACGCTCCTAGAATACTCTGGCGACTTCTTTCTATTTTTGTTTTCTCTCTCTGTTTGTCCTTTTTTCTATTTTCAGTTAATCCTAGACAGAAGATACACCTTTTTAATGTTGCAATCAAATCTAGCTCTATAGTGTGAAAATTCCATAACATCTCATTTGTAATTAAAAGCTCTATTTTTAGAATTTGAATGCTAAACACAATCATGAATTATTTCATCTTTAATGTGGAGGAACATGTCTAAATCTGTATGGTACAACATTCGCCATAGAACAAAACACAAGAAGAATTAAATGTGCAAATACGAATCGTTCCAAAATTCTCTCTCCGAAAGAAAAAAAAGAAAGGATTCACTTTAAGGCGAGATATATTACCAATGTTTTTCCCACTTAAGAGTGATTCATTCCAGCCTGATTCTTTTCCCCTTTCTTATTCTGTTTTACTCCCCCTTTAAATTGAGATAGGTTTTTTTTCGGTCAAAAGAATCTCGTCGGCAAAAACCAAAAGTTTTTAGTTCTTTTCTTTTGAACAAAACTATTTCAAAACCAGAAAGAAAAGAGGTCTTAAGACTTTTGTTCTGTTGGCTTTATTTTAGTTAAAGACCATTGTACTTTCTTGAAAATTTTGTTTTTTGAACTAACATGCACAAAAAAAAACACTAAACATTTGAAAGCTTGGAGTGTTCGTCATTCTTGTTTGTCTTTCATCCATTAGAATAATTATTGGAATGAAGCAGACAATTTAAAACGCTTTTAGTACATTTTGACTTTTAAATTGTTGTAAAATAAACAATTGATTATATTCAATAAATCCATTCATTTCCTAACCTTTTGAGACTCATTATACTTTAATATTGTTTTGCTATGCAACCATAAACTGTCGAAATGAAAAAAAAAGATACAGGATAAAAGTCTTAAAATGTATTTTTTACATTTTGAATTGAATATTTTCTATTGAACAAAGCCAAAGTTATATTTTAATTTATATATATATATATATATATATATATATATATATATATATATATATATGTATATTTTCGGATTTCTGACTACTCTTTTTTAAAATTGATTTCTTTATGTTACAAATTCCAATTCTAAATTATAAACTTTTTAGTTTATCATATCTATCTTTTAGTTCGATGAATCATGTATATTTTAAGATTAGCTGATATTCGTTTTTTTTTATTTTTGTTCGTTCATTATTTTTATTTTACTATTATGAATACATTTTCTGTTGAAAGGGGAAAGGTAGAATCCTGTTAAGTACGCTTAACCCTACATCACAGTCCTATGTAGTGACAGTTTTAGAAAACATAGCTGTTTAATACTTTTGTCTTTGGATTTATTCTTATTCTTTTGATAGTCTTTTAATTTTATACATGTATGTGTAAAAATACGCACAAAACCGTACCATCTGTTTTCAAGCATAAATAAATCAAGGCAGACAGACGTTGTTTGGTATACGTATGCATGTGGTTCTTATGCGCGTATGTTAATTTTTATGGTTTGAAGAATTAGATGCAGATTAGTGAATAAATGTAAGGGAATGCCTAGGGATTTTAATTTTTGAGAAAACGATAGTAAAACGTGAATAACACTACCTTAAATTTTGTGAAAAATTTGAGAGTTCCGGGGGCCAGAAAAACCCTCCCACAAAACGGAACTAAATATTAGTTTAGAGAGGACACAATACACAGAACAGGACTGATCAACTGGGAGCCTCCTGAGAGGAGACGTTCCCAGTAGCAAAATTGATAGGAGAAATGTGTTGTGGATTACATAGAACAGTGTTTCTCAAACTTTCAATACTGGCGACCCAATTTTCAATCATAATTTTTGACTCGCCCCCCATTACAACAATAATGTATTTACTGCAATAAAAATGCATTTTGAGAGAGAGACGCTAATGTTACAATAGGATCTTAATTATAAACCGTACAAATTAATACGATAAGTATATTAAATTTTGTGTATATGTAACTTTTAAGTAATATATATATTTTAAGAAAATTACTTAAATATATATATTACTTAGAATTATGTTATTTTTCTTTCTCTAATTTTCAAATTGGAACAGATCGCAAAATGATGTATTTAATTAAAGATTTATTTCCTTCAGAATTCATTTCTCAAAGTACAAATGACATTAGAAAAATAGTCTAGTCAATGTCGCTCTCTATCATATCCATCAAATCTGGCATTATAGGATACGTTTGCGTGAGTCTGGGCAACCTATTGGACGTCTGCGCAAAACATGTAAAAATGCTTTTCCTCGTACAATTCAGTCAGTTTTGGTCGACTCGATACTCCTATAGCTACCGAATCTAGCTTGGATGTACATTTTTTTAATTTCCACGTTAATTGTAATTCACGGTAATTAAGTATTTACGGCAGTAGATTAAAACAATATCATACATACATTTTTAAGTCGTAAGCAAACATTCGACCATAATAAAGAATCAACAAGTACACAGACTAACGAGCATGGTTCCGAAAATTAAATCAAGGCGATCTTCTAAAAATACTTAAATTTTGGATTTACCACTACTGAAGTAAATGATGGAAAAAAAAGCCCCAGCTCGATATGTGTTAAAACTTACAAATCTGTAGAACAACATGTGAAAGTTGTTTTTAAAACATGTAAAATCATTTAGCTATGTTGGCAAATAATTTTAAAAAGTATTTTCTGGATGAGAACAGCTTGGTAGCAAGTTACGAGTGGATTAGGGATCTATTTCAAGATACTCCAGAAGGGCTCTCAACTTCCGAAGAAGAAATCTTCATAGATTTCACATCCAGTGAAAAATTAAAAGGCAATTGTGTAATAAATTGCTCTTTGAATTTGGGGTAGAGGTGGATGAGGAATTATCTGTACTGAAAACAAAAGCACTTCGTATACTATTACCATTTTCAACATCCTACCTTTTTCAAACCGGATTTTCTGCAGTGGATGCCTTGAAGACAAAATATAGATCTCAGCTAAATATAGAAAAATAACTCTTTAAGTGTCAATTTCTGATATTAAACCTTCCTTTGAAAAACTTTCCTCTACAAGACAAGCCCGTGGAAGTCCCTAATAATTATTAAACTTGTTCTTAATTTAGTAATAAGATTGATTAAATATTAACGTCGCACTGTTCAGCTGCACGAGGGCTTTTGACGACGGACCACGTAATTTTGAACCATGGTCAAGTGACGTGGATGACCCCTGAGATGGCACCCCTCTCTCTAACTACCACACCACACCAACGGGAAAACGTTTCAACTCTCAACAGATTTAACGTGCATCGCTGCCCTACACGGCGGGTCTTTAGTGGTACTGGGCTCGAATTCGTGACGCAAGCCACGATCTGATACCTATACCACTCGTCTACCGCGGCCAAATTCAGTAGTAAGAAATTATTTATAAAATACCTTCTTCAGTACTGATACATCAAACGTATACTGGCTGAAACACCGACTCTTCGCACGAGTTCATTTTTTAAAAAAATAAAACATTATTCTTGATATAATAGCTGAACTGTAAGGAGAGTAAAACTGTGTGCACGACATTGTATACAAAAATGTAAAATGATTTTTTTTTAGATAAATGCTATAATTGTAAATAACTGTTTAAAAGAACTGTAATTTTAAACCTCACACAATTAGCATTTAGAATTAATGTTAAATTATGAAAAAGAATATAAAATTCCGATGAAGAATAATTGTGTTACTTTTTAACATTTAAAGCCAGAAGACTTCAAAATGTTTTAACCCGGGAGCAGGCACGTACTCGATACTAACATTAATGGTAGTGCGGGGGGACTCAGTCACCACAATCATTTGTTTAATCAAATCGGAATTCTAGTGAATATTTTAATTTATAGAAAGTATACTTACCTTCTTTCAAGAACTATTCAATTATTTGATGATTTGAGAAAAAAATCCAATAAAACTGAACTAAAATGATTCAAAAGTACATGACCATAATAAAATACGCCAATCAGGCACTTTTCACTAATATTACAGAAATGTTAAATCAATCAATTCTTTTCCAAATATCGTAAAACTCTTTTATTTACAATTTCCCTAAGTGAAAAACAGACGCATAAAAGATGGGATGGAATTAATGTTGATTGATTGATTGAATATTAACGTCGCATTGTTCAGCTACACGAGGGCTTTTGGCGACGGACCACGTAATTTTGAACCATGGTCAAGTGACGTGGACGACACCTGAGCTGGCACCCCCTCTCCTAACTACCACACCACACCAACGGGAATTAATGTTGAATAACCATACCATATAAGATTGAAGGTCAATCAAATGATTAGCAAACGTACTATGCAGCCTGGCTGAAAAGTGAATCAAGTCTTCCTTTTCTTTTTCTACAACTAATGTACAGTATTTCAATAATAATTACAGTGATGAATTGTTTACCTTCTTAGAATTTTTCTCAGGATCTGGGTTTCGTTTTTTTCTATTAACGAGTAATATTTTATGTTAAAACGTAATAAAAAAATCTCTTATTGAGGAAATACAGCAAATAAAACAAAATGTTTTTTTTCTTTAATTTGGTTTTGGGATCAAAGATAGCTATTTGATGACGGAAAAAAGCCAGATAATAAACATAAATTATGTCAGTGTTGTTGTGTGTATTTTTTTTATTATGGAAGAAAGAATTTTGTTTTACTTCTCTTTCCGGTTATTTTTTTTTAAAAAAAATCTTTAAACTTTCGATACGCTCGCGCCCCCCTTGTAGGGTCATCGCGCCCCCCAGGGGGCGCGCCCCACACTTTGAGAAACACTGACATAGAAGATTAATAGTTGTTGTTGTTCTCGTGTCCATGAATAAATGCAGTACATATCACTAAATTCCGTCGAAAGTCTTGATCACTGCCTTTGCTATTCTAGGAGCATCAGGGCTGTACAGGATTTCCCACAAAGAATTCCTCAGAGGGACCATTCCCATTTTTAGTAACTTTGTCTGTGACGTTTCGGCATTCCAAGATGTGATTGGGCGTGAGTTGAAGATCTGGGCAGTGTTTGCATTGAACATATGATCTTGTCTTGTCTGGGTGAATCTTCATGCCCTTAAGGTGTTCAGTTCTCAATCTGGCAATTGTGGATGTTATAATTCGGGGACAGTCAAATTCCGTAACTAGGGGTTTTTTAAAAGTGTGATTCATAATTCTATGTTTGGCGCTACTGCGTTAGCATCGTCAAGTGTGATGGTGGTGCACTTATGATCGATATCTCTAGCATCTTTGGTGAGGCTATATATATATATATCTGCACATTCATTACCCTCAATGTTGACATGTGCGGGTATCCATTGCAGGATACAAGATTTTCTTTTGCTGTGCAGCTGTTCTAGAAGGGTAATAATATCACAGGAGATGTTGGTCTCTCCGTTTCTTATGGCTTCTATAGCTGATTTAGAATCTGAGATTACTAATCCTTATGTAGAATCAATAACATGTGGGTCTTGTTGGTATAATATAAGGGCCTCTCTAATCGCCATGAGTTCACTTGTGGAGTTTGAGGCGATTATGCCTGTGTTAATTTTGTGTTTGTAGTTATTACCATCTGGGAGGAGGAGGAGGATTCCGGCACCTCCATTGCTGAGGGATCTGTCTGAGGAACCATCGGTGTAGGCGATTGCAAAGTTATCCTGAGAGAGTATTTCTATCGTTTCAAATCCTTTTTGTCTGAGCGTTGCAGGGTCTTCTTTTTTGGAACATGGCCGCAACAATTCCAATTCGAAACAGGTGTTCTTTCGTGGAGTTTTTGGAATGAGGGGCTCCTGAAGGAGCTCCAAGGAGGAATGTTCCAAATTGAGCTCTTTTCTGATTTCACTATCAAGTTGGAGAGTCGAAGATCTTTTGAGCCTTGTAGAATGATTCCACTTATCAAAAACTCTTCTAGAGATATGGTCCAAATCATATGAGCGTAGTTTATTAGTGAACTTGATAGCGGCAAGGTTGCGCCTGCTTTCTAGTGGAGGCAGGCCGCATTCTTGTTCGGCCTTTTCATTATTGGTTGATGACACTGCTCCAATAATAATTTTGGCAGCTCTGTGTTGTACAGAATCAAGTTTCTGCTAAACAGAAATAGAGGCCGGTGTCCAAATTGGGGTCGCATATTCTAAAACCGGCCTGATAACAGTGCAGAAAGTGCTTTTTAGGGTTTGAGGTCTTCACCCCCAAGAAGTTCCGCTTAGTTTTCGAAGAATATTCAGTTTTCCAAGAGCTTTGTTGGCAGTTTGTTCAATGTGCTTTGAAAAGCAGAGTTCGTTGCATAGAATTGTTCGTTTCATAAATAGAGGCGGAGATATTTTTTAACACACTAAGCCAGGAGGCGTACTTTCTTTTTCTAAAATTATGTTTTTCTTCTTAAATTAAGTCCTTTTAAATAAAAGAAAATTAAATTTTTCACATTCTGATTTAAATTACCGTTCAAAGTTTTCAGAAATTATTTAAAGGAGAAAAAAACTCTACATCCACAGAACAGGTGAACATCAATTTTCAATGTTTGCTTAATGAGATTGTTTCGAATACATATAAGCAATTGACTCAGGAATAATTTTGATATTTTTCTCTTCATTTAGTTTCTTTTCGATTTAAATAAGACTAATCTCTCTTCAAAGATATATTAAATACTTTTTTTTAAAAAAATTAGTATTATTAGTTGGTCTGTTAGGTATATTATAGAGAAAAAACTTCTGTATTTATATATATATTTAAAACCAATGAAATTTATAATGGAGATACTTTAGCTTTGGAAACGAGAGAGGAATGTTTCGTGTACTGAGTTGTGGACGAAACTTTGTTTAATTATTTTTTAAAATCTTATTTTGATTTCTACTTTTTCATGTAGGTATATTTTAAAAGATTTTGACGGATATATACGCGTTTTTTCTACTAATCCTCTTGGGAAATCTTTGGGCTATCAATTCGTGTTATTCACAACCAACGCTTCGGAAGAAGGGAATTGTGATATTTAAATTAATTTACTATAAATAGGCGAGGGTTTCTAGCTTGAGAGAGAGGAGAGAAGATATACTCGAGTCAGGTGAGATTGCTACTGAAGGTATAATATCAGAATTATAGTGATTTGATTTTTATTAGGAGAAAATTTTAAAGTGACGATTGTTCACTAAGATTGATTTGATATTAGATTAAATCGGATGATAGGTTTGATCCTTTATTAAGATAAGGATCAAGTTTGATAGTCTCCTAATCGTTCACGCTTTTCCGTCGTTGTTCCACTTTCACGGTTAACATTTAGACATTCTTTTACTATTATTAGTTGGAATTGTGCCTGCTCTTTGTGTGGAAATAAATCTTTCCTTCACCCCACACATTTAGGTGCCCGAGAGAGGTGCCTCTTACAGATTATTGTTATTTACTTAAGAATGATATTTGAGTTGGGATACCACTACAAAAATAGCTTTATGCCGCATTACATAATGATTATTTTGTTGCACAGTTACGTTTATTATACAATTACAAGGCAATGTTTACTGGAAACGGCATCTAGCTTTCTTTCACATAATTGAATAATTCACAAATAAACTTTCTTTTTACAGTATTCTTTAATTCTTAAATTCTTTGCACATTTGTTGGAAACTTGTTTTTGCGTTCTATCGTTTGACATTGCTTGCTTTTTTGTTTGTTTTCCAGAAGCAAACGCTGCTTAAAGTTAAATATTTTCTAACAAAAATTGCTGATCGTAAAAAAAGAATATAAAGTTATTGAAATTAGCTGAAGAATTTCATAATATTAAATTATTCTGACATGTCTCCTGGATTAAGAAAATACTTCAAAGCAAGTTAAAAAAATTTTACAACAAATTATTCAATACAGAATGTGTTTATTCATTTTATACCTAACTTATAACGTTTTTTTTTAAAAAATGAATACTCTTTTGAAGTCTATATCATTTCAGAAATATTTAAATTATATATTAAAATATTTTTTCTTTCTTTTGAAACGTTACAACTTAAAAAATGTGAATTTTTTAAAACTAAATCATAAATTAACTTTGTGTAAAAAGTTTAAAAAATCTCTCTTGAAACTGACTTCTTTATTCAGGGATATTAAATTATAATTTATTTACCGTAATAAATAAATTACTTTATTTCACACTCTTTATCAGCATTTATCATAAATAGGATTTAATGTTGTATAAATGCTAATGTTTCTGACAAAGAAATTTAGTACTTTAAAAAAAGCAGCATTGTTTGTTTGTGTGTGTGTGTAGAGCGTTTTTAAAGAACACTGCGTCACATTTTTAAACACAAATTCATTCAAGCGAATGAATTGAATTCTAAATGCGAAAATATAAGATTTTTGAAGAATTGAAACGATTTATTCAAACCGTTCTGAGGAATGAGTTACATTTTTGAATAGGAATTTTTAAAAAAGGAGTTCGTGAAAGAAATCATAAAACAAGCATTCTGTCTTTTTCAAAAACGGCGACAGTTACAGAATTCAAAAAATTATAAACTAACCGGTTGCCATATTGTCTGTAATGAATCACTTTTTAATAATCGTTCAAACTGATCGTTGAATAAATACAAATTTGTTAGATCTCTTCCCTTTAAATGGAGATTTAGTCACCTGAAAAATAAAAGTAACATTTATTTTATAAAAAAATTGCTTGTTTTTTTGTATTAATAACCGTAAAATCCGGCGTATAACGCGCACTTTTAGTACAAAAAATAAGATACAAATTAACGGGTGTGCATTATACGCCGGAAATGAAAATGACAGCTTTAAAAAGAAACAAAGATGAGCGTAGCAAAAAGTTAGACTTCTACATATATCGAATTACTGTTTCTGTAAAAGAAATGGCATTCCTTACGAACTTTTTTTTTTTTCATAAGGGCTTTAGTTCTAAAAGTATACTATTTTTTTCTAAAGCTTGGAATAATATCTCGAATACATGACTTGAAAACACTTAACAGCATTGTACACCTACATTTCAGGTTGCTTCGTAAAGAAAGAAGTGCGTATTATACGGCGAAAATACCTAAAAATTACAGCTTGAAAGTATGGGTGCACGTTATACGGCGGTGTGTGTAATGCTCTGGATTTTTCGGTAATAAATAAATACCAAACTTAGACGAGTCACTAAGATTAAAAACATAATTTAACATTTCTATACAACTATTATTGAAGAGAGTATGTACACTCAAACTCATGTAAATGTATATTTGTAAGTCCATATTTTAATGCTCTATGGCACTAGTTCTCTAACTGTGTTTTACGGAACCTTGGGGTTCCATGAGGCATACCCAGGGGTTCTACGAGTCACAAAGAAAAAATCGAGAATAAATAAATATGTTATTCAAAGTGGGGATTCACGTTCTCTATCAATTTTATATAGTTACAAGTATCTATAGCTGGTCTTCTCATTAAAACTGAAAATTTTGTTTATACATAATAAATTTATTGAGGAACGCTTTTTTTAAACTTTTATTATAATTTAATAAATTAATATTAAACGCTTTATCTTTATATGTATATACTTCCTACTAAATTAAAAATGTTCTATTGTTTGCTATCTCGAATTCTACGAGATAATTCCTACTCGTTAGTTAACAAAATGCCTTGCAAAACTAAATAGTTTTCTAAAGGAAAATTCACCTTTTTGTATTTGTGGTAAAAACACCTATAATGAAGAAGAAACGACTTATCAACATGTCAATAGATTTGATGTTAAGATCTAAATTTAACAAGAATAGCATCTAAATTTTATGTTAGAAATGCAAGAGTTTTCTCATACAGCTATAAGCATTTTATTGCCATTCAGAGCATTGTGTTTAGTTGAAATATATTTCTCAACGTGAGTCAACGTATTTCTCAACGTTTTGTTTTCTCAACAAAAACAAAGTACAAAACAAATTAAACTCTGAATAACTAATCTCAATATATCTAGACTTCTACAGTTTGTATGAAAAAAGTATGCACGTATCCCAGTTATTAGACAATGCTTAGATAAGTGACACTTAGATCACACAAATTAATATTATTAATGAGTAAAATTATGTTAAAAAATTAGATAATAATTTTTTAATAATAAATGCAATACTTTTTTAATTGCCTTTACATAAAGTGCCCATAACATGTTGATCTACTTTAAATATTATTTTGAGATACATTCTTCGAAGTATGTGTATGGAGTAGGGTTCCCCACAAAAACAGTTTCTAATTTTAGGGGTTCCACAAAAGCCTCTTCAAGTTCTTGGGCAGGGATGGCGAACCTTTTTGAGACGTGAATAAGATTTTGTTCATATTTTTTTAGTACAAGCTCGTGGTTTACTTATGCCTATTTGCACTAGAATTAAGTTAAAAAATTTTTAACTGAGTATTTTTAAAACTAAGCATCTTTAAAATTCAATTGGCTTAACGGGTAAAAATGGGCGTGGTTTGATGATTTAAAAAGTTTTAGTGGGATTAAAAATTCTTAAATGTTTGGTGCAAATTGCAATAAGTGTTTAAATGAACAAGAAGTAACGAAAACTACATACAATATATATTATGAAATATTATTTATTAGTATGTATATATTGATTTTTAAGTATTTAGTGAGAAATATGTTGCTGTTTATTTTCAGACAGTTTTTTTTAAATTGGATTTACATTTCATATTCATTAGTTCAAAAGTCTATTTCTATTAGAAGATTTTACAAAGTTCACAGTGGAGAAAACAAATTTTCACACGAATATGAGGACCAAAACATCATTAAAAGAGCATTAACTAGTTTTTTCATTAAAAAAATATTCGGTAAAGAATCCAATACGTTTAATATAATATTTTTAATTTTTATTGTGGGATCAATATTTTCTGCACTATTCCTTCACAATTTTCCTTCAACATGAGAAATAAACTCTTCAAATTTTGTTTTTCGCCTTACGTTGCTTCGAAATTCTACTAATTGCATTTATAAATTATCGATACCTAACCCTATAAAGTCAGTGAACTCCATTGTTTCAAATCCTGTTTTATATGGATATTTATGAAGTGAAATGTATGTTCCAAACTTTTAAATTGATTGAATCTCTCCTCAAAAGCTTGTTTTATTTCCTGCATAATCATTAAATATTTTTAATTGCATTTTCTGGAATGTCAACGGAGTTTTCAAAAATAAGTGTGCTTTGAAAATGATTTTATAATTGAGGAAAATTTTTCATGATTTTCATTTCCAGATCCTTAGTAAAGATGTTAAGTTTCGTTATAAATATTTTAATATTTTCAAACTTCGTTAAAACAATGGTTCATACCCTTAAAGTGTTTTATTCAGTTCATTAACATGCTGAGTGACGATAACTGTAAATCATTTAACCAATGTATATTGGATAATTCATTGAAACTATTGTCTTTTTCAATTAAAAAAAGAGATTTTCTTCTAATAACATTACAAAGTGACTAAGGACGACCAAAAGTAAGTCATCGAACGTTGTGGTATGTCAAAACCCCTGAATATTGGCATTCAATTTCCTCTAAGAATTGTGCAAAATGCCGTTTATAAAGAGATCTTGCGTTTGTAAATTTGATTATTTTTATTACAATGACATTAAACTGGAAAATGTTTTTTAAACCCCTTGTTTCGCTCATAAAACTTGCTGGTGTATTATACAATGAAATTCGGAGAATGTGAAATATTTTGCTTAAAATATTGAATAAATCCTATGTTTTCCCTGCTATACTAGGTACACCGTCTGTTGTTACAGAAATCATTTTCTGAAGGTCAATAGCTATTTCTTTAAATGCAATATCAAATTCCTTAAAAATATCAAGACCCGGTACACTTCCCTTTCAACGTCATTAGTTTTATTAACTCTTCTTTCATTATATTTCCAAACTTATACGGAGCAAAAACTGCTTATTTTGCATAACAATTTACATCCCTACTCTCATGTAAAGCAATTGAATACATTTCTGCATAATTTAAGTAGTTATGTATTTGCGAAAAAATATTTTTTCTAATTCTATTACTCGATCTTTAACTATATTGCGACTAATAGGTAACTCATTAATTTGTTTTATAATCAAGTCTTTTTCTCTAAAATCAGCAAACAGTGCAGGACTACATTCTACAAACGTGAAGAAGTGCTTTAAATAAGGTTATTTGCTTTGGTTTGTTGATTTTTTTTCAACAAACAAAATGTGAGCAAAATTGTACACTTTACTTGATTTTTTTAAGCACTTTAGCTTTATTTCAAGTACTACATACTTTCATATACATTTGATGTCATTTGCGTCACTTTGGAACTGTAATGACCAAACTGAAGATTATAGACAGCATTTATAAATTGCATTTGTGTCAATGCAGTGCTTGAAAAAATACAAATAGAATATAAATAATCCACACAAATTAGGAAATCTAAATAAACCTGCGTAAACAAACAAATGGTTGCCTAGCAATCGTGGGTCAGTGCCTGACCCATGGGTTATAGGTTCGCCATCACTGTTCTAGAGGTTCCATGTGGTGAAAAAGTTTGGAAACCACTGCTCTATGGTAATATATTTATTAAAATGTTGTTTTATCTCGATTACCTCAAGGTATCAAATAATATCTAATTCTGAAGAATATCTGTGCAAAAAAAAAAAAGTATTCAGTTTGATGCATGTTGAACAATATGTCGGAGCTTCAAAATCCATTATTAGTTGAGTTAAAAGACATGCAATGAAGGGTTGTTTCATTATGTGTGTGGTAACCACAGTAAAAAAACAAAAAAGCATTACGTAATTCATGAATGAAACGATGTGAATTATGCTTTATTTTTTTAATGAATACTTTTTAATTGAAATAAAATTATAAAATACAAACCTTATTCGCAAATACCACCTTAACACGGCTTTTACCTGAAGCAGAGTTAAAAATACAGTCGAACCTCTATATAACGAACTTCTATGTTACGAATTTTTCTATATATTAATTTTTTCCTTGTAACCTTGCACATTTCATGATTTTCTTCGTAAAATAACCTCTATAGCGAAGTACATTTTCTATATAACGAGCTTTTTCTATTGTGATTCAATTTTTGTCATCGATTTTTTTAAAAGTATTTCTGAAAAAATTTCAAGTTATTCTCTCTTTAACACATTTTATAGTGGTCATAAATCTTGAACTGGTTTTATTAGATCTTAACTCGCCGAGATCAATAGAATTCTGGACATTTCATCCAAGAAGTGCAACCCTTAACATCCATTGCGCAGTTAGCTAGAAACATCTTCGATATCGTCTTTCGCCCTCAGTGGAGTTATCCCGTGTCTTCATGTTCTAATTATAAAATAATGCGTGTTTAGTATTACTTGTATGCTTTAAATTATAAAATGTCCTTAAAATTCCTTAATTTTAGTATAAAATTGTTTTCTTAATATTGAAATACAGTGAATTCTTCGCCATTCTTTTTTTTTTGTTTTCCTTGCAGTTTTTCTTTCTTTTTTGATAGGTAAGATATATAAAATAAACATATATTAATTTTAAAAAATTACTTTTTTTAATATACAATATTTATGAATTTAAAATTTGTTTTATGTGGTTTTTTATGTATATTAAAAATTGAACCACGCACACAATATAACGAATTTTACATTAAACGAACTTTTTTCCGGGATTTAGCGACTTCGTTATATAGAGGTCCGACTGTAATTCATTTTATGTAATAATTTTTGTCAGTTACCATGGAAGCACAGCTAGCCAGATTGAAAGTGGCTCACGCGTCGGAATGACAGTTTTGTTATGATGTTTTGGATATTTCACAGTGATAATTTCGAAAAGTATCTGCCTTATCTCGCTTATAGGCTGTTTGCTAAATTTAAGAAGTTTTCATTTGTATAAATTGAGATGGTGCACGTATAAGTTCCCATGCAGAAGGAAGACAAAATGGGGATATGAATTATTTAGAAAATAATTTTTGAAGAATATACTCTAATACAAAAACTGAAATGGATTAATCTATTTTGATTGGTTAAAGTAATGCTTTGTTTGAAAAATAAAGAAATAAGATCTTTCTGCTTTAATGTTTTTGATACACACTCAATGCCATAAAAATTTGCAAGAAACCAAGAAAAAGTCGTCAAAATGTGTGTGAAATGAAATTTTACATATGTTAGTACTACTTTGTTATAAGTAAGTGATTATATAAAAAGGAGGAGTTATTTCAGAAAAAAGTACAAATGAAAGGAAGTTTTAGCACTCTGTTGGATTCCTCTAGCACGAATGCACGATGCGATACGAGCGGGCATTGAGGCATACAAGTTCCGTATGATGTCCTGAGACATTTGGTTCCATAATTGCTTGCTGTAAACGTGCCTCCAGTTTGACCAAACTCGTAGGCCAGGGGTGGAAAACCTTTATGGAGCAACGTGCCACTTTTTTCTAAAGAAATGTTTAATGAGGTATAGACGTGCCGTCAAATTGCTTTGATCTGTGATTATTGGGAAAATAATAAAGCTAATTACTAACAACTCAAAACTCTTTATTCACTACGAAAAAATACATTTTGCACTGTATAGTAGTAAATGTGTTTTACTTTTACGTGTAATTCAAATTATATAAGGTAACATTAGTGCGACTTCTATTGTTGCAGATTATATGGCAAATAAGTCATCTGTAAAAAAATTTCTAAGCGAGTCTTTAATGTTATTCATCTCTGTAAATAATGACGCATAGGTAAATGAAAATGTGGTTATGATAGCACGAGTCAGTTTCTTCAAACAGACAAATGTGTCTGAAATCGAATTCTATGTTTCCAAACACACACATTTTCATTATTGGCATTTTTACTATATATCAATTCCAACTTTTCCCTTGTTTCGATAAATTTTTGAATCCATATTGAACTACACTGGAAATCAATCAGTTGCATTGCAAGTTCTTCAATTTTCAACCAGTCGAACTGGGACAAGTTACGTTTATTTAATGAAGTCGCATTAGGGTACATAATAAACTTGAGCGTTTCCGATAATTATTTGAACTGAGAACATCGAGCTGAAAATTCCTTGGTTGAAGAATCAATTACGGAGATAAATTTTTCTAGAGCTTTTTCTTTGTCTGGTTTTTTATGTATACCTAAATCTTTGATATTTTGTTCAAATTTGGGGAGTACTTGTAGTTTCTTGTAATTATATTGTTTATAAAAACATGCTGTTTAGTGTTTACCGTTAAAAGCGTGATTGAGATCTCTCATGAGATTACTTCATAGTGAACTTTGTTATTTTGGACTAAAATGCAAATCCTTTTGATCGGTGACGCGCCAAAAATATTGTGTCGCGTGCCATTGATGGCACGCGTGCCACTGGTTCGCCATCCCTGTCGTAGGCTGTTCAACTTCCCGTCCCAAAGGATTCCAGATATGCTCGATTGATGACAAATTTGGGGATCGAGCAGGCCAGGGAATGGTGGTAATGTGGAGGAGGCAGTCTTAAAGCATTCTTGATGTTTGTGGCCGAGCATTGTACTATTGAAAAATGGCTTCTGGGTGTCCTGTCATGAGTGGCAACACACGTGGCTGAAGGATGTCATAGACGTACCGCTGGGCAGCCATTGTGCCATGGATCAATATTAGGGGTGACCGTGTATCGTAAGAAATGGCACTTCATATCATCACACCAGCTGTGGGGAGCGGCTTGTCGCTGTAAGACGAAGGCAGGATTGAGGCGTTCATCACGGGGTTTCCACACATGAACACGATTGCCATCACTGTTCAAACTGAATCTAGATTTGTTGCTGAAAACGATCTGGTTCAATTCTGTGGCAATTCAATCCTGTAGTGCGCGGTGGGTGGGTGTCATTGGTAGTACACAAAATGGGCGCCGCGATACCAAATTCTTTCAGACAGTCGCCTTGTGATGGTTTGGGAAGACACATGGGCCCCTAGGAAAGGCGCTGCCTGTGTCTGGATAGCAGCCAATGAGGTAGTTAGCTCTACGCGTGCGTGTCGTATGATGTGACGGTCTTCTCGACGACTGGTCTGTTGAGGGCGTCCTGAGCCTGGTCGCCATGTAAATGGCGTCTTTTCTGTCTACTGGTGCCAATACCTTCTCACAGTAAAATCAGAATGGCCTACTTGACGAGTAACTCGCCGAACTGACCATCCAACTTCCACCATCCCGTTGATTCTTCCTCTCTCGAACTCTGAAAGCTGCTCATATTGTCTTCGATGGCCGCGTAACGGTATATCTACCTCAGCGTTTCCTTTGTAAAAGATTAAGTACACTCAAACAAGCTTTGCTTACCTGTTTTATATTCGAAGGAGAACGAAGTTCAACGCCCTTTAGTGGTCTTACGCAATGTGCAATCACACTGGATTTCTAATCATTTGTATATCTCTCGAACATGTACCTTCCTGTCAAGTGTTGTTACGTCCCCACAATTATTTCTTGATGCGCAAATTTTTATGGCAATATGAGTGTAAGTTTTATTTAAAATAATGCAAACCATTTTCTGTAAAATATGTTTTTTTTTCTATTGAACTGAAAATTTAAAAGGAATTTTTTTTTTAAATTCTAAGTATAAATAATGCAGTCAGTTATTAAATTTTTTCGTAATTTGAAACAGTGAAATGTATGTTCAATAACGTGTATTTATGTATTCATGAATATAATTTAAATTTTATAATTAATATTTAAAGTTTATAAAAAATACACTTTAAAATGCTCTAAACATACTGACATAGAAAAAAAATAAAGTAATCAATTTAAATATAGAGCAGCTCAAAATTTCGTTTCGTTCGTTTTTTTTTCTTCTTTAAAGGACCATTTTTTTTAAAAAATTTTATCAGTAGACGTTTTTTTTTCTTCTGGTCTTTATAAAGTCATTCAAAGCAAAATACACTGCTTTTCTGATTCACCACAAATAAAGTAAACACTTTGTAGTCGAATTTTCCTTATGATATTACCTGATGTATCCCACAGCCCTAATGACGCGTTTTCCTTGACCTAGCACCAAATGATGCCACAGAACAGATTGCGGTTAAAATAAACCGCACTACTATCGGTCTACAGGTCGCATTTTCCTTATTGCTTCACCGAATAAACAACAATACAGAAGGAAAACAACCCAAATTCAATTATTTCCGATGTGTGTGTGCTTCCAGAATATTAATTAATCATTCCAACCCAATAGCACGGGTTTTGTTTTTTAATGAGTCATTTCTTGACCATCTCCGGGATGTAAATTTTTAACAGAGATATTTCATCTGAGTGTGTTGTATCCCTAGAACGTTTTAAGCTACAGTTTTGCGATTCAAGGAATCAAAACCGAAGGATGATGTAGATTTTGATACTACAAACACACACTTTTAGAACCGTGGTAGCCTAGCGGTAATGGTCACGGACTCGTGTCCAGTATGTTATGAATTTGAGCCTTTTGCCACTGAAGATCCGCAGTATAGAGGGGCTGATGCATGTCCCATTGAAGTGGCGTGGAAGTTCGGAGAGAGGGAGGTGCTCTCTCAGGTGTCGTCTTCGTCTTTTGACCATGGTTCAAAATTACGAGGTCCGTCACCAATAGCCGACACACACACACAATCTTTATGTATCCCCTTCTCCATCTGTTGAATAGTATATACATGATAATATACGATAAATTGACGAGAATAGAAACCATGTACATCCGGGGTGTCATACTCGAGGCTGGTAACGAACACTTTTGTGGCACGGTCAAGATATCGGCACTTAATAATATATAACAAAAAAAAATTTTTTTTTCTCGGATTTGGAAAGGTAGTAGCAGATAATAGATGTCAAGGGTCAATACATAAACATTACATTTTCCTTTTTCTTTATATATGTTTATTATAATGTATTATTCGAAATAAGCCTAAGTATCTATGAATATTGATTGTTGTTGCAGGGCCCACTTAAAGTCAAACCATGTCAGTTTGCCCCAAGTTAGTCTGAGTTTGACATCTCTAGTGTATATATACTACAAACTTTAAACATATATATATATATATATATATATATATATATATATATATATATATATATATAACTTGGGGCAAGTACTTTCTTTAATCTCACTCCTAATATAAAACTTTAATGAGACTTTAATTATAAATCAATATTTACCACACTGCAGCTCAGCTCTTCCTGAGATTAATTTATCCACCTAGAAATCTTCAATAATAAATCTCTAACTTCACTATTATACCTTCCTGCTTCAATCTCTCTCTCCTACTGCTTTTTACTTTACTATTCCGTTTGACTTAAATACTTTATCTAATCTGCATAATAAGGAATCCCTGTCCTCTTTTTGGAGCTGATTGGAAATAGGTAGGGGAATTAAATTTCCCTAAAAAAGACGTCTCAGAAGGTTAGTGATAAAGTTCCGTATAAATTCGTCACAGTTTGGCTGGAAAATAGATTTTAGACGCCAACTTTCTCTTTGTTTTAACAGTTACATTGTTATCAATAGAGACGATTCTAAGTTGTCGTCAAAAACCTATAATTATTTTAATTAATTAATATTTGAAAAAACCGTATTAAAACATCAAGTGTCATCTCCTACAAGTTTAAAAATTTTTTATTTGAACTTGATTGGATGAATAGAAAGTATTTTATTAACGATTGAAAATTTGAACAAGATAAATATATAAATAAATATATAGAGAAAGGGAGCTAATAGTAGGAATTGAAAAAGCGAAGCTAAATATGATTGAATCACGCGGTATTTCCCAGGTTCCTCTGTTAGAATATAAATAAATATTCAGTCAGTTTATTCAATAATATTCCCAGGCCAGAGTATAAATATTATCTAAATCATAAATATCAAAATATATTATCTTTTACAGCTCTGTGGGAGACGATTTCTTGGAGAATTTCTATTCAACAAAAGAAATATGGCTGCCAGATTTCAAATCTGTAAGTCTAATGGTTCAAAAATGGGAATTTTTTCTATAACATCCCGGGAATCTTCCTCGGAAGTCGATTTTCGAAAGATACGTTCTTAGGAATTCTCTGTTCTACAACAGAAACATGCTTGCTAAATTTCATGTATGTTTGTTTAACCTGGGAATGGGCGCGCGGGGCACAAAGTCACCCCAGGATCACGAAATCGTTAATTCTGGGGAAAATGTTTGTTATCAATGACCTGACAGTATCTAAAATGTATGTCGCATATCTCCCTCTTTTTTTGGGAGTGGCAAACGATTTTTTTTAAAGGTATTTGTTTTGACTGATTTCCCCGTGCGTTCCAAAATATTTTCTATGAACATGCTATATTTTCCCCCTGTGAACAACTTAGTGGTTTTAATTGCTGTGTTGTGCGACTTATTATGGTTTATAAATGTAAATGAGCAGAAAAAAATGGGCATTTGTGATCTCTATTGAAGGAAGTTGAAACTGATCAAGCAAGGGAAGAACCTACTGAAATAATGCATATTAATCGTGACAGCGAAAATAAATTTGAGAAAAGCGATGGACAAGAAGCGTTTGAGTTGTAAAAAGAATTTTCATATTGTACCTGCAGAACTCCACCAAGAAAAATATAAAGCCACAAGTGTAGCACAAGACACACTTCACCCTGTCAAAAAGACACAAGCAAGAGAAAGTTCAACATGCTATTTGTCGATCATCAAAGGACAATAAAACTACAATAACTTGGACAACGTATGACATTTTTGCCTGTAAATAACATTCATCTTGACATCGTTCTGAAGACCAGCTTAAGGTTTATGATCTCCATATCGCCGCTATGAAACTTGGCAAACAATCTACGGACTGTCTACACCCCATGCTTTGTTGACGTTGATCACTGATACAGCCACCAAATGTCTAAGCTGGAACTTGTGTTAAATCACGATGCGCTTGTCGCGTTGCTCCATCACGTCCTTCCCCGACTGGCATTTAAACAGGGTGTGAACTTTTCTACTTCACGTTGTAGGGGTGGTTGAGGGTGCATCACAACTGCACCGGTCTGAACGATACATAAAAATTGCCTTTATCAAATGCGGCTAATAATTATGGAACAATCCAACATTAAAAGTGTAGTGTCTGAGACTTCTGTTGGTGAGGATTATGGAATGCTGGCGCGAATTGGCGGGATTTCTGAGGGTTTGCTGTATTTTGGAGGGTGAACGTTGCTTGACCGCAAGGGAGGCTGTCACGAGACGGACAGAGACCCTTGTTTTTGGAAATGCGAAGGGCTAAACTGTGTTGGGGTGAAGGAAATTGAATTCCTTCGGGGAGATTGACGCGCAGGTGTGGTCTGGTGTAAAAGAGAAGAATAGAGTTTCTTGAGAGTGTTTTAACACGACGGACATTGTAGTTTGATTGCTATTTGATTATTATATTTTATCAAGATAGATGTGTTAATCAAGATAAATTATGCGTAGTAGTTGATTACATGGAGAAATATTTAAGAAAGTAATAAAGACTTTACAAACAGCACCATAAAGGTATGGAATAGCGTCACTGCTTTAAACAGTGACACAGAGGCGTACATAATTGGGATTCAACTGCGTCAGTAACTTCAGCAACATCACAGTGATAAAGACAAAGAGCAACGAGTATTAAATTTAGCATCAGTTTACTTAAAAGGGTTTGCTTCAGTGGTAGAGATTTTCAATATGTCGCGACATAAATGCTGAATGTAACATATATATTACAATAAAGCTATAAATATAGAAACGGTGATGTAAACAAAGACCATGATTTACGTGATGTCAAAGATTAAAAGGTAAGACTTATTTCAGCAGGGGTCGCAATATGCATGAATGACAATGATTTAAACAGTGATAATGATGTACATAATGACAGTGACAAAAATGACGCCAATTATTTAAGCAATTGCAACTTATACAGGAACAGAGATTTATACTAACAAGGAGAGGGCATGACTAAGTCTTTTTTAAATAAATTTATTTAACAGTTAAAATAATTAAATAAATTGAAGAGGTTAAAAATCAACTAGTCGATCACGCGACTCGAACCCTGACCAACCGCGTGGAGCACAGGCACACTATCACCTATGCCATTGCATCCCTGAAGCTAATTAAAATTTAATTGTATAAAAGCTGAGTATGAATTTCGAAGGCCATTTTCTCCGAATTGACTGCCCATTCGGTGCTATTACATTGAGGGTTGAGCACTCTATATAGGAGCACTACTATTACACCAAGTCTCGTCCCCCAAATGAATTTCCTTAGTCGTGGCCTCCCCTTGTAAGATGTAACTAAAATAATGGACGTGATCAGATGAGTGACTAAGAAAAGTTATAGATATCAGCATCAAAATATTAAGAAAAATTTTAGATTTTATTTCAAATTTTTTTTTTTAAAAATAAGAATGATAAGGTCTGGATATATGAGGGAGATTCTTATTGTGTTTAGAAGATTATTGGCTTTAAAGAAATTGGTGAAAAAAATATTTGTTATCTGAAGCAAGGATGTGTGTGACCAAAACGCGGCCCGCATGTGGCCCGCCAGTACGTAAGTTGTGTGTGTGTGAGACCCACCGACTCTTTTTAAAAAATTTTAAATATCAGATTTTTAAAATTTTTTCATTATGAAATTTATTTGAGGGGAAATTTATATATATCTACAATGTATTTGCCTGTTTCCTGTTCTTGTTTCAAAATAAATCCTTTTTGATAATAGAAATGTCCTTTAGATTAAAATAGATTTATATTTTATCAAACAGTTACATTTGATTTTTCTATAATTTTTTTTTATTGAAAACAATTATAAAATCCCCGTGCACCACAAAGTATCACACGGGGCTTACAGAAGTAAGTATTAAACATACATTCAAGGGAAATAAACGATTAAAAAATGAAGTTAAGTAGGATTACAAACAGTTACAACAAATTTACAGAAATTTTTGAAAGCTCTTCTGGTGGAAAGAAGTTGGTGAAAATTCGGTGGCCAATTAATGTTGAGTCTCTTGAACGCCAGTCTTATGATCTTTCTCTCTCTGAAATACTTGGAACACAGAAGGATTACACATGTTCTACATTTATCTCGCCACCAATATTACAGTCACAGAAAGATGAAGGAGCTAAATTAAATTTGTTCAGGTAGCTTTTGAAATTACCATGACCAGTGAGAAATTGGGTTAATTTGTAGTTAGTGTAAAAATGATGACATGATAGTCTCTTATTAATGGTGGGAAAACATTTCTTTGTTATGCTCCCCTTATTAGAAATGAGATATTCTTGGTTCCAAGACTTCACTATTCTTTCTTTCGTGATCTTCTTGTAAAACGATTTAGGAATATTAACGCCAATGTTAATTTTGCGCTTGGTTGCAGCTTTTGCAAGCCAATCGGCTCGCTCATTTCCAAGAACGCCCGTGTGCCCGCGAACAAATGCAAAATCTATTGAGATGTTTTTATCTCTTAGGCTTTTAAGTTGCTTTTGGATCTCGACGATTATATTGTTAGATGAAGAAATACATTTAAGAGAATCCAAGGAGGAAAGAGAGTCAGTACAGATGAAATATTCTGAGATGACACTATTTTGCTCAGTGATCCATTTAACGGCGAAATTTAAACATAAAAGTTCAGCTACAAAAACTGTGCATTCATCACGAATTCTAAATTGTAAGTTCTCGAATTCAACACCACTCCTGAACACAACAAATGCGAAAGCAACTCTTCCATCAATTTTACTGCCATCAGTATAGCAAATAACAGGGAAATCTTCTGTGCTCTTGTCACTAAATTGAACAATATTGATGGCATTCCTCTCTGAAGGATGAGGGATAAAAATGGAGACAGAATACAATCATAATTAGAGATGGAAGAAGCAGAGAGATTTTCCCTAAAAGCAATATCATGAAGAATAGTAATGTCGATTGGAGGGAAGCCAGAAATAGCATAAACTGAGTCGTAACTTATTGCGCGATAACCACATATGACCCGTAAAAGTATCCTTCTCTGTATGCGTCGCAGATACTTAGAATTCATCTTTCTTTTAAGTGCCTCGCCCCAAACTCTAGAGCCATACAAAATGAAAGGCTCGATTCCTTGCTTATAAATGAGAGAATGTACATTGAAATTTATTCCGAACGTGTTGCGAGCAATCCGATTTAATCCACGCTGTAGTTTGTCACATTTCTCGGATATGTAACTTAAGTGTTGCTTCCAAGAAAATTTAGTATCAAGAAGAACCCCAAGATACTTCATTTGCTTTACTTTTTTAATAAATTCCGAATTGCATTATGTCTTTACTATGGATTGCCTTTACTATGGATGTTACATGATTCTCTATGTGTTCGACTTTCGTTTCTCCTCCTCCTTTTTCGTTTGGAGTGCCCAAAAAACAAGAGGTAGTCAGAGATGTTTTTTGAAGTTTAAAAAAAATATTCAGGACGGTTAAGATAAAGGACAATGTATACTTAATCGTTTGCGAATGACAGCACTATCGAATTTCAACAATGAGTAACGAAAGATCAATTCAATAAGAACACCGTAATTTTCAAGAAAATGGCAACACACTGTAATATTTTAAACAATATTTGATCATTGCATTATTATATTATATAAACATTATTATCTTATCTATGTCTGTATACATGAAAAATATTGAAATTCATTCTGTTTTAAATTTTCACTCCAATAAATGTTATTTTGGTTTCCAAATCTGATATAGAGGTACATATTTTTATGGGCGGCCCGCGAGATTATAATGTTTTTCCGAAGTGGCCCGCAAGGTCATTTGGGTTGGACACCCGTGATCTAAAGTAACCCCGAATATCCTCCCAAGTTACTTAAATGTGCCTTTGCGGCATGAGGGATACTCTAAATAGCCGTCGAGCACCCTCATGGTGTTCTACCTCAAAATTGAGGTGAAACCGAGCCTAATCGTACTGTCACCTGCATGGTGTTCAAAGCTACGACTAACGACAGACGTACAATTTTATCCTTGCCACGATGGATTTCGTGGGCCTTGATCTGATGTTACTGTCAATCAGGCGGCATAAGTAACAACAACAACAAGTAACATAAATTAGTATTAAATATGCATTAATTGCAGTAAATAGGTGTGCATTTTTAAATAATTATGATCAGTATGTTAATTATTGAAATAAAACAAAATTTAATATCATCCCTTCCCTTCACAGGTTTTCTTACTATGCCCGAGGCAGTAATACAAATGATAATGAAATTCAAACAGAGCGACAGTGACATGAATATCTTTAGTGACGCAAGGTAAAAATGACAATGACTCAAGCGGAGTTGGTATTAAACACTTGTTTATGATTTGAGCCGATGCATCCGAAGAGAAAACCAGCATCAAAAGAAAACTATTAAAATGCAGAACAATTATCTAGTCGTTAAGTGATTTTAACTAATCAAATAGAGTCTCACATGGAGCCTATTACTGATAAAATAGCCTCCAACCACGTAATACTATTATCCATTCTACTACGACGAGCGCCTTTCCGCTCCACTTCTTATCGTCGCTGCAGCAATCGTTTGACAGGCCAGCTGGCTCCACCTGTCAAAAAATATCGATCCTAGACAGGGCACGCAGAAACTGACGAAAAATCATCGCCAAATTATTATTTTTCCATCTTCATTCCGAATCGAACGAAATCTTTTCAACCATGCAGTTCTGTAAGTTTTCCATGTGATTTTCTGTTTGTCACATGTCAGAAAAATGTGGAATGACGAAAATCAAGGTGGCTCTGTTCCTAACATTCCAAACTGTGACGTGTTTTAAGGCGAATTCTTCCGTGTGTGATAGATTCGATCGGACGGAATTGATTTTGAGCTGAGTAATGCTAAAATTGCATCAGATTTGAAACTGGAATGAAAATTTTGGATTATCTCAAATCAGCTTTGAATTATTTGAACCGAACAATGGTAAACTTCAAAAAAAAATTCTTGAGTCCTTTAAGAATGAAAAAAACGTTATTGAATTAAAGTACAGTCGGATCTCTATATAACGAAGTTGCTAAATTCCGGAAAAAAATTCGTTATATGGAAAATTCGTTAGATACAGGTTCATCTTTTAATATATAGGGTGTTTTTTTAGAGGTATAAAACTTTAAATTGCAATAAAACAACGATGTATTATTCGATTGACATGAATTTTTTTTTATTCGAAAGATAATCTTGTGGCATTACATTTTAAATATGATCAAGCAAGGCGTAGATTCGTCGAATGGGTCCAAAACGAGATTGCCGTTGTTCCCGATTTTCATAAGCGAATTTTGTTTAGCGATGAAGCGCACTTCTGGTTGAATGGCTACGTCAATCAACAAAACTGCCACATTTGGAGTGAAGCTAGTCCACAAGTGTATGTCGAAACACCGTTACATCCAGAAAAACTGACTGTTTGGTGCGCTTTATGGGCTGTTGGAATCATTGGTCCGTACTTCTTCAAAAACGATGAAAGCCGCAACGTTACAGTCAATGGTGTTCGGTATAGAGCCATGATTACTAACTTTTTCATTCCTGAATTGAACAATCATGATGTCCAGGAGCTGTGGTTCCAACAAGACGGCGCAACATGTCACACAGCTCGTGCCACAATCGATTTATTGAAAGACACGTTTGGTGACCGCCTAATTTCACGTTTTGGACCTGTGAATTGGCCTCCAAGATCTTGTGATTTAACACCGCTAGAAAATTTTCTGTGGGGCTATGTAAAGTCATTGGTCTATGCGGATAAGCCACAAACGCTTGACCATTTGAAAGACAACATTCGCCGTGTTATTGCCGATATACGGCCACAAATGTTGGAAAAAGTCATCGAAAGTTGGACGTCCAGATTGGACTACATCCGAGCCAGCCGTTGCAGTCCTATACCAGAAATCATATTTAAAATGTAATGCCACAAGATTATCTTTCGAATAAAAAAATTCATGTCAATCGAATAATACATCGTTGTTTTATTGCAATTTAAAGTTCTATACCTCTAAAAAAACACCCTATCCTTATAGACTGAATTTTCACTGTACACTATTTTTTTTATTTTTGTAATAAAAAGGAATTGTTTTTGTTTTATAAATGTGTAAAATGTGTGTGGATCTCATTGTTACTTTTTTTGCATGGTTTTAATGAAAAATATTTAGAAATTTTTTCATTTTACACGGATATTAAAAATTGTGAAACATAACACCAAAATTGTCATACGTCGCAGGCATTTTTTACACGATTTTCTTTTTGCACGGTTTTCTGAGGAACGTATCTACCGTGTAAAAAAAGAGTTGCGTGTATTTTTGTTGCGGATGTTGTAGCCGAATGGTCGTGGTCGCAAGTTCGTGACCCAGTGCCATTAAAGACTCACCGTATAGAGGGGCTGGTGCGCCTTAAATTTAACGAGACTTTAAGTCAGAGGTTCCCAAACTTTTTGTCTCATAGACCCCTGCTTACCTCATATTGAATTTTTGCAAATTTATCAACTTAAAGGTGTTTTTGATAGCTGGTTATATAGAGCTACTTACTTTAAAATAATAAATTTCTAACTGTAGTGAAGTATAGTCTTTAAAGCTTAAGAAGCACATGTTAATTGAATTAAAATTTATTTAATACACATAAAATGACTGATCAAAAAACAAGTGTTTATGATGGGAGGGATGAATCTGGCACTTCAGTAACAAATTTTCAGCTTTTGGCATCAATCTTGTCGTGTTTGACTCTAAATCTCCTCGATTAGTTGTATCCAGTCTTTTTCTTTCTTTTTTTAGTTTGGAGGTTGGCAACCATACTTGAAACTCCTTCACACCAGGAAAAACAGTTGAAAACTGTCTCACAATACTCCATAATTCGGGATAAGTAACAGGTATGTCTTTTTAAATGCAAGATTGCTGACATTTGTTTCTAAATTTTACTTTTAAATCTCCGTTGCTGCCTATTCTGATTAGTTCCTCTTGTAATACGACATTTGTTTTTCCCCCAATGTGACCTACTGTGGTATTAACATGGTCAAAGCATTCTTAAACCTATAGTTTTAATATCTGAATGTAGAGCATTTGAGTGTTGAACGTAGTTTTAAATATTTTCCTAGCAGTGTCTGCGGCTAATTGAAAAACTGGGAAAATTCACGACGTCCAATATCATACTCCCTCAGCTTAATTCTCTTAAGAAACACTGTATTGATGATCCTTGTTTTAATAAAATTCATGCTGTCACCTTGTAACTGCAAATTAACCTTATTAAATTTTGCAAATGAATCGATTAAATCCGGTTTTCAATTGATTAAATTTTCTTTTAAAATTAAAGGTCTTGTTTTCTAATGCCACCTGTCTGACGTAGTCAGATCGAGGCCCTCGAAATTCATCGTGGAATGGGCAAGAGGTACGCCTGTCGTCGGCCTTGAGCACCATACAGGTGACAGTACGATTTTAGCTCGACGAAATTCCCCGAAGGGACGATAGATGGCGACACGACCTCTATCTTCACCTCCACAATTTCTGCATGTAAACTGAAGGGGAGGGAAATATTCTACAGTCCCTGTGTGAAGGTCTCCTTGGACCTCACTTTGAGAACGAGAATAAATAGGATTCAGATAAGAACCAGTAGCCATTTTTATAAACAACTTTCTTTATTTGGTTATCTTATCCAAATAGGATCAAAGACTTATTAACAAATATATCTAACTAGTATTATGAGGTTTTAAAGGTAATATCCTTTAAATTAACTTAATTAATGATCCAATTAATTAACAATTAAATAACGATCACGCAGAGATTACCACGATAAGAGATCCCAGAATTATATGCTATGTTCTTATTGAACATTTAATTTTAATTTCATTCGCAATAATAAGACTAATATTTACCACACTGCAATTCAGCTCAGCTCAGCTTTTCTCTGAGATTAAATCATCTAACAAGAAATCTTCAATTTAACTTCACTATAACTTTCTACTTCAATCTCTCTCTCCTACTGCTCTAACTTTACTATTCCGTTTGACTTAAATACTTTATCTAATCTGCATATAACAAGGAATCCTGTCCACTTTTTGGAGTTGATTGGAAATAGGTAGGGAATTAAATTTCCCTAAAAAGGACGACTCAGAAGGTTAGTGATAAAGTTCCGTATAGATTTGTCACACCTGCGCGCGTGATTAAGCCCACAAGACTTCTGATCCACTGATTTAACGAGCACGTACTCCGTGTGTACTCGGAGGGTGTTTGGTGGCATCGGGCATCGAACCCAGGCCTTCCGGTCTGGAGTCCGATGCTTTAACCACTAGGCTACCCATCCATGATCCATGGGGGTCGATATAGACCACTTTGGAAATCACTGCTCTAAAAATTTCAGCTTGGTGTGGAAGTTTGGATAAAGGGGGTGCCATAGCTGAGGTCTCGTCCTCATTACTTGACCATGGCTCAAAATTATGGTGTTAATCGCCAATGACCCTCGTGTTCCTTCACAGTGTGACATAAGTTTAAAAAAATCCACAATCGAGAATCTTTTTTATTAACCGTAGAATTATTCGCACCGGCGAATAACACGCACCTACACTTTCAAGCTTCATTTTTTAATTTTGAGGTATATTCGCCGCATAACGCTCACCCCTTTTTAACAAAGAAAACGAAATTTTTGTATGCAACATTATGTTTTGAAGACATTTATTCGGCTTTTGAAAAAATAGTACATTTATCGAACTACAACAGTTTAAATTCCTGAGATATGCCATTTCTTTTAAATGAACAGTACTTCGATATTTGTTGAAGTCTAATTTTTTTATTTTAATCATTTTTTTACTGTCAAAGCTCTCATTTTTGTACTCGGCGTATAACATGCATCCCTAAATTTCAATCTTATTTTTGGTGTTAAAAGTGCGCGTTATACGCCGGATTTTACGGTAAATATTTCTTAATGATAACCAACTTTACATCTGTATCATTTAACTTTAAAAATACTTGTTATAATCATGTTCTATATTTATTCCTTCATATATTTGTAATTGTATTGTCATTTTGTATAATTAAGATGATATACACATCACATGTACTGTATGAAATTGATATCGTTTACAACTTTAATAATGTTTATAATTTTATATAGATAAAATAACGTGTATCGTTTATGCTACAAAAAAATGCATAACTGTATAATTTTTTCCTGCGATTTTCGATGTGTGAGCAATTATATAAATTTTTTTAATCACGCATTTTTTTAAAAAATTTAGTTGAAACTGATTTATTTGTCGTTTTTTAAAACATGAAATATAAATAGCTCTTGTTCTTGCATTTGGCTATCATGTTCATAATATACTAATGTTGTAAAACCATGTATTATCGGTAATTCCGTTAAGAATACCTTAAAAAAAAACATCTTGAGCAATAATTAATCTCTAGTATTGTTACAGAAATTCGGAAGTAGAATGGCAAGACATTAGGAATTCGAAAAAAGAACTTAGTTATAAAGAATATAATCTTAACAGAAAGTGAAGAATTGTTCCATGAAGTCTAAAAGTAGCCTCACATGGAGAAAAAAAATTAAAAAATTGAACCGCGTGTTATTTGAAATATTATATCTCGATTTTACAAATAAAAGGGAGGGGGTAGAAAACAGTTATTACTAGGGAGAAAAATTAGGTCACAATATCCCATGTCGAGCTAATAACTGTAGCACTAAAAAAAATCTGAACAGGTCAAAAAGTCTTCAAGAAAGCAGATTAATACCAACGAAGAGAAAAAAAAGTAATAAAAAAACCGGGACACAACATCTCGGAAAAAATTAGAACGTCTCTGCAAACCTTACTTATCTCACTCACCGCTTCTGTCGCGGTGATCAATTGCTATTGGCCTCGCGGAATTAAAGAAAAGAAAACGACCGGAAACCTTTAAACTCCTCATGAGTCAGAACATCGAATGAAATCACTTTTCGTAGAAAAAGAAAGAGAAGAATTGTCTTCTTTTTTATTCCTTTATAAGTCATATTATGGTTTGTTTTCCAGTGACGTCGTAGCACATACGTCATTTGACCTCCGAATAGCTTTTTTTGTTCCGAACGCCCAGTTTGTTTGGTTTGAAAGAGATTCTTCACAGGATGATATTATCGTCTGTTGTTTGTGACATTCGCTTTACCTGGTGTGACAGATAATGACAGAGTTCGTTCTGAGGAAATTTTTTTTCTTAACAAAATGTCTGCGAAGTTTCAAAACATTGTGTATATAAGATGTTACACTTTTCGAAAAGTTATGATAAAGACCTTCAAATAAAAAAATAAATAAATAAGTTATTTAAATTTAAATAATGAATTATATAATCTTCTTTTTTCTTTTTTTTAAAATTTTTAGATTGTTTTAAAGACAGACATCTTTTCAATTTCTACTCTATTAGTTCACTCTCTCCGTGTTTATATATATATATATATATATATATATATATATATATACAGTGGGCTACAAACGTGTTCATACACTAGCAATTTCTTATAAAATTTAATGTTTTCGACTAATAAAAGCGAATATATTGTAATTGTAATTTTTTATGATATCTGCAACTTATTCTCTTAATGGAATAACTTAACTAATTTTTTTAAAAACAGTATAACTATTTTTTTAAAAATTATATATCAAAAAGTTACTAAAAAATTACGCACAAAAGTCTTCGTACACTTAACAAAAATCTCAACATAGCTTTGAATATTGTATTTCTTTCTTAATTTAGTACTTAGTAGGATATCTTTTAGTGTACACAACAACTTTTAAGCGTCTTGGTGTAGATATAATCAGTTTTTTTTGTAATTTCTGCATCGATTTTCCACCATTCTTCTGTGATTATTGTTTTTACTTCACATTTTGTGTTTATTTGTTACGTTTTCTTTTTTTTTACATCAGAATCTCACCAAATATGTTCTACTGGGCTAAATAAAGTGATTGGGAAGGTGTTTTCATAATTTGGGGGACAGTTATAGATTTTAATTTTATATTAATACACATTTTGCAAATATTAATTCACTAATTAAATAAAAAAAATGAATAAACTGTAACGAACAAAAATAATAGTCCATCAGCACATATAGAAAGGAAAATCGTTCGTTGTGTCCTTGTAGTGCAATGGATAGCACGTTGGACTTCTAACCAAAGGTCGTGGGTTCGAATCCCACCTGGGATGGCCTAATTTCCGAGAATGTGTGTGTGTGTGATTTCTTTTTTACTATGCTATTTAATAAGAATAACTAAATTTAATTAATGAATAAATAGTAACAAACAAAAACACAGTCCAACACCATATATAGAAAGAAAAATGGAAAATATATATTGCAAGGAAAATCGTTTTTTATTTTATCATTTAATATTGTGACTTTGTCATATGTATATGCATATTTATATTCATTGTAACAATTTAATAAAAAGTAACTAGTAAAATAAAATTTTTCCTTGTTGACCTAAGCAGGAATATGACTTCAACTTTTTTTTTTATTACTCGCTAAAATATTAATTTTGAATTTGTCTGAATATCTGAATTTGACAAAACCAGAAAAAAATGTTATGAAATTTTCTGTAATTTTATCATTATTTGTTGAAAATATTTTTTTTTCTTTCGTTGAAAAGTATTTATAATTCTCACACAAAATATATCAAATAAATTTGTTGAAGAATATTAAAACTCCATTAGAAAAGCTAAACTGTTTTTAAACGTGAAGTCTAGCATTTTTTTAATGTAATTGTACTCTTATTAAAATCCAGTGTTGTAGACAAATGTTGCACTTTTAAAATTTTTTTCGGTTAAAAAAGGGATAAAGTATATAAAAATTTAATAAAACTTGCCAGCTTTAAAAAAAAATTGGTTACTTTTTTATCAGCAGACAATTATTTTTTCTTTTAATCTCGATCACAGATCATAAGATCATGCAGATTTTTTTATAATTTAGTAATACATTTTCATACTAAAATTTTCCTGAAAAGGTCATATTTTTACTGTTTGCCATAAATGAAATGTACAAGTATGTGTTCGAATTAATTGCAATTAAATATAGGCAATCACCTCTTTTTTGTTGCTTTTATTTTACATTTCACATTCCTTTAAAAAGAGCTTCATGAGTCTGTCCAATGTGAATTATCTCGCTATAAATTGCTAAGGAATTCGAAAATATTTTATTACTATCATGAAATTTAGAGTCCCTAACGTGAAATTAACGACTAAAGAAGTCGTAGTAATGCAGAATACTAATGATCAACATGAATTATATATTACAAAATATGCCAACGTTATTAGACTCATTTTATTTATGCTGCTTCATATAGAATACTAATGACCAAAAATTGAAATAAGGAGTAACTATCCAAATATGTACTAAAATATCGAAATGCAGATAAAAATGAAATAAAGGTTTAAACTATGTGAATGGTTGAGATGTTTATTCTTTTTTTCTCTCCTCCTTTTTATCATAATGTTAGGGCAATTACATTAATTTTATGACATTAGGAGGAATTCAGAAATCAGAATCATAAGACAGTAGAAATAACACTAAACTTTGCAAAGCAAAATTTTTCCCACAGAATGAATATGTGTTGTAAAACTGGCCTGTTTTACTCAAAATACAGTGAGAACTTTACATTTGTAATAGAGTACCGGGTGTTTCTAAATGAATATAAACATCGGAGTTTTAACACTTTATAGTATTTATTACATATAACTTACAAGTACAATTCATACATCGAATGAAAGAGTGACTGAAACAGTTTTACCTACAAGCTTACAAATGTTCAATGTGAGCACCATTCTTCACACGCCACACATCAAGTCGATAGGCGAGTTCACCCCAAACTTTATTCAGTGTGTCTGAGGTAATTCTTGCAACATCTGCTTCCATCCTGTGTCTTAACTCTGAAAGGTCAGCTGGTAGCGGACGTACGTACACACAACCTTCCTGCATATAAAAATCCCATGGCGTCAGATCGGGTGAATGTGGAGGCCATGCGAAACATGCTTTATCGTAAAGGCCCTTTGCGGAAAATCCATTGGTCGGGTACAGTGATGTTCGACCAATCGCGTACTGAGAGCTGCCAGTAAGACGGTGCACCATGTAAGATCGTCTTGTAGTTGAATTAATCAGCTCTAATTAACTGGATTTACCGTTTTTATTATTTCCTTCAAAACACATCACTATATTAATAATTTCATTTACAATTAAAAGTCACATCGGGAACTACAGGCAGCTTCGTCCATTTAACGTTCGAGACTACTTCTTCTTCTCACCTTCCCGCTCAAAGGCCAAAACAGTTCACAGCAGCGCCCTCTTTCTAGTCTATCGTGTGCTATGTGTCCAGCCTCCTAGTGTACTATGTGCCACGCCGTTACAACCATCTTGCTGACAAATGAAGTTATCTGGTTCACTTTCTTTCAATTGAGGAAATAGGCCTAGTTGTGGAGCATCATGACAGGCAGGACCAGTTATAGTTGGTTCTCCGAAAACGAAAGGCCCATACACTTTCCGCCGAGATATGGTACGAAAAACATTCAATTTAGGCGAGTCTCGTTGCGATTCTAGCACCTCGTGAGGATTTTCAAAGCTTCAGATGCGAGCATTAAGAGTGTACACATGTTCACTGAGGTGCCCACCGGAACGCTCGTTGCACAGTCATAGCAGATTCTGTCTTTGCAAACTGGGAAACACAAAACGCTTTCTGTTCACTAGTCGCCATTTTATTACTAGCACGCTGATCGGCGGGGAAGGGGAAAAAATTAACATACGTTTCACGCGCATTCGCACACATGCCAGCAAACAAAACTGTTTCAGTTTGTTTTTCATTCCATGTATGAATTATACTAATAAGTTAAATGTAAAAAATACTATGAAGCTTTAAAACTCCGATATTCATTTATAAACACTCTGTATTTCTAATTACCATAAAATTGGACGTATAGAGCACACCTGTACCTTCAAGAAGCATTTTTGAATTTTTAGGTATGTCCACCGTATAACGAGCACCCCCTTTTTTATGAAGGGGAGAGAGAGTGAGAATTATATTAACGTCGCACTATAAGGCTGCACGAGGGCTATTGGCGAAGGACCTCGTAGATTTAAACCATGGTCAAGTGATGGGCACACATCTACCTCTCCTAACTTCCACACCACGCCACCGGGAGTTCATTTGAACTTCGACATAGTTAACGTGCATGAGCCCCTTCTACATGTGGGTCTTTAGCGGTACTGGGCTCGAACTCATGACACGATAGCCACGAGTCCGTGATCTTGACCACTAGGCTACCATGGCCGCATTTTTCGAAGGAACCAGGAATGTAAGAATTCGATGCTCTTTTGTTTTGAACTCATTTATTAGAAATCTTATCCCAGGCTTTTGAAAAAATGGAATGATTGTAGAACTAAAACTCTTTAAGACCATAAATAAGGTTGTAATGGATGGGCTTTCCCGTCTTTTAGTGTAAGAGGGACAGAAGGAAGATTAGCCATAGTCAATACAAACTCTATTTATTAACAATTCTCAACAGTGACACTCTCTCTTCTCGAGCTTACCAATTAATCTTTAAATGCAAGCTTTAAATAATCTTAAATAATCATGTCTTCTTCGGAGGACTATTTATTCCCCAAGAGGATTATTCGTGAATAGGCCCATTACAACAAGTGTCCAGTTTTTTTTTTTTTTTACAATGAAAAGGCAAACAAAAATATTTAAGAAAAAAACTGCAACGTAAATATATGAAACATTTTATTAATTCAAACAAAAATACACTAATTACACTTACAGCCCTTTTAATTATTTAGTTAAACGGGTATTTTTTCATTGAATTGATTTTTTTTTGTCAATATATCCTTTTATGATGTATCGGAAATTTCCGATCAAGAAATATCTTTCATATTGAACTTTACGATAAGTGCTACAGTTATAATGTATCAACATTCAATCTTGATTTGTCGCATGTTCAATAATCATTACCAATTGAAAAACTCAGTTGCTACATTTCAGTTTCAGGGCAGTTCATTGTAAATTCAACAAGAATAACTAAATTTTCGTACAGAATGTGTTCATTTTTGAAATGGTTAAATATTTCCACCCATCTTTTATTAATTTCAGCATATTGATTTTTCCATTGTTTTAATTTATCAGAATTTAAGAATACATTCAGCTTTCAATTTCTTCAAACAGACAATTGTCATCAAGTTTAATATCAGGCATTTCTTTCAATAAAAACTCAACACAATTTTCTATATCTGCCCAATTTACTTGTGATAAAGCGACGCGTAGCAGTTCGGTCTGGTATCTCTGAATACGGAGTTATCAGATTAGTTTTAAAATATTGAAAAGGAGGACAAAAAGCAGGAGGACACTTTTCGAGGAAGGACAGAACCTATAAAAGAAGGGCTGTCCATCCTATAGGTGGACGATTGATCACCTTACCATAAGGTATGTCATTTCTTATAAATAAACAATATTTCTATTTACATAGAAGTCTAATTTTTTTATGCTCATCTCCTTTTTAGTTTTAAAGGTATCCCTTTTATACCCAGGGTATATAACGCCCACCTGTAAATTTCAATCTTATTTTTTCTGTGTTAAAAGTGCGTGTTGCGTACGCCGAAGTTTACGGTAAGTAACATTAATGAGCGAAGGTAAATATTTAGAAATTGAAAAATAAATGGTAAATTCTCACAGAAATAAAATGATTCCAATTAGAATACGTTTATGTGAAATCGATACCGATAAAACTTGTTTCTCGTTTGTAAATGTAAGGAATGATCATAAAAAGTTGCAGATTTGCAAAAGACTTTCAATTTCTAAATGTGTTTAATAAAGGGTGTTTTTTTTAGAGGTATAGAACTTTAAATTGCAATAAAACAACGATGTATTATTCGATTGGCATGAATTTTTTTTATTCCAAAGATAATCTTGTGGCATTACATTTTAAATATGATCAAGCCAGGTGTAGATTCGTCGAATGGGCCCAAAACGAGATTGCCGTTGTTCCCGATTTTCATAAGCGAATTTTGGTTAGCGATGAAGCGCACTTCTGGTTGAATGGCTACGTCAACAAACAAAACTGCCGCATTTGGAGTGAAGCTAATCCACAAGTGTATGTCGAAACACCGTTACATCCAGAAAAACTGACTGTTTGGTGCGCTTTATGGGCGGGTGGAATCCTTCTTCAAAAACGATGAAGGCCACAACGTTACAGTCAATGGTGATCGGTATAGAGCCATGATTACTAACTTTTTCATTCCTGAATTGAACAATCATGATGTCCAGGAGCTGTGGTTCCAACAAGACGGCGCAACATGTCACACAGCTCGTGCCACAATCGATTTATTGAAAGACACGTTTGGTGACTGCCTAATTTCACGTTTGGGACCTGTGAATTGGCCTCCAAGATCTTGTGATTTAACACCGCTAGACTATTTTCTGTGGGGCTATGTAAATTCATTGGTCTATGCGGATAAGCCACAAACGCTTGACCATTTGGAAGACAACATTCGCCGTGTTATTGCCGATATACGGCCACAAATGTTGGAAAAAGTCATCGAAAATTGGACGTCCAGATTGGACTACATCCGAGCCAGCCGTGGCAGTCCTATGCCAGAAATCATACTTAAAATGTAATGCCCCAAGATTATCTTTCTAATAAAAAAAAATTCATGTTAATCGAATAATACATCGTTCTTTTATTGCAATTTAAAGTTCTATACCTCTAAAAAACACCCTTTATAAGGAATTTAAGAAAAAAAGAAAAAATATCTGAAAGTGGTGGTATAAAAAGCATAGCAAACTAAATAACCATTACATTTGGTGAGTATTTAAAAATTTATTCGAGTTCCGAAATGTCATGAAATTGCAGAATCAATGCAAAAATATAATAGCGGGGAGAATGAAAGAAATTTAAATATAAATATTTAAATGGCCTTTAAAAACATGTATTTACTATTCGTACAACTTAAGTTCGCTAATAAAAGTAAAATTTGAAATTCAATTAAAACTCCCTTACAATCAGATATAGAAATAAATAAAGTATAATTATGAAATATTACATTGTAAATGAGATTCATTACATTTTTTGTAGCAATTAATTTTTACAATTAAATGTTATTTTAAAATTTAATGAGCAGATATGAAAGAAATTACTACAACAATATTTCAGTACAATGAAGGGATAAAACTATTACTAAAAATCTCTAAAATGCACAATAATTGTTATAAAATATTAATTTGCTATTTTTTTCACGAAAATTTTCTTTCTTTTTTTCTTAGAGATTTTTCATACCTTTTTTCTGAATTTTTTCATCGATTTATACATCAACTAAACTTCCAAATCTATTTCATTATTCATTCATGAAACGTAAGACGTATTTTCATGTTTTTCCCCTCTCTTTCATTCATTCATTATCTTATCTCAAAAAAAGTTTTAAATATTCATAATCAAAATCTATTTATGCTACACAAAGAGAGTTTTCATTATGATATAGTAATAAGAATAGTTACATTCATTATAGTTATGATATTCAAGAAAAATGGGTTGTATAGATTAAAAAATCCTGTTTCTCGCGTGCTTTTGTATAATTTATACTTTGCACTCATTTAACAAGGCTCATTTATTTATTTTTCAAGACACATATATACACATGTATATATTTTCTTCCATATATATTCTTTTTTTCCAATATTTGACGGGACTGTCAAAGGACTGATTTTGATTTGATTTTAATGAGTATTACACGAGGGATATTGATGATTGATTAAATATTTACGTCGCTCTGTTCAGCTACTCGAGAGCTTTTGGCGACGGACCTCGTCATTTTGAACCATGGTCAAATGACAAGGATGACACATAAGCTGGAACCCCCACCCCACCAACCGGAGAATGTTTGAGCCTCGACATATTTAACGCGCATTTGCCCTCTCTACACGGCGGATCTTGAGTGGTACTAGGCTCGAACTCATGACTTGCCGGCAAGGTTGGTTAACTTGACCACTAGGCTACCGCGTCCACCGGATATTGGTGACTCACCTCGTAATTTTGAGCCGTGGTGAAGTGGCGAGGATGACACCTGGACTTGGAGCCTCGCCAGGTTTAACGTGCAACAGCCCCTCTGCAAGGTGAGTCTTCAAATATCACCAGGTTTCGAACACGCTACTCGACAACGCTGGCCACGAGATCACGAACTGATTATTCGACTACCGCTACCATATGAAAGGATTAAAACAAATTAGTTAGCATATGTAACCAAAAATCAATCCTATGTGTATTTTATTCTCTAGAACGGATTCAAAAGACGTATGGTTCGATTTAAATTAACGCCTCATTGACACTCGTAACAGCTTGCTTGCATTTAAGCAACACTAGGGCTATTGGCGACGGACCTCCTGTTCATCAACCTCAATCAAATGATGAGGACATAACCCCACTTTTCACGTCAATATGAGGACTTTAAAACTCGGTAAATTCAACGTGCATCAGCACCACTACAGGATAATTAAACAGCATGAGACCCGAATCCCTCCTGAAGATTACAAATATTACAAATGCGAGGGTCCTTCTGAAATTAAAGACCGTTTAGTTATACACAATGGAAAGCAACATTTATTGGATAAAATTATTCTGTTACATACCTGAAGATTCCTTCACTTCTCTTCATAATTACCTCTTATATTTAAATATTTGTAGCATATGAGCTTCAGAACTCCCATGTTATATTTTTCTGTTACCAGTGCATTAAACTAAGTGCTCAATGCAAATAGTTATAGTGAAATGCTAAGTAGGCTACAGTGAACCATCCAAAACAGGATTCCATGAATGCTTCCAGGCAGAATTGTGCTTCTTCACGACAATATCCGCCCTCAAATTGCTGCTGTATCAATTCGCAGTGGCTTTAAGGATAATATTAGGGCCCCCCTTCTGCTACAAAATTAGGTTTAGGGCCCCAAGCCAGAGCTTACAAAGGATTTCAAAACCATAACATAGGCTTTAGGCCCCAAGAATCCTGCCCCCCTCCCACGATGAGTGGGCCCCGGGGGTGTAGTTACGCCACTGTCGATTCGGATGGGGAATTTTTGATCAACCCATAATCCATAGTCTGGACTATGGCTTCTAGTAATTACCATCTTTCCTCTAAGCTGAAAGAGTTTCTGGGTGATAAACGTTTTGGAAGTGATGAAAAGTTAGAAAATGCAATCACCACTTGGCTTAATGAACTGACGGTAGAAGTGTTTTACATGGGAATTCTAAGCAAATACGACGTGTTTAAATGTAGAAGGTGATTATATAGAGAAGTGAAAGAAGCTTCAAAAGATGTAACAGAATTGTCTTTTCCAATAAATATTGTGTTTATCATTTTGTATATCAAAACGATTTTTATTTTCTGAATGACCCTCCTACATTAAGATTACACACTTGCACAATATCATTAAAAATGCATTTTCTTTCTCTCATTATTTTAATTTCTGAAAGATAAAAGAATAATAACAAATAGAAAGCTAACAAATGTACCTTGGTAAGACAGAAATCAGAGTACTCGTCTATATCTTTATTACTTTCTAAAAAAACTCTGTTCAACTCAAGCCAATGACTCTAAAACGAATGCATTTTCTTACCAGTATAAATATTCTACATCGTAATTTTATAACCCAATTCGAATTTTTAATACAAATTGAAATAGCCTTAAGCTAATCAGGTTTCATTTTCGGAAGTAAGCATATTTTTATGTGCGCTTTTAATTTAAACAATTCCTAGCATGTTGAAAAGTCCCTCTCGTCATAGTAATTTTATGCTGACGGTTCCAGGTAGCAAAACATGCCGTTCAGCGAACAGACGCTGTGGGTTGTGCTGTAACCCAGCTCGTCACGTGTACGTGTGATCAACATTCATCAATTTATGTTCTTTTTCTATTTTGAAAAGATGTTTGTTCTGTTGTATTGTGACGGGCTCACGCCTTTTCATTAACATGTAATTTGGATTCTTTGGGGCCAGAATTAATGGCAACTTTTTTCCAACCAAAACCCAAGAAGTGAAGCGTGAAGGAAAGATGCAAATTAAGAAGCTTTTAAATATCAGAAGTTAGAGTAAGCTGTGGTGGCAATTTGAGGAATGTTATGATAATCCGTGATTCAAGCGTGAAGAGGTTTTGGAAAGGTTAAGTGGCAGCCAACAGAAGTTATACGTGATAGGTCAAGGTGCATACCATTGCACTCCAGTAAATCCGCAACTTCCAGTAGGATTGGATTGATCGATCGACATTAAGGTAGGAGTGACTATTTAATATTAGGATCTATGATAGTATTGGAATTGAGCTTAGGCGAGTTAGTATTGATAGTGGTCCGAGTTACGTTATGTCGGTATTATATATATTGTGTGCTTAGCTGCCGTAGATTATCTCACATGTATTATTATTAGCTAATCTGTTAGAAGTTTAAGTTTTAAGATCTTAATAAAGTCAAATCTAAAAAACCTTTACAGCGTTACTTAAACGAAATAATTGCTTCTATGCACTTCTATGTTACTTCGCACTGTTGCAATTCTGCAACATATGATTTATTTTAATTTAACAGATTCAACATTTTTTTAATACCCTACAAATGACTTATCTGAGAAAAAAAAGATAACTGCAACGAAATACATGCTAATTTTGTCTCTAGATGGAAGTACATTTTTTCCAGAAATCCCAACAATTATAAAAATCTCTGATGCCTCAAGAACTGTGTTTTTGCCATAAAAAGAATCCATTATATTTTATGCTTTCTCTTGTTTATTGACGAAATAAATTACCAGGTAAGAAATTTTAACATTTTATGATGAATAATAAAATCATCATATAAAAAAAAGTCTTGTAATTTACAGCACTACTGTGCAATGTTGCACTTTTGCAACAAACAAAAAAATGACTGAAATTCAATTTAAAACTACTTAATTTTTTTTCATATTTTCCCCTTTTATTATTACTTGAGAACTAGCTGATATAATTCTTTCATAGAAATTTTAAAAAATTGCGAAGTTAAGGGTCAAAGTTTGTCATAAGGATATACTATTGTTTGTTTGCTAAGGATATATACTATTGTTTATTTCCTAAGGATATACTATTGTTTATTTGCTAAGGATATACTATTGTTTATTTGCTAAGGATATACTATTGTTTATTTGCTAAGGATATACTATTGTTTATTTGCTAAGGTTATACTATTGTTTATTTGCTAAGGATATACTATTGTTTATTTGCTAAGGTTATACTATTGTTTATTTGCTAAGGATATACTATTGTTTATTTGCTAAGGATATACTATTGTTTATTTGCTAAGGATATACTATTGTTTATTTGCTAAGGATATACTATTGTTTATTTGCTAAGGTTATACTATTGTTTATTTGCTAAGAATATACTATTGTTTATTTGCTAAGGATATACTATTGTTTATTTGCTAAGGTTATACTATTGTTTATTTGCTAAGGATATACTATTGTTTATTTGCTAAGGTTATACTATTGTTTATTTGCTAAGGATATACTATTGTTTATTTGCTAAGGATATAATATTGTTTATTTGCTAAGGATATACTATTGTTTATTTGCTAAGGATATACTATTGTTTATTTGCTAAGGTTATACTATTGTTTATTTGCTAAGGATATACTATTATTTATTTGCTAAGGATATAATATTGTTTATTTGCTAAGGATATAATATTGTTTATTTGCTAAGGATATACTATTGTTTATTTGCTAAGGATATAATATTGTTTATTTGCTAAGAATATAATATTGTTTATTTGCTAAGAATATACTATTGTTTATTTGCTAAGGATATACTATTGTTTGTTTGCTAAGGATATACAAAAGGCTACAATACCTCCCCCCACACAACCAATCTAAATTTGTAGCGCAAACGTCGAGCTAACACTAATAGTCGCCAGTCTCATAATACATGCGCTTACTGCGAGATAGATATCTTGTAGTTGATAGTGAATTGTGGATAATTGAAATTAAACACTATAATCAGGAAATACATCAGAATTATACTAAGAGATACGGCAGATTCGTATTCCATTTTCTATTATTTGAGTGTTTATTATGTATCAGCTACTCTACACAGTGGGTTCTTTGCAGTATTGAGATTCGAACCAACAACTTGACAGAAATAACACCAGCACCTAGCTCGAGGCCATGACCTCTTGACCATTACGGTCACTGCATTTTCAGTGGACTAATCATCAAACTTTTCTTCAGATATCACGCTTCACTTAACAAAAATTGCACAGGTGTTTTTTTATGACGTAAATAAAAATAATCAAAATATACAAGGGCAGTGATTATTTTTAAAAGATAAATTGATGATTAGATAATGCTCTCAAAATATCAAGAAAATCGCGTGGATTACCGATAGTTTGAATCATTATAATCTAAATAATTCCTATCATTCATTTTCTGAATTACTGTAACTAAAATAAGCTGCAAATTCATTTTCCGAATCGTTGTCTTAAACAAGCTTCAGCGATTCTCTGAATCATTGTTATTTAAATAAGCTTTATCATTGATTTTCTGAATCGATGTACACTGGCCTCAAAAAGTTAAGGTACAACCGGGTTTTTGTGTCTAATTTGCAAATGAATGAATGTAGAAACAAAAAATTTGGAGGATATGTGCCTTAAATAGTTTTTTATTGAATGCGTCATAGAAATTTGTATAAGTGTATTGCAAAAACGATTTATAACAAAAAAAAACAATCTCTGCGGAAAAGTCCATTCTTGGAAAACAGCACATCACAGTGTTATGTGGTAAAATGGCATAAAAACAATACAAAAATGGGTTCTAATAAGGAATGTGTCCACCCCTAACTTGAATGCATTGGCGGTATCGATTTCCCATGCTGTTTATTAAACACCGGAATAGGAAGCGACGACCAGACACAGAGTAAGCCTTGTTTCAGCTCATGTAACGACCTTGGAGGAGGATTTAAAGCAGCAACCTCTCTGCCAAGATAGTCCCAAAGATGTTCTATCGGATTCAGGTCTGGAGATCGAGCTGGCCATTCCATTCGTTCCAAACCGTGATCCTCCAGATACTCCTCAACAATCCGAGCTCGGTGAGGTCGTGCATTATCATCCATCAGAATGAAGTCGTTACCAATAGCAGCAGCATATGGGCGGACATATGGATCAAGGATCTCATCCCGATATCTAAGACCAGTTACGGTTCCTCCATGGAACACATGCAGGTCAGTGTGGCCACCGAGCGAGATCCCTGCCCAAACCAGGATTCCACCACCTCTATAACTGTGTCTTTCAACAGTGTTGGATTGATGGTATCTAGTGCGCTGTTCCCTCCAGATCAGTAGACGCCCTGAATCACTCTCCATTGTAAATCTGACTCGTCTGTGAACAGCACAGAAGCCCATTGTTGCTGCGTCCAAGAAACATGTTCTCTTGCCCAGCATAAGCGGTTCCTTCGCTGTCGTCCGTTGAGGGGAACGCACACAACTGGTCTTCTTGCATACAGACCTGCATTGTGAAGACGATTTCGCACCGTAGTAGCGGAGATTCTTTTTCCTGATGCTTGAAAGTGGTCTGCAACGAGCTGCGGCACAGTAGTGGTTCTTCTCCTTCGTGCCGAAAGAGCTAGAAAACGGTCTTCTGCAGGTGTTGTAGCTCGTGATCGGCCTGGAACAGGTCTTCTGGACACAGAATCTTCGGATTGGTATTGATCCCAAAGTCGCTGAACACATTGAGACGTCTAGCAGCATCAGTCTGCGACAATCCCATTTCCATCCATCCAACTGCCCGCCACCTTAACGAATTGGGTAAACGACGTCTCTGAGACATTTTCTAAACTCTATTGACTATTGTCACCAAAACTGCCAACAACTGTTGAAAATCAACACAACTTACACACAAAAGAACGAAAGCTTGATATTTGCATATTTTTCTCTCACTCATAAATATACGTTCTTTTCTATAAAATAAAAGTTGTAGCAATCGTTTTTGCATTAATGTTTTTAAAGTTCGTTAGTATCATTCATGTAAACTATGCATTTTATTGTTACTGCCATTTTTTTATGGTGAGCTTCGAAAAACATGTTGTACCTTAACTTTTTGAGGCCAGTGTAATTTACATGCTTTAAAAATGACGCTTTTGCGCTAAGATCATCCGCGTTTCAACACCAAGCCATGGATCCAAAACATAACTTACTTACGGACAAAATATTTTGTAAAAATATTTTTGTACGCGTTTCTTCTGTTGCGAAATGTTTTTTGTTTAAGGCATCCGACTACATTCGGAACCGGGATTTTAAAAAAGCACATAAATGGATAATTTTCACTTAGATTATTTAGTGTCACTTAGATTAGAATACATGTATAAAATTGTTTTAAGGACATTTTCACAAAAACAATTTATTTAAATGCAATATTTTGGCAAAAAATTAACTCAGAATAACCTTTTTTTTTCAAAATGTTCTCCTTTTCTAAAAAAGGCTTCTAAAATAATAATATTTTGCTTATATAAAGTAAAGACTTCTCTCTCATGAGAATCAGAACTATTTTTTTTTTTGAAAAATTCACATTATTTTCGGAGTTACAACCAATTGAAATAATTATAGGCGTTTTTTCTTAAATTTTCTCCCCTCTGTTGTCGTAAAACATGGATAAACCCACTTCTAAGTTAAATATTTTAAAAATTCTATTTGAGCCTATATACAGAGGTCTGAGCTATACACAGGCAAAATATCATTATAATAGAAACATTTTTCGCAAAAGGAGAATATTTTGAAAATGGGTCATTCTATGTTCATTTTTTTTGTAAAAATATTGTACTTAAATAATTTATTATTGAAAAAATTCTTAAAACAATTTTATATACATTTTCTAATCTAAGTGACACTAAATATAAATATTATCATTTTATACGCTTTTGCAAAATCACGGTTCCGAACGTAGTCGGATACCTTAAAACGAGATACTGTAGAGTCCGGCGTATATAATGCTTACTTTTAACACAAAAAAATAAGATCCCAAATTACGGGTGCGCATTATACGCTATATCAGTGGTAAGCTCAAGAATTTTTCAAGAGGGTTGGGGGGACCAATGTTGGAAGTTTACCATTCTCGTATCATGCTCCAATACGCCATCCAACATATTCTTTTGATTTTATCGATTTTCCGGAACAAAAAATAGAAAAAAATTAATTTATAGAACAAATAATTAACGATAATTAATAAAATCAACTAATCATAACAAACACATAATTAACTACTACTACTATATACATAGGATTATAATCAATCGGAAAAAAATCGAGTTGGGGAGACCGGGGCAAGATGACTATGTGAATAGTTTTTGTTGTTAATTGATTTATTGTTAAGGATAAAAAAATTATTTTTACATGAAGTGTTGGAGTAGGCCTTTGTAGTATTAAATATATTACCATTTACTTTTTCAAATAATAAAAGCAAAGGATAATTTTATTTTTTCAGAACCTTAACAAATTGTCATCTTGCCCCAGTACTGGGGCAAGATGACAACACTGAAAACGGTTGAACATATTTTCTCTTTTGAATATGTTACATGGTTTAACAAATTGGCAAAATTGCTCAAGTATGTGCAACAAGATCCAGATTTGGAAATTTCCATAATTGATGGAACAATCATCAGGTCTCATCCATGTTCAGCAGGATATAGAAAAGATTCCAAGGCTCAAGAAGCCTTAGGGCGCATTTTTACATCTTACAAAGTATCGAACTAAGCGTAATGCATTGTAACGTAATGTTGAAGTGTTTAGTTGTGCAGCTAACAATAGTCACAAATAAAAGTGCCATTTTCATAATTGGAACATTCCTCATGCCACCACTCTTGGCATTTACAGCACTGGATCCTTTATTCTATTGGAGGGTCACAATATTCCTCTTCACAAACAGGACATCTTATAACACCATCTTTTAAAGTTGATGCCACTGGGCTGTTTTTCCTGGATTTTATAGACTTAAGCTTGCAGGAACTTAGTTTGAGTTTTTTACTCCCTTTTTAGCTTCACGAGCTTCTCTTCTCTGTTTTCTTAAAGTTTCCTGTTTTTCCTTCTGCTTTTCCCTTTCTTCCAAAATTTCCTCGATGGAAAACATGTAAGAATGTATGAGTTCACATTTTTGCTTTTTCTTTTTTTCCCGCACATTGTGTTGTTTTAGGCAATGGTTTGAAAAAAACACTAACAGGCTTCTTTGGTGCATCGGAATCAGCATTTGTGATAAGTTCTGGTTCTTCTGGAGGGTTTATATGTTGGTTTTATACTACCAGGGTCTAAGGATTAGCACTATTATTCTCAGTTGCATCACCAACATCATAGTCAGTAGTTTTTGCAGCAGCAAAGTCATATTCGTTTAACACAAGAGGATTATGAAGCTCTATCTCACATTTTTAAACCCTTTAACGGTATGTCCAACTGTAGCTGCTTTAAAGGAAGCGGTGCCCAAATTCTCACTAATATTTTTGTCTGTGATAGTTTGTCCTGGATGAGTGACCATAAAGTTGTCCCATGCTTGGCTTATTAGGTTTTTAATGGGCCGAAAAATGACACATCAAGGGGCTGGAGACGATGTGATGTGTGGGGCGGCAACTCAACAATGATGATGTTTTTTCTCTGCAATATAAGATAGCCTGCAAGGTCATGTGAGTTTTGTGATTGCCATGATCAACAGAGCAAGAGATTCTTTGCTTGGTTTTACGTGGAGATAAAAGTGATTCAAAAAAGAGAAAATGTGTGTGCCCTTATTACTCCAGCCGTTATCATTACAGTGGCCTACAGTACCTTGTGGGGCTTTTCCTACAACACCCCTTAGCCCCAGAAGAGATAGAAGCGCAAGGTCGAGCGGACAAAAACACAGACAAAAAAGCGTTTATAGGATTTAATAAAATGGACTACGTAGTCCATTTCTACGTCCGTAGTCTACGTAAATTCCGAAACACGGGACAAGATGACGAGCTCGTCAACTTACCCCTGTCATCTTGCTCTGGACTGCCTGTTTAAAAAAATATTCGTTTTCATTGCCATGAAGGAAGGCGATAAATTGACATTTATTCATGGTAAAAAAAAAGGCAGTATTTAATTTAAGTTATTCATAAATATTAAAGAAAAATGATATATCTTGCCTCTATCTGTAGCAAAGCTTATTTACACAAGCCAAAAAGTTATATCGGGGTCGACGGTAATAAATCAAACCTTCACAACTAATACAAAAATGGTGTGATTTCAGTTTCTCTATACTATTGTTTAACGAACGGCCAATAGGAGAGCCAGTAGTGTTCGGTTTATCCTGCCACCTAGAGGAAAACGGAAAAATTAAGGCATTCGTTATCTTGCCCCGATCTCCCCTACTTTAGGGGTGCCGGACTCGAGGTCCCCTCCCCCCCTTGTGTGCACCACTGAGCCGGGTATAAAAATGACAGCTATTTAAAAAGACAGGAAAATAAGCAGACTTCTACATATATGGAAATACTGATTCTCTAAAAGAAATGACATTCCTCGTATGAACTTTTGTAGCTCTAGAAGTATACTATTTTTCTTCTAAAGCTTGGAAAAATACCTCGAATAAATGACTTCAAAACATAAGAGCATTGTGCACGTACTTTTCAGGCTGCTTCATAAAAATGAGGATGTGCGTTATACGGCAAATATACGTAAAAACTAAAAATTGCCGTTTGAAAGAGTAGGTGCGAGTTATATACCGGATCTTACGGTAATACTTTTTCTTTGATTTCCACGCGTGTATAATGTTTAGTCAACCTATTTATTCTATGCTTGCGAAGAAAAAAAATGATTTTAAAAAGTGAGACTCTTTGATTACACTTCTTCTCGACACTTCCACATTTTCCTCGGGTTTTCGCGATGTGTGACGCTGATTCTACAGTTTCACTATCTGTTTTATGTTATCTCTCCGCTAATATAAGCTGTTAGTCATATCAGCTAAAACATACCTGGAAGTGACTTGATTTCGTATTTTGGAAAGTTCGAAGCGTCATGGACCTGAAAAGGCATGTGACGATAGAATACTTTAATTTACAGCGTAACTCGTTGAATATTACGCCAATTATAAGGGAAATAATTTTAAAGTCTATATATATATATATATATATATATATATATATATATATAATTCACCTTCCAGATTCTTCACGCCCTTTTTTAGTTAATATTTTCGCAGTTCTACCTAAAATCGATTTTATTATAGATTGTAATGGATGGCCGGTGCCATCCATTAATGTGAGAGGGTCAGAAGGAAGATTAGTCATTGTCAATATAAACTCTATTTATTAACAATGACACAAATTCTACAACCCAAGTTAATAAATGCACCAGTTGATAAATATGGAGAAATAGCGAGGTAGATGAGATAATTCGAGTTATGATAATAAATTGCATTACTTACACTTAGCACGTCCAGGCAATACACCTCTTATATTTGAAGATAATTTCTGAAGTAATCTAATTCAACCGAACAGAATTCGATTTAACAATTACTTGAACAAATTGTCAATCTTGATATTAATCAAATAGTCTACGAAGTGATCTCACCTAGCTTTACGTTAATCAATCACAGCTGTCCTTTGGCATTGATCCTTTACACTGCGAAAAAACCGGTATTCAGAACTGAGTACAAAATACTCACTTTTGAATACGTCACATACTTAAAATAGCTCCGATGCAAACATACTCTAATTTGAGAATAGCCCATTCTCATCTTTGGCAACGACTACGTATTTAAAATTGTAAACATCACATACTCATTTTTGAACCTGTTACTGGATCAAATTTGAGAATATAACAGCTAAATGAGTGTATAATGCACTCATTTATGAGTATTTATGGGTCAAATATGAGTATGTATGTTGTTTATTTTCGATACTGTTGTATCCAATACGAATTTTTAAAATAAAAATATGCATCAAATCAAAAATTTAAAGGGATCTAAATATGTGATACTTAAGTTGTAAATTTCATTTTTTTCCATCTTATATATTATTTTATTTACATTTTATGAAGTTTTTACCACTTAACTTCTAAAATCTAAATTCTGTTTGCATTTATTGTGTTACAAAAAGGTACTTGCGTATCATCACAAAAGTGCCAACGTTCAAGATAATTCGCCATGTCTCGTGTGCGCTGAATTAACAACCATGTACTTCGTTTTATATAATGTCGCCAATATTTTTGAGGTGATATGCAAGTTCCAACAAAAATATAATTTTTTGTTTTAAAAATGTAACTGCTATGTGATCATAAACTATATTATTTTTGAACTCAAATTTAAATCTTTGAAAATAACAAAAATAGATTCGATGCAATAGTTAAACAAATGTGTAAGCAATTTGGCTCATTAAAAGTTATATTTATATTTCAAGAAGCAATATATTGTCTCTTTAGAATCCTATACAAACAGAAAATTAGCTTTTATTTAAAATCAGTCTTTCAATAAGTATCTTGGAAACATTATTCATTAAGAAGAGTTTTGGAAACATTTCCATGAATGACAAACTTTTCATATTAAAAATTTCTAAACACAAAGTAATAAAGGAATAGTTTCTTTATATATTATGTAACATGAAAAGAAAAAAAAACTTCTAAAACTTAAAACCCCGACTAAAATAAGTCTCATTAGGTCCCCAGGTGAGTAAGTATTTTTTCTATCAATTGTTTTGTTTCAATCGATACACACACAACCTCTGCTCTCAACACTCATCAACCGAGCTACTGGGACTCCCTTTTAATCCATCCAGATGGAAATAAAAATGCATTGTAATATATGTCACAAATCAGCTTTTATATTAACTGATTTTATACTCTATCACCAAAGAAAAAAAATATTGCAGTTTTTAAGTTAATGTTTTTTTAAATCAAAATTAAAATATTTAAAAAGTTTAGTCCTTAGAAGAATGTAAAAACAACTAAAACAATAGATTTTTACATTTACAAAACATTTAAAATGCACAAATTTTTAACCAACTGGAAAGAGTTTTTAGAGAAGTTTTCAGCGCCCATTTAGAAGAAAAAATAACATCTAAGGACCAGTCGAACCATAATCTAGCCATTTTACTTGTGTACAGCATATTTTTTAATGATTCACTGTAAACAAGAAAAATAAAACAAATCATATCTTTGAAATATTTATTCTGGAAATTGTGCACATACACATCAGACACTGAAAGAAACAAACAAGGATATAAGTGTGATTTTTAAAACAACATGCCTTCATCCATAAGAGTTAGTTTTTATTTAATAAATTCAATAATAAAAATATCTATATATATATAATCCATATTATAGTCAACTCCATTCTTATTTGTATAGCATAGCTTAGCTTATGTTTTAATGTAATATACATCAAATTATCATTTTAAATATAGAAAGTTCTAATGTGTAATGGAACATATAATTAAACAGATTTTTTTTATTTTTATCAAATCAATAGTATGTCTTACTAAATATAAGAGAAAATGTCTTCCAAACAGTGTTTCAAATAAATTACATGTTAGGATACATGAGTCATCTAAATTATAAACCGAAAAATTTATATAGATAGCTGGTTCTGAGAGAGGAATCTTAAAAGTTCCCTTGTTAGAGTAAAATCTCCGCAAGTGTTGTTCGTAATTATATAGTATTCTAAACGACAATTTACAGAATTTAGCATAACAAATGTAGTACCATGCTACCCCCGTATGACTGTTTCGAATATGACGACAAAGACTGGAATGGGAATCAAATGGTCTTTGGCAGAAAGTGTAAAATGTATGAAGTTTGTAGATTATTTCTTATCTATAAAAAAAGCAAACATCCGAACTATGTGCAAAATTTAAAATAAATTATGAATTGTAATATTAAAAATGAAGATTTAGCTTACAAGTAGAAATGAAAATAATGCAAATTAAAAATAAAGCATTTATAATTCAGAAACAAAGTAAAAGGTTTTAAAAAAGACAATTTTTTTAACTAGTACAAATGTGTGTGAAGGCATGTCTTAGTAAGTTAGAGAGTATTAACGTAGTACTGTTCAGCTACACAAGGGCTTTTGGCGACAGACCTTGTAATCTTGAACCATGGTTAAGTGATGAGAACGACACCTGGGCTGGCACCCCTCCTCTCCTAACTACCACACCAGCAGGAGGAAGTTTGAGCTCTCGACAAATTTAACAGCTCGACAGATTCGAACTCATGACATACCAGCCACGAGTCTGTTACCTCAACCACTAAGCTACCATAGCCACCACGACTTGATGAAGTTAACGTTTATAAAAACTACTGTTCAAAAACTACCCCTCAGTGGAACAATATATACATATAGGGAGCTAATTTGTTATCATTTCTTTACGCACACAAAAAAAAAATCTTTTAGGTGTGGTTTTGAAATCACTGCAAATAAGATTTTGGAATCTAATAGTTTTCAGTCCAAGAAGGTGGTCTCACACTAAGAACTCAACATGTAAGTAATTTAAAAGAAAAGCCTATTCCTGACAAAAGAGGAATTACATTAATTTTAAAAAAAGTAAAAATGTAAGTTCTATTATTGTAGAAAAATATGAGTACCAGGATTTGAAGAAATAGAACACAAGGTATTTATAAATGCTGGGAAAAGAAACAGGAGAAAAATGGAAAAATAATAACTGTTATATATAAAAACTAAAAAAAAATTAAACCAAACAAAGAAATCAATATCAGGATGCGAAAACATTAATGGTGAAATGTTATAAATCCGATTCTTTAAATGTTTTTTATATATATTCGTGGGATTCAAATATATTGAAAATAATTCGAATAAGTTTCAATAAATCCAAAAATTCCAAGCTTTATTTGTGAATTTTGACTAAGGAACATTTAAAAATGCATTAATTAAAAATAAAGTTGAAGTAAAATTACAATTTGCTGCCTGTGAAAAAGAACTATTTCCTATAGATTTACTATCGTGGCCATACAAATTTACATTATAAACATCTGCAATAAAACGTGCAACTGTCAAATTATTTAACCTGTCTGTAAACTATTTTCATTTTGCTGTCATGCGTATCATATTTCATAATGGCCAAAATAAGCAGAATCTCAATCTAGAATAAGAATTTTCTTTTGAAAAAAAAAGATTATAAGAAAACAAAGTGCAAATTTAGTAATCCTTTTAGTCCATAAAAATTGAAAGAGGAGCCCTAATATTCTTTTAATAAAAGATTTAGTAAATACCAAAATAATATTTGAAATGTCCACTTATGAATAAATGACAGAAGACTAAAACTGCAATCTAGATAACGGGAAGCATGGAAATGTTTGTGAAAAAAATCTACTTAAAATTGTATGAAATTAATTAGGATACTGCCATAAATATAAATCAGCAAAAAATTCATTTTAATATACTATAATAATAATATACATAATAAATAAAATTACAAAAGAGAAAATTAAAAAATATAATAAAAGAAAAAACAATGGATGGCAACCACAAAACCAAATGTAAAGGTATTGGTAACCATATTGTAATGTTATCGCCTAACTTGACAATTGTCAACAACAACACTTGGTACGTAGTGTACCGATATCAAATTAGAACATTAATTTCAATGCTCAAAAACGACAAGCTGTCTTCTTTCCCCTCCAACCTGAAATGTAAAAAAAGTCTTTTAAAGATGCTTTCTACTACCTAACTTGTTTTTCTGCTTTTGTAATTCTATGGAAGAAACTTGATATTAATATCAAACAAGTATAATTGAATATGAATAAATATTGTGATAATTTTCTGAGATACAAGTCTCACTTTTTCCCCCACTCAAACAATCGAGGGCCAGCTTTACGAATTAGTTTTCAACGTCCCATTATCTAAAAAGAAGAAACTTTTTTCATCTATGCTTTAATCTGTTAAAAAAATATTTATGTCAATGAGTATATTTTTCCAACAAATGCAGTAGAAATAAAAACACAGAAATCTTGGTTTACCTGAAAAAATGCGATATAAATAAAAGAATTACTTGTTTTTTTTATGGTGCTTCCTGTATGTAAATTCTTATAAAATATTTGCTGTAATAAAATACAGGGAACACCAGTATGATCACAGGTTAAATATCAAGAATCTGATGTATATATCATTCATTTTCACATCCAAATAAACATAATACTATGGTCACATTAAAGGTGTGCTATAAACCAGATGATCAATATGTTGTAAATTAAAACTTACTTTGACTGGGCTTGTGTGTTTATTATACATATATAATAACAATATATATAATATCAGATTAATAAGAATTTTTAGAAGTATCACAATAGTTTTCAATCAAAGCAAAGTATTATGCTCATGAAAGTATAGCCTTTCTGCAGTGGCGTAATGTACACCCCCATATTGCGGGGTGCCCTGGGTCCTAGGGGGCCCAAATATCCTCCGTTGCAGCATTGTCTTTCTGCACTATGTTTTAAGATAAATCGGTACTTACATATTATGGCAGATTTCTTGCGTATTGCTGTTCATGTACAACATACCTGCATACAGAAGTTTTTGTACCAAAACTGGATTAATTTTGGGTACTTACATATTATCGCAACTGTTTTGGTGAGATTGTATGAAATGAAGCACTCGTCGTGTCAATTGAGCATGAACAACATATGGAAAAACAGAGTTGCCAACTATTTTGAATGTTGGCATTGTTGCGATAATATGTCAGTACCTAATTTTTTTCTCTTCCTTTAATCCGTTCAGTACCAGTTGATTTTCGCTGTTAAGCCTGATTCCAATTCAAAATTCATATAAATTCTTTGCCAAAAAAAAATTTATGGTTTATAATCATTCCAAATCCATATAACACCAGTAGGATCACAGGACTCAGAAAGGGGAAAACATAATCTCACATATGATACCGTGTTCCCTGAAGTGACCACATATATGTAATCACGAATAAATAAATAAAAGCGTAAAATATACTTTATCAGGTTAAATATCAAAAATTGGATACATATTTCAATTATTTTCACCCAAATAAACAAAACACTATGCTCACATTAAAGGTGTGTTATAAACCAGAAGATCAATATGTTGTGAATTCAAACTTACTTTGACTGAGCTTGAAAGTTTATTATAAAAAATACCAGATTAATAAGATATTTTAGAAATATCGCAATAGTTTTCAAACAAAGGAAAGTTTTATGGTCATGAAAGTATAGCCTTTCTGCAGTGGCGTAACCCCCCATATTGCGGTGTACCCTGAGTCCTAGAAGGCCCAAAGCCTGACAGTCACAGTCGCCAAGTAAAAGTCAAGTCACAGTCGCCAGCCCTTTGTAAAATCCAACTTCGGGGCCTAAAACCTGATTTTGCAGGAGGGCCCAAATGTTCTCTGTTATGCCACTGCCTTTCTGTACTATGTTATAAGATAAATTTGTACTTACATATGGTAACAACTGACAACGTTCAAGATAACTCACCAAGTTAACAGTATACCAATTTTGCATGTGTTGTGTGCGCTGAATTGGCAATTCAATGTGTTTCGTTTCATATAATGTTACCAAAAGTCTGTGATAATGTGTAGGTACTGTGATAAATCTAATTTAAACACAATGCAGATCAATTATTAATAAGACAAAATATCCATTACATATTAGTAGTTAAGTAGATCTAATTTTTATACTTAATGTCTAATACCGAAAAGTAAAAATCATTCTTGAAATAAATTATGTTCAATTTTACTAACTAATTTTACTCATTTTGTAATTTCTGTTCCGTTAATTTTGATTACTTCAATATTGGAAATTGAAAGGAATCATAAAAAAAGTGTATTGAAATTGTTGAAACTCTTAAATAAAATTTCTGTATGGGAACTTTTAAGACATTTTACATAACTTAATTAATAAGCTAAAAAAGTACTTTCAAGAAATTCAAGTTTCAAGAAATTAGTCTCCTCAAAAGATTAATAATTGTCAACAAAAATTTATTTTGTAAACTTACCTTTTTCAAGACAGTCGTTCACAACATGCAAGCCATTTTAGAGTTCAGTATGAATATAAAACTAAAATTATTTCAAATTAGAAAAGGAATACTTGAATTATTTGCCCATAAATAAATGCACGAAGAAATAAAGTAATTTTCGTGGGTTTTGAAAATGAAGTGAAATTAAAATAAATCGTGAATCTTTTTAGTATTGATTTGGATTAAATGTGGGTTGTCTAAAATTGTATTTATTCCCACATTCAAGGCACCTTCTACTAGCAGTGTTAATTGATTAAAAACTTAATACTACACGTTTAGTCCATAAAACCATATTGCATATTCAAATATGTTAATGCTACAATTCACACAAGCATATTCTACTGCAAAACAATAGTACTACTACTGCAAACTTCATGCGACATAATGATCATTGGACGACTACCTTTCAAAGCACAATCAAAAATTGTGTTTTAGTTTTTGGCTATATGTAATGACATATGTAAAAGTTTTTCCAATTTTGTGTTATTATGGCCCTTTGGATTTGGCGACTGGAATTGATCGCCAAACAACTTAATTCAAATGCATTACTGGTGTAACTTTTACTATATTTTTTTTATTTCTCATTAACATTTATTTATTTTCATTGGAAAAATGCGCTTCGTAATTTTTCGTAACACCTATCGCTAAATTAAGTCAATTATCACCAATTTTGGTTGCTACAAAATTAACTTTGTCAAGCCCCCCCCCTTTCTCTATTTTACACTTGAGCGCAGGATGAGTTTTATAAGAATGTTGCTTACAGTTATTTAGTTTTGATCTGAATAAATCAAACACAATGGACTAATGAATCAAGTAAATTGCATTAAATTAATAACATTAGTCTTTTTTTAAATAATCTGCCAATATAAAGTAAACATTTATCACATAGCTAAATTGGCTGTCAATGATATAGAGAGTTTAATTAATAATTTTACCAGCATATTAAACTTATATGAAAAATAAACCACGTACTTTGGATTTACAAACAAGAGAAAATCAGAAATAACAACAAAGAATCTATACTCATTTTAATACTCATGTATTCCACCGCGTGTAGCGTGGTAGATACGAAATATAGTTTGGTGGATTTAAGAGAACTAAGTTTGTTGTTGAACCCCAATTTTTAAACTATCTAGCCAGAATATTAAAAGAGCTTCTGTAATCTTGAGTATCTTTTTAATATGTCTGAAAGTGTTTTAGGAGGTTTTGAGTACATGAACTGTATCAAATTCGAGAAAGGCCTTCGTTCAAATCTGTTACAAACATTCTCATTTCAAAATGAGTATGTCTTTTTTCTCCGTGTAGCAGCTCTTTCTCCTCTAACTTGACAGTTTAATCTTTAAAAACAAGCCTAGATTTGCACAATCACGTCTTCTTCGGAGGAAGAAAGTTTTCAATAGAATAATATTTAAAGACCCATTACTCCCCGAGAGGATTATCTGGAAGAACTTGAATAGACCCGTTACAAGATGATATAAAAGAGTTCAGAAAAGGAAATAATGGAGACTTTTAAATTATTTTCCTTGTCATTGGTGCACGATTCAAAGCGTAATGGATTCAATTTAAGTAATACTAGCTGCATAGTCCGGCGTTGCACGGGCTTTCTCTACTTTTATAAATTTTCCATTCCCTTCACAAAATCAGCACTTCCAATATTCTTTTTCAAAATTACTTTGTCCCCTCCCCTTCGCATAGCCCGGCGTTGCTCTAGCTTTTACCGAGTGTATAACTTAAAATTCCCTGTTTCGAAAATTTTTCGCTTTTTTTCTTTATCAGACAGGTTTATTTCCCCTCGGCATTGCACGAACATTTTCGAATGCATAACATATTGTCATGGAAATTCCCTTCCCCTCTCGCTATGAGCCCTTCCTGGTGTGTATGTGATTTCTCTATTAACGTCATTACAAAATTCGCGTGGTAATTTCCCACAATTATTTATTACCGCCCTTTTAAAATTTTGGCTACCACTGAAGACCCTCTGTTAAGAGGACTGATGCACATTGAATCTGTCGAGAGCTTAAACGTCCTAGCGTTGGTGTGGAATGGCAGTTAGGAGAGATGGGTGCCATCTCAAGTCTCATCCTCGTCACTTGATCATGGTTCAAAATTTCGAAGCCCGTCGCCAAAAGCTCTCGAACAGTGCGAATTTAATATTCGCCCACTCATTTTGCAATTTTTTATCCCCCGGAAACAAAAATGTACCTTTTTTGAAAATGGTTGCATGTTGAAAAAAGACAAAAAATTAGAAAATTTTATAATTACAAAATTCCCCAACTATATATTAAACGTATAATTAAAATTGTCAGCATTAGTAATATTCTATCGTCATATCCCATATCAGGGCCATGAGGATTCGAACTTTCCAAAATACGAAATCGAGTAGGTTCCAGGTATATTTTAACTGATATGAATAACACCGTATATTAGCAAAGAGATAACATGAAACCGATAGTGAAACTGTAAAATCAATGTCATCACGAAAACACGAGGGAAAAAAAGTGGAGCTATCGAGGCCGTGTGTCTGATTTTTTAAAAACGTTCATTTTTTTCCCTTCACATGCGCAGAATTAAATAGGTTGATTTAAAATTATGCCCATATAGAAATCATAGAAAAAGAACCATCTAGTTTTTAAATTAAATAAATTACCATTCTGAACACATGAAATACGCACCAAAAAAGTTTGACCCTAGGCATTTCGTCTGTAAGCGAATTAAAATACGTCTTGCAATGATTGAGCAAATGCAATGATTACACATAGGGGAATCTTCTCCCATATGTCTTTCTGTAAAGAAAGATGTCTTTCTATGAGTCTCATACATCCAAGTCGTATCTATGTTAATATCTGCGGTCTTTTCGTCTAAATCGCAAGGAATTTTTAAGGGTGATCTGGTGAACACTAACGCCACACTATTCGTCTACTCAAGGACTTTTGGCAAAGAAACCCATAACTTTGAACCATAGTCAAGTGACGAAGACGACCCTTGAGCTGACACTCTTTTCTCCTAACTTCCACATCTCACCAACTCGAGGACGTTTGAGCTTCGACATGTGACCGCGGTAGCCGAGTGGTATAGGTATCGGACCGTGGCTTGCTTTGTCACGAGTTCGAGCCCAGTACCACTAAAGACCCCCGTGTAGGGCAGCGTTGCACGTTAAATCTGTCGAGAGCTGAAACGTCCTCCCGTTGGTAGCCTCGTGTAGCTGAACAGTGCGACGTTAATATTCAATCAATCGAGTTTCGACATATTTAACGTGCATCGGCCCCTCTGCACGGCGCGTCTTCAGTGATGATAGGCTCGAACGCATGACACGCCGGCTGTCAATCCGTTACCTTGATCACTGGGCTACCCCGGCCACAGGACTGTTATGAATTTTAATGTAAGAGTATTGAATCTAAATACGGATATTTTTTTATTAATAAGAGTAGATATTTTTTTTAATGTACCTCATACAAGCAAAAATATAGGTAACTATTAATTTGTGGTGAGAAAGTGTGAAATTAAAAATTAAGTTTAAAAATTGAAATGAGGATACTTTTGTAGAGAGAACAGAGACGCTTTTTTTGAGATTTTACTCTTTTTTTTTCATGTCTATGATACTAAATGTATCGTAAATTTGCGAACATTAGTCACTGTTTGAACAAATATGGACCTTGCTCTGATAAACCAACCTTTCTGTTCTAGTTTTTGATATTAAGTTTTTTCCACAAATATATTTGTAAATTTATTTTCCGATCTTGTATTTCTCTAATATTCGACACTTGTTCTAGAATCATTAATTTTTATCACAGTGGAAACGACGGACTAATTCGTAGTACTTTCTACAAAATAGCGGTATCAATTCTTTCTTATCAACAGGATACCAAGTCCATTTGAGGGGCCCGTGACTTAATAACTATACGATACTCGTAAATATTAAGAAATAATCAAGTGAAATATTTGAAATAGGTTTTCACCGTCTTCTACAATACCCAAGGGGATTATTTGGGTATGTTTAATCGGTATTAATTCTGTTATTTCATAGAATAATTAGGTATTTCATGAAATAACTAGACAAGTCTGTTAAAGTGTATAAAATTGTTGAATTCTACGACTTAATTAGGTATTTTATAGAATAACGATTACTTGATCGTTAAAGTATAAAATACGGCACTCGAAAGTGTTTTGGATCGGTTCTAGTTGCTTTTAGTCAGTTTTGAACCACTTATAGCTGCTTTACAATGAAAAAAAATGTGTAATAGTAAAAAAATGTGCATGTTTCAAAATTAGTGTTCAATGCAATCCTTGCTCTAATAAATAATGAAAAGTAAAGTAAAGATGTTTCATAAAATTTAAATGAATATTCTCTTACATTTTTGTGTGTTTGAAAAAGTTTGCACAATGTTTTTATGTCTCTTCCCAGCGTTTATTATTTTGATAATATTTAAATATAACTAATTCTACAGAATATTCTTTTTTTCTTTCATTTTTGGTTAACTAATGTTTGCAATATGAGCTATAATAAATTCAATAATAATAATCATCTGCTTTTCCTAACTATTTATCAATTAATAATCCGCAATAGGGATAGAATGTATTTTTTTAGAGATTTTAGCTAGTTATCAATTAATTTATAAAATAACTTTGAAACTGTTTATTTTTCACCTAAACGGTCTATCATTAGTTATTCCATAGAATAACCAGTCTTTCATTTTTGGTTAACTAATGTTAGCAATATGAACAATAATAAATTCAATAATAATATCATCTGCTTTTCCTTGCTATTTATCAATTAATATAATCCGCAATAGGGATAAAATGTATTTTTTGAGAGATTTTAGCTAGTTATTATCAATTAATTTATAAAATAACTTTGAAACTGTTTATTTTTTCACTTAAACGGTCTATCATTAGTTATTCCATAGAATAACCAGTTATTTCACAGAATAACTTGATAAGGTATGAAAATTTTCATTTATTGTATACTTTAACCAACTTCTCTAGTTATTTCATGAAATAACTAATTATTCAATGAAATAACTGCATTATATACTTAACAGTAACATATATATTTATAGTCGGACCTTTATTTAACAAGTAGGTAAATCCCGAAAAAAAAGTTCGCTATGTGGAAAATTCCCTAAATAGAGACTTATTTTTAATGTATTTTATAAACCACATAAAACAAATTGTTAATTCATAAACACTATAAAACATGAAAAAGTAATTATTCACACTTTTCTTTTTGCAAATTCATACCTGTTCTTATTTTATAGATCATGTCTCCATCAACAAGAAACCTGCAAGGAAAACAAGAAAAACATTGTCCAGGAATTCACTGTGTATTTTCAACTTTAAAAAATAACTTTATATTAAAATTAATGAATTTTAGTGACATTTTCTAATTTTAAAATTTTAAATCTGCAAGTAATTTTAAACATAGGTTATTTTATAACCATTCATTTTAAATATCCACTACAGCATCAGTCATTAAACTTAATTACTGATAAAAATCTGTTAGTTTTGTTCAAAAATTGCTGTAATTTTATTGCTCTCGGTGAGTTAGGCACCTGGTAAAATCAATTCAAGGTCATTGATTACCATAAAATGCGTTAAAAGAGAGAACAATTTGAAATGTCTAGAAATATTTTTAAAATAGGGAGAAAAAAAATTGAATCACAAGAGAGAAAGTTTGTTAAATAGAAAATGCACTTTACTATTTGGAGGACATTTTACGAAGAAAATAGTATAATGTTTTTGATTCTAGGAAAAAGTTCGTAAAATGAAGAAGTTTGCAAAATTGAGGTTCGTAAAATGGAGGTCCGACTGTAGTTGTTTCACATTATAAGTGTTGTCACGACCGTTCGGTCGTTTGTGGATTTGGATGCGCAGAATCAAGATACATTTTAATAAAATCAACAATTTTGTTTTACTTATCAATTTACTATCAAACTGTAACTGTAGCGAAAGGAGCAGACAACTTAATTATTAACCTAAATATCTATACCAATTAATAAAATCACTTATCTGCGATAGTTAACTCCGCAGCACTGATGATCTTTCTCTGTTAACATATGTCCTTGTTGAAAAAAAAACCCGATGAGGTTTCAGTTATTTTAACTCTAACCCTCTAACTTCAGTACCAGCCTAACCGCGGTAGCCGAGTGGTATAGGTCAGACCGTGGCTTGCTTTGTCACGGGTTCGAGCCCAGTACCACTAAAGACCCGCCGTGTAGGGCAGCGATGCACGTTAAATCTGTCGAGAGCTGAAACGTCCTCCCGTTGGTGTGGTAGTTAGGAGAGGGGGTGCCAGCTCAGGTGTCGTCCACGTTGACCATGGTTCAAAATTACGTGGTCCGTCGCCAAAAGCCCTCGTGTAGCTGAACAGTGCGACGTTAATATTCAATCAATCAATCAGTACCAGCCTGACGACGATCGACTACCTCTCTCTCTTCACTTCACTTTAAATAGAAACTTACATTCGCCTAAATCACGGTTCCTCCACAGAAAGCAATTTTACAATCATACAACAATTAAAAATAATTTCCCTAGAGGATTAATCAGAAACGGGAATAGAACTCGTGACAATGTGTCATTGCCTAGTAAGGTCATGTCGAGACTTTTTGAGGACATTGTCTTCACGAAAAAAAAAATGATTTGTGAAAAGGTACATGAGAGATGTTTCAGAATTGGGAAGTGATGGATGGCTGTTGCACGAAGACAATGCGTCCGACCACATGGTCCTACCTGTCAAGCAGTTTCTGAGTTGCAAAAACATTACTATAATGGGGCATCCTCCTTATTAACCTGATTTGTGATTTTTTTTTATTTCTTACGGTTAAATCTTGCTGAAAGGAAACCTATTTTAGCTCAGTTAAAGAGGTTCTAGCAAAAACGGAAAATCTCCTAAAGGGACATCCATTGATTGATTGATTGATTGAATATTAACGTCGCACTGTTCAGCTACACGAGGGCTTTTGGCAACGGATCACGTAATTTTGAACCATGGTCAAGTGACGTGGACGACACCTGAGCTGGCACCCCCTCTCCTAACTACCACACCACACCAACGGGAAAACGTTTCACTCTCGACAGATTTAACGTGCATTGCTGCCCTACACGGCGGGTCTTTAGTGGTACAGGGTTCGAATCCGTGACTAAAGGGACATCCAAGAACCTCTCGTTCCAGAACTGTTACCAGCAATGGCAGCACCGAATGCTGAAGGGAGCTGCACTTCGAAGGTGATACTGTCAGGGGAGAACTTATTCAATAAGTACAATGATTTATTGGACCAGTCTCGGGTTGTTGTTGTTTTTTTTGTGTCACACATCGTATAATAATAATAAAAAAACCAGAAAAAGTTTTGAAAATTTAAATTAAATTTTAAAAAAATAATAATAATAACATCTTAGCATTTTGAATTTACGATCATTGTGTGAAAAATAAAAACCCGAGAAAAAGTCTTAAGATTTTAAAGGTCAGCAAGTTAAATGCAGACGTTACGTGTTCTACTTTCAGTTTTCGCTTCGACATACAGTGAAAAAAAGTTAAATAACTGACTAAATAGCGTTTGTACACATATTTCGAAAAGTCGCACGATTAAAATGAGGTGAAAAAGAAAATTTTGATATTTTGATCATTTTTAAGGTAATGTGCCCCCTTAATTTATGAAAAGAATTTGTTAATTCGCTTAGTTTGCTGATAAATTTATTAATTTATTATTTTTACACAATAAGAACTTATAAAATCCCAATAACAATACTCTGCCAACAAACATTTAAAAATCATCTTTGCTTTCAGACAATTGACAACTCAATGTATCAATTACGTGACAAATACATTAAATTAAACAATTTAATATCAGCAAAATTGCAAGATATATAATTTCAACAGAAAATCCAGTGAAATATTCAAATAAATAAAGGAAGAATCCGGAATAAAAATTTCACACAAAAAATGTTAGTGTTTCATTTCATTTAAGGATTAAAATTGTAGTTGAGACAATGGTTTATAGTCGAAAGGAGTACTAAAAAAGAACGAGTTTTTTTAAAATAAAAACTAAATAAGTGAGTGAAAAGTTTAAATTACGCTAACTTTTTTACTCTACAGTGTTCGATTAAGGTTCCTACGTAAATATCCGTGGCTTCAAATTATTTACAGGAATCAGCATGATCAAGTTATCACTTCTACGACGTATCGTTATCATCTTGTCACTCTTTCCAGGGTTATCTTTCTTTTTTCACAGACAATTTGGCAAGTCTTTGATTTTATCAACACTATAATTGGGGAAATATTTTCAATACCAAGCCTCAAATTCCTTGTCATACTTGACGTATTATTTTTCAGAACTTACAATAATTTTTTCTTTCATTTTAAAGAATACCACAAGCTTATATAATATCTGTAGTTCCTGCCCGTGGAAATCTTTTGAATTTTTGTACACTATCGTTCCTGTACTTGATTGAGCTGTTTCGAAAACTAATACTAAAAAAAAAAAAATTCGTAAAATTATTTTGAATGAAATCGATCGAGTATTTTTTTAACGATTCCTTTTTAATATTTGATTTCTTCAATTGGCATTAATATGAAAATTTATTTTAGTCGCCAGATTTAAATTTCCGCAATCTGTTCTAGTTAAAAATTAGTATGTCATATGTAATCTCTTGATTTAAGTTATGAAATCCTTCAAAGACACATTTTTAAGAAAATAACACACTTAGATGATGTCGTAATTTTAAAAGCCTCAGTCACATACACAAATGACGATGAAAATACTTGAGCTGACAGCTCACTCTCCTGACTTCAACGCTAACGGGAAGACTTCGACAGATTTAACATACGTGGCCCTTTAGGGGCATTAGTATTTAACCCACAATTCGATAGAAAAAAATGCCTGACATGAGTTCGCGACATGACCATTCTGTCACCGCAGTGGCAAAATTTTCTGGTGATTTTTAATAGATCAATTTGAGGCCGAACTCATACAATAAGTGATACGGTAATACCACGAACTTATGCGACAGGTAGGACTGAGTGAGAACCGCGAAAGTCGAATTCGCCCAAGTCGGGATATAATTTAGCACATAAATATACCGTAAAATCCGGTGTATAACGCGCACCTATACTTTAAAGCTGCATTTATTAATTTTTAGCCATATTCTCCGTAGAACACGCACCCACTTTTTACGAAGAACTATGACATGTTATATGCATTACTCTTATGTTTTGAAGTCATTTATTCGAGGTATTATCCCAGACTTTTGAAAAACTTGTTTACATCTAGGACTATAACTCTTTTAGTTCTTAAGGCCTTTCATTTCTTTTCAATAAACAGTACTTCGATAAGTGTAGAAGTAATTCTCTCTTTTTTTTTGTCATGCTCATATCTTTTGTTATTTTTAAAGCTATCGCTTTTACACCCGGCGTATAACGTGCACCCTTAAATTTCGACCTTATTTTTTGTGTTAAAAGTGCGTGTTATACGCCAGATTGTTGCCCAGCCAGTACGGGGGACTATGATCCTCGGCGTGTAACCGAGCGGGTTTGAATCCCGAGTAAGATGGATCTTCTCGAATATGGTTGTATCTTCTTCGGGAAAGAAGTCGGTCTTTCGCCTGTAATGGATTCAAGTCTCGAAAAGAAAGCAGCGCACCCCTTCTTGTTATATGCTGGGATAATCATCTGTAATAAATATGTATATTCTTCTGTTGTATTGTATGCTTTCTGTTCTTTATTGCATTTCATATGTCCCCAGTATAAAAAAAAAATACTCTTAAACAACAACATACGCCAGATTTTACGATACATATAAATTATTTTCAATTGCGGCCGGAGATGAAGGAAAATAATCATTTAGAGAAAAAAAAATGTTTAGTAAAATCTGAGATATATATAAAAAAAACACAAATACAAAAAATCGCAAACCTTAGTTATTTTGATGTAGAAGGCATTTCATAAAAACTTATGAGGTAGTTTTATATATATGAGAATCAAAGATTTTTTTCCTCCCACAAATATAATTATTTCCTCCCTCTAATAATTATTTTTTATTCATTTATTGTGGAAAAAATACGCTGGAATCTATATTTTCTAAAATTTGTAACTTTTTTTCAATTAAGGTGTCCGACTACGTTCGGAACCGTGACTTTGCAAAAGCGTATAAATGGATATTTATGATATTTAGTGTCACTTAGATTAGAAAATGTATATAAAATTGTTTTAAGAATGTTATTACAATAAAAAAATATTTAAGTACAATATTTTGACAAAAAATGAACATAGAATAACCCATTTTCAAAATGTTCTCCTTTTGTGAAAAATGCTTCTATTATAATAATACTTTGCCTGTATATAACTCAGACCTGTCTACAGAGGCTCAACTAGAGTTTTTGAAATATATTACTTAGAAGTGAGTTTGTCCATATTTTACGACAACAGGAGGAGTTATATTAAGAAAAAAACGCCGATAATTATTTCAATTGGTGGGAACTCTGAAAATAATGTGAATTTTTCAAAAGTCCTAGTGCAGACTCTCTGGAGAAGTCTTTACTTTATATAAGAGAAATATTATTATTTTCGAAGCATTTTTTATAAACGGAGAACATTTTGAAAAAAAGATTACTCTAGTTAATTTTTTGCCAAAATATTGTATTTAAATAATTTTTTTTTTGTCCAAATGTCCTTAAAACAATTTTTCTACATGTATTCTGATCTAAGTGACACTAAATATCATGAAAATTATCCATTTATGCGCTTTTTTAAAATCATGGTTCCAAACGTAGTCGGATACCTTAAACCAGTGGTCAGCAACTTCCGGCCTGCGGATCAAATAGTGCCGGGCCGCCTGAAGAACATTAACTATTGCCATTTTATTTAAAGTGGTGCATTTCTCTCGGATTTGCGCAACTTTCCACGGAAATCACTTTATATTCCACGTTAAATCACTTTTATTCATTTTTGGTGTAATTATATTTTATTCTGAAGGCATATTTAAATGTAACTAAATTAAAATTGTTAAACCAAAACAATCTAAAATATAAACAATCAACGTGTCCTACCCTCGGCGGGCCGCGGTAAAATTATCAAACGTTGACCGGTCCGCACCGATAAAAAGGTTGATGAGCACTGCCTTTAACTAAGATCTTCTGTCAAATTCTCAACCGCCGTTTAATCTTCTGACGGGACGGAATCTAAAAGACTCAAGTTGTTCAATGTCTTGCTTTTGCATTTCGATGAGCTCATCAATTGCCAACTCCTGATATTGGGAATCTAATAGTTCTTGTGAACGTCATCACTATCCACTTCTAAATTTATTTTCCTTGAAAGATCGACAGAGAGCTTCTTCAATCACATTACCAATTTCCTCAGGCTCGGTCACTGATTCCACAAGAGTTTCCGTGATGAGAAAATGAATGGACATACTTCTTTCCAGGAGCCGTGTAGAGCTCTTAACTAAAAACGAATGGACGAGATAGGAAAATAGCTTAACTCCGGGTTCGCAGGGGTAGCGTAAGTCGAGAAGTATTACGGTATTTCATTAAGTTAATTAAAAAACCAAGGTAAATCTCATGGAGCTATAACGAATTAAGTCTTTTAAAGTTCTTTAATTCTTCTGAAATAAAGTTTTATATGCGAGCGCTAAAAGTTTAATTGACAATTCTTTAAACATAAATTTACAGAAAAAAAATCCTAAAAAAATAAATTTTTTTCGTAAATTTAAAATGGGAGAGGAGGATATTGAAAAATCCCCAGTAGAACATTACAACCATTTTTTTTTAATGCAATCGACATGAAGGCACATGAACAGTGACGCAACGGAGAATATTAGGACCCCTGCTTAGTCAGGTTCGAGGCCCCAAGCCGGATCTTACAAAGGACTGCAAAACCATTAGATAATATGGGTTTTGGGCCCCCTAGAATGCTGTCCCCTCGCGATACTGGGGTTGCGAGAGTGTACGTTACGCCACTGCCCATGGATAGTGTTAATTGATTAAAATCAATAAACATGATCGTAAAAGATTTGTAGAAGAGTATGATGGGGAACACACACATTCGTCTCATTAAATTGATTCTAAAATCAAAAGTGCTCGCAGCTATAGGCAATAGGAAATAAGCTCAGTAAAAAAATTGAATAAAACTGTCACTATTTTGCCTAAATTATTTTTCTTATTTTTTTTATAATGAATGTAATCATTTTAAAAAAGGTGCTGCTCTCCGGTATCACAATGGAGGTCTCGATCAGAAATAATTGATCCCCCCTGACATAACTCATACCTTAAATAATTTAGTACTTGTAAAGAATTCAAAACTTGAAAATTAACTATAAGTTGCAACCTCTCAATTCAGAGAGGTACTCCAAAAGGCTCTACAACATGCCTTCAATAAGTAGAATTTTCATTTCCTGAACTTCTGCTCTCTTTAGAATTTTGGAACAAGCTTAATTGATTTGAAAATATAGTTTACCTAGACTGAATATATCAGCATACGTTACTGATCTTTTTTAAAACATTTAATGCATTCTTTCTTAAACTGTCTATATTTGTGACTCAATTATTAAATCATAATTTTTATCGTGACCCCTTCCATACAATAACAGTTTATTGAATTAGATAATACTATACATTGACGCTAAACCTACAATACGACTTTAACCTCTTAAGTACCGCCGGCACATATAAACACCTCGCTCAGCCAATGCATTAATTGCCCGGAACGTGTATATACGTCTTTCGTAAGTAGGATGTTTTCTGTGAATTTCTATCCGTAAAATTATTCCGAAGACTTTGGAATGCAATACAATGACATTGACAATGTTTGGGAAGGATTTACTCATTTCAGAGAATTTATTTATTTGTTCTTTTTCTACCCCCCGCCCTCCAACACACCACATACGCTCCCCTGTGTGTCAAAAGTGGCATTATAAAGCGAATCACGTAATTTTTATTCTGCACTTAAGGGATTAATTATAAATTGTATAAATTATCAAGATAAATGTTATTTTTTGCATATAGTTTTACATAAGACAGCCCATGGGATCACTGGTAATTTTTAAGCTTGTTCTTATACATTGTTAAAATAATTCTGAAATATATCACAAACTACGGACATATTCATAGTGTATTATACCAATGTAAATGTGTACTTTATTTTTTATTATGTCGATGTATTTTGTTTACTTTCAGTAAATTAATAATTTTTTTTTAATAATCCTTTGTTTTCGATTCTTCAGCATGCTCCCGCCCCCTCGTAGGGTTATCATGCCCCCAGGGGGTGCTCCACAGTTTGAAAAATACTGATTTAATGTGTTTTTGAATATCCATAAAGAGGGAAAATATGACAGTACTTTTGAAAAATAACTTTAATATGTATATATATATATATTTGTGTGTGTGTGTTATCCGGAAGATTTTACAAAAAAAAAGCTTCTCTTTTTTTTTCTTTAATAAGTGTAATCACAAAAAAAATATTTCAGAAATCTTTGTTTTTTTCAATTCCGACTATTAGCTCACACTCTTTCTATATTTATTTTTTTATTTATCTTGGTTGAATTTTCAATCGTTAATATAAAACATTTCACAGCGTTCAATTGAGCTGAAATTTTATATACATGATTTTATTTTGGATGACAATACAATAAATTTTAATTATAATTAATAAAAATTAATTGATTAAAACTAATGATATAAAGAATTACAAATGCAACCACGTTGGCATCATTTTTGGTGACTTAGCGACCCTTTTGGCGACTTGTGTCAAAACTTGAAAAGTTTTTTTTTCCCTCACGTTTTAAAGCATTCAGTCAGTGGCGCACACAAGGGGAGTGTCCTAGGGGTCCAGACCCCTCCCCCCTAAAGCTCTTGTTTTTTTTTTCGATTGATTATAATTCTAAATATATAGTATATAAAATTTAATTAAATTTTTGCTATTAATGAGATTAATTGTATTAATTAATGCTAATTATTTATTCAATAATTAGTTTTTTAGTGATTTTTGTTCTCGAAAATCAACAAAATCAAAAGGAGCATGATACAAGAATGGTGGACTTTCGACCCTGGACTCCCCCTTGAAAAATTCCAGTGTGCGCTACTGTATTCAGTTGAACTGAAATTTTATATACACGAGTGTTTTGGATGACAATACGATATATTAATGATAATAATTAAAAATTAATTACCACTTAATGTTGTGATTCCGTCTTATGTATATACATATTTATATTAATTGTAACTATTTAATAAAAAGTAGCTAAAATATAAAGTTTTTCTTTGTTGATCTAAGTAGGAATATACTTGAAAAACTTTTTTTTTATATTGCTTGTTTAATTTGTTAGATAAAAATAGTTAATAAATTTTGGAGGGGGACGCGACAATTGCTTGGATAATAAGTGAAAAATAATAAATGAGAACTCATAGAATTAATATAAAAAAAAGATTGTTTTGAATTTGTAAAGAGCAATTTCAAAAAACAAAATATGTATATTCTAACCTTCAAACATTCAATGTTGTACTCTCTTTCTCTCTGATTCTTATGGAAAAAAAATTTCTCATCCCAAAATATACTTAAGAATTTTGCATAGGAATATACATCGTTCTGCATACAAATTGCGTAAAATAATTAAGGATATAAGGATAGTCTGGATTTGGTATGAAACGACCACGCAGTCGGCCACCTTCTTAGAAAACTTGAAATGAAAAAGGCTAAAAAAGGAAAATTATCATTTTAAAAACATGGAAATAGGGAAGTTTTACCTGAGTTATACAGCAAGCTGCTCATTTTAAAAAAGGAGTGCAGTATTCCTTACATGGATGAATGTTTATTAATGTCGGCTTTTGATGCTACACTATGAGTATTATTCTCTTACGAGGGAGATAAAAAAATTCATTGACACGACGCAATTTAAATAAAGATCTCTGATTCAATGATGTGGCCGCGGTAGCCGAGTGGCATAGGTATCGGATCGTGGCTTGCCATGTCACGAGTTCGAGTCCAGTACCGCTAAAGACCCGCCGTGTAGGGCAGCGATGTACGTTAAATCTGTCGAGAGCTGAAACGTCCTCCCGTTGGTGTGGTAGTTAGGAGAGGGGGTGCCAGCTCAGGTGTCGTCCACGTCACTTGACCATGGTTGAAAATTACGTGGTCCGTCGCCAAAAGTCCTCGTGCAGCTGAACAGTGCGACGATAATATTCAATCAATCAATCAATTGAGTCAATGATTTTTTTTCGGAAATGTTTTGCTCGTAACCTATGTATATGTACAATAATACTAGCTGTTACCCGCCCCCTGGTATTTCATGATGTTGTGTGACTATACATTGGCTTTTATTGTTGTTGGCTTATCCTTCCCGAAGGGATGTGACAGGGCTTTATCAGATTTTCTTACTAATCCTTTTGGGGAATCTTTGGGGCCAGAATGGCATTATTTTAATCCAATCCTCTCAAGAAGAAACCACGATATGCAGATTAGTTTATAGATATATATTGGAGCTTTAGCATTCACGTGTTAGTAGAACAGAAGTCGGATAGTAGTAGAATGGAAGTATAATAGAAGTAGAATAGAAGAAGGAGACAGAAAGCGGAGAGGCTGATCGCCGTGAGATATTGGTAAGATATTAATTATAGAAGTGTAATTATAGAACGGACTTTAGTGTGCTAAGGAATCTAAGGCAGATAAAAAAAAAGAGTGAGAGAGATTCTTAGGATAGATTTTCATAAAAGATATTGATTAGGATTTTAGGCGTTATTTACTTAGAACTTAAAACTACGTAGTATCACTCCTGGTTATATCCTTCTAGTAAGACTTGTGTTGCGTTGATCTATATATATTCAGACAATAATAAATTAGATTTATTATGGAGAATTTGGGTGATCAATCATTTATTCCTACAAATCTAGGTCACGTGGATGAAGAGATGATACCCCTGGGCCGGGGGTATCACAATGATAGAAGGAAAGATACCAGAGATGGACTTCTAGATGTACGCCTGTCGCTAACCGTAGCCTTGAGCACCATATAGGTGGTACTATTTTTTTTAGCTCAGTCCCACCCCAATTTAGTGAAAGAACTCCCTGAGGGGTCAGGGGCCTCCCACCTCTCTTTCCCTTCCACCAACTTTACGAGAGGACTTGCGGCTCGACGGCTATTTAGATTACCTCCCTGCCGCAAAGGCACTAGATATTTACAAACATCCATGTCTTCGCTAGGATTCGAACCCAGGCCCTACGGCTCAGTAGTCAGCGTCGCAAGCCACTTTACTAGATGGGTATACTGATTACGCTACAAACTACAATTAACTCTACCACTCTCTAATAACAAATAACAACTTTATTTACAGCTTTTAACTATACTCTTACCTTATTCATTACTAACTATATATCTCACACCTTATACACTACTAAACTCTCTCAACTCATAACACCTCAGCAATACTCTACACAAACTCTCTCTCTAATGCTCCTCTCTCTCTCACGTTATACACACGACTCCCTCATTCTAGGGGATACACTTACACAACGCCGCTGTTGAAACAGCTCCATCTATAACCTTAACAAGGGGTGATATATTGGTTTTTAAATTATTTAGATATCTAAGTCTAGGAGTTAGTATAGAGCATTCGATTGCATTAAAAACTGATTTAAAAAGGACGGGATTTGAATTTCTTAAAAAAAAAGTATTCTTATCTAAAATGTTCCCTGAATTCTCAAAATCCCCTAGAGAAGTTCTCCGTTGATCTCTATTCAACAAAAGAAGCATGCTTTCCAAATTTAATGTAATAGTTCAAAAACGAATTTTAAATTTTTTTATTAAATTTATTATTATTTCCATTAAACTCCCTCTTGTCTGAACTCATTCTACTCAACAAAAGAAACAAACTTTCCAATTTCTAATTTGTAGGTTTAACAGTTCAAAAACTGGAATTTTTTGTATCCATAATGTCTCCATAACCCCCCTACAAATCTTCTTTGGAGTTTATATCCTAAAAAACTCATTCTTAGCGGATCTCTACTTAACGAGAAAGGAACATGCTTGTCAAATATCTAGTCTATTGGTTTAATATAGTTCCGGAGATCTCGGGATGAATGAGTGCGTTAGTAAATAGCTTTTCTCCTTCATATAAGTATATCGATGTAAAACGGGATTATTACTCAAAATACCACAAAAAGCAAACAATTTAATTTGTAAAAAAATTAATTTAAAACGCATGAAGTTGTTCATAAGTTGTTACTATACCTATAGTTATTGACGTATACCCATGATAATTCAATTTAAAAGTATATTGAACAATGCACAACAAAAATTTGTATAGGTTTTGTGATAGCATAGTTAAAAATTCTGAAACACTTTTATTTATTAATGTTTGTTAAAAATTCTTTTAAAAAATGTGCGAATTCTATAAATTTAACTATTTGTATTAAAAAATATTGCTTTGATTCAAAAATGCACAGCAATTTTTGTTACATGCATTACTAGCAAGAGTTGGGGAAAAATATCGAAACATTTGGTTCAAAATTGAAATAAAGCACTGGCATTGCACACACAAGTACTCATTTCTTTCTTTCTGAGATAAATCAGTTTAAAGTTTTCTACTTGATATCGGTACGTGAATAAAAACGAAGATAAAAGTTACTGTAGCTCTGGAATTTTAGAGCTCTCAAAGTTCAACAGATAATCGAAAAATTAAAAAAAGACTAATTTAGAATAAGAAAAAATTAATGTGATTTTTTATCGATATTTTTTAATTGAATCGTACGGTGGCTCCTTAAAATGAATTCAGTGCTCTAAATTAACAAATACAACCCCGACAAAGTAGTCGTATATGTAGCATAGAAAGCCGTTTTATCTAAGAAACTGGTCAAACTCAACCCAAAGATCAGCATAAGGTCGTAGGGATACAACAATCCGAAATAAGGACTGGTATTATGACATTAATATCGAGAAGAAATAGTACAACAGTTCCTTGAGAAGGATAATAAGCACTAGATTTTCCACTAATTGTTCGAAATGTATTCCATCATGTTAGATTGCATGCTCGCTGATTTGTGGTATATGTTTCAATAAACAGGGATCACTGTGATGCTTCCAAGAGGCAGCAATTTCAAGAAAAGATGGTTAAAGTGCATTTTATTCTCAAAGGAGATTCCCTATTTAATTCACAGCCTGACAGTAGAGGAATAATAATCTGGATACAGTGTGGTACTCAGTGAAGTCCTGTATTTGGGCCCCAAAGTGTCCTGTTTCGAAGGCAAGTAGAGTAATAGTGTGCGTTGAGTTCTCTGTTAATAGCTATACTAATGGGGTAGCCATATCAGATGGAATAGATCCCGATGGGGATCATCTGGATGGGGTAGCTAATTATGCTTTAACAGTCGTGAAATGAATTCATCCTTGCGGATAATAATACAAGGCTATATCACGTTCAGAAAATATTCGATTTTCTTTTTTAACAAAAGCATTTTTCAAATGAATAGGGTAACATGATTCCCTATTATTATTATACCCGGGAGATTCCCATTCTCTCTATACAGCTTGAAGCGCTTAAGTACCCAGCAGAAATTTCCAGCTGGAGTGTTTCTTTGTAATTAATTGGACCACATAGAAAACCAGTTCTCGAGTTATCTTGATGATATCGACTACCAGATACACTCACTGGAACCCATCCGATATCCTCTCGGCAATTTGATTCCACGAGTATATATATAGAGCTTCTAATGTTCACTAGACTTCAATTAATTGTTGATATTAGTTTTCGTATGAAGAAAGTTTACAATACAAGAAGACTGTTGAAAATGTGGTGGGTTGAATCTCCAAGCCTATTCCTCCAAATACGAATCTAGTGGAACATATTTGACCTCATTTTAGGAAGAAGGATTCTTGATTGCTTTGATTATCCTCCTCAGCAGTGGCGCACACAAGGAAGGGGGGGGTCCTGAGGGTCCGGACCCCCCAAAACCCTTGATTTTTTTTCTGATTGATTATAATTCTAAGTATATAGTACGTAAAATTTAATTATATTAATTAAAGTTAATTATTTTTTATTCAAAAATCAGTTTTTTGCTGTGTTTTGTTCCCCCAAATCGACAAAATCAAAAGGAGCATGATACAAGAATGGTGAACTTTCGACCCCGGACCCCTTGAAAAATTCCTGTGTGCGCTACTTCTCCTCAGAAATAAATTTAATTGCGGCAAAACTTTTTTTTGTTGCATGAGTGAAAGAATACTCTAGTTCAGCGATGCTCAACCCGCGGCCCACGGAGTCATTTTAAGTGGCCCAGCCATGGCCCATTGCTCTGAGAACTTTACTTATTTAAGAACATTGTATTAAAAATTTGGTGGGAAATTCTTTGTCAAGGAATGAAATATATCAATTTTACTTTTTGATGTCGGTGTCGTACGGGTACGAATTGATATTCTTTTTCTATTTGGAACAGTTAGCGACAATTTTATGGGTGGAACTAATGTTTAATTATCTTTCATATCTTGCAAGCAAAAAAAATTCGAAGAAAATATATCGTTTCAAGACGATTGGGAAGTTGACTATTTTGTAGTGAAAAACAAGCATGCTTCAGTAATTGTTTGATTTGTCACGGAACTGTAGTATTTCAATAAACAGGAATCATTCAATGACACTTTTCCTCGAAGACTTCTTTCAAGAGGTGATAAATAGGCTGTCATGAATAATCTTTGCAACAGCAACAAAGTGCTTTGTCAGTGTTAATATCACAGCGGTAACAAAGACGTCCTAATAAGTTTGTTATATTATTAGTAATCATCTGAAATCGTAGACTGATGCAGAGATTTTGAAGAAGTGTTTCTTAAATGCTTGCAATTTAGTGTTAGTGACAAAAATAATATATATGTATATATATATATATATATATATATATATATATATATATATATATATATATATATATATATATATATATATATATAAAATAATTAAAAAAGCAAAACAGGAGTTATAATATTTTGATCAATTTTCCACATTTTAAATTTCAAATGTTATTTTGGCCTAAAAGCATTTCTGCCCCCTCCCCCATTTATCCCCATGTTGCAGACCACGTAAAATAAATAAGATATGTATGCGACCCGCGTAAAATAGCTGACATATGTATGCGACCCAATAGAAAAAAAGGTTGAGCACCCCTGCTCTATAGTTCCTCCATGATTTTATATTTATTTCAGAGATCCCCAACCTCTAGAATTTCATGGACCACTAAATGTATAATTGTATGTTTGGTGAACCACGAAAAACGATTGATCACAATAGGGTGGACCATTATAATTATATTGGCACTTATACACTCAGGAACATTGAAAATAGCGACCCAAGAAGAAAGCATCGGATTGAAATGAAATTTAATACACATAATGACACAGATGAGAGATTCACTTGATCTCAAAAACAAGACAATTAAACGAATACAGGGTGTGCAACGATACAAATACTGGGCAACTTCAATAGCGCATTGGAACACCTCCAGCTGCAATACATGCCGTCACACGGTCCGGCATTGAGTTGATTAGACACCTTATGTTGTCCTGAGGCAGATGGGCCCCCAAATCTTGAACAGCCAACTCGAAACCATGTACAGAAAAACACGATGGCATCTGCCGTTTTAGCTGATCCCACACGTGCTCTACAGGGGACAAATCGCGGGGAGCAAGCCGGACCGTGGCTTTGCTTTGTCACGGGTTCATGGAAGAGTCTGAAAATGACGTAGGAAGTCTTGAGCAACTCTTGCTGTGTGCGGACGAGTATTATCTTGCTGGAAAATTGCCCAACTCTTGCTGGGAGACCATTTAGAAAGGTCCTACATCGGGTCGAAGAATATCATCAACGTAACGTTGGCCCGTTAAGGTTCCACGCATCACAATTAAAGTGGACCGGCTATCATAGGCTATGGCCCCCAGACCACTACTGTGCGGGCAGTGTGACGTAGAACAGTGTGGGGGAATTGTACCGCTCACCAGGGCGCCCCCACACCCGTACACGGTTATCATCTGTCCCCAAAACAAACCGAGATTCATCACTAAACACAACCTTTTGCCAGTCTGTGACATTCCACATTGATCTGGCTTGGCACCACTGTATACGCAGTTGCCGATGTTCCGGTGTTAAAGGGAGTGCACGGAAAGGGCGCTTGGATTTAAGATTTGTTTCTGCAAGGTGTCTGGAAATTGTTTGTGGAACAATTGCTACACCTACGTCTGCTCGTATCGTTGAACGATTCACTGTGGGGTCCACAAGTGCTTGCCGCATGATCCTTCGATCCTCTCTCCTCGTGGTCTTCCTGGTCGCTCCAGACCCGGTTTCCAGACCGGTTTTCTAAGGGTACACTCCGAACGATCCACCTGGCCAGCAACACGGCTCATCGACCAGCCTGCAGTTTTCATCCCGATGATCAGGCCTCTCTCAAACTCGCTTAACTGTGAGAAATGTCTTCTAGCACGTTTACCTGGCATGTTTCGCTTACCAAAGTCTTCCTGCAATCGGCGGGTAATCGTCACGTTTATGAATCTTCGAATTTGCGCTGGCTTATATAGCACCCTCTTCCTGATTGTAGCGCCACCTCGGCGTGTATGAGCATGCGTATTGGCGCAAAACTTGAATCATTTGCATATTACATTACGCTGTACTTATTTGCAAAGTTTCGCGATTGTACTTAGCTTCCTTCTTGGGTCGCTATTTTCAATGTTCCTGAGTGTATTTACATTTCTATTTATATTTACATATCGCTGAAAAGGAATTTCGCGAAAGACAAGAACAAACCGACAACGCAAAGAAATATTAACAAATTGAAGTGTTGTGCCACCAATTTACCATGGTTGCCAACTCTCACTTTCAAATGTCACTAAATACAGCTGCGGAAGTTGTTAAAAATTCGCTTAACTCAGAAGGAGTTCAGCTTGCATTTTTTTACGCAGCTAAAATGCAGTAGTAGTTCGCTTAAATTTTTTAGGTAGATAATTTTTTTAAAAAAATTTTTAATCCATATTTCATAATATATTCTGTTTTTAGTCCTTTTTGAAACTGAATCTTCATAAAATATAAATTATGTCACAATTTTTTGCAGGCCATCAAATACTTTTAAGGGCCGCAAATGATACGAGGACAAGGACCGATATAAGATTCCGACGGTTTTCACTTATATATCCCCTTTCTTTGGCGATGTGCTAATGATTGACGCACAATAATAATTCACGCATTCACCAACATTCGTACACGAAACGACTTCTCCCTGGCTTTGCTTGAGGACGAAAAATTAGGTCCGTATCTGTTGAGCACGCTAATTATTCCTTAATTTTCCCCAACAGAGGGTATTATAACTTATACCATTGTTAATTAATGCGTTATTAAAATTGCATTCTAACTTTACATTTAAAAAAATATTCTAACAAAATAATGCATGAAAACTTAATTTTTTAAAAAATATTTTGGAATTTTCTTAGAAATTTGCATTATTTGAAATTTTGCCCTGTTTTTTCGATGGAAACTTCGATGTAAACTAGCTTGTTTCGTTTTGTGAAATATTTCATTTTAATTAAATTTTTTTTCTTTATTTAACCGTTTAAATGATATAGTAGTTATAGATATAATTAAAAAAGTTCTCTTCCGTATTATAATCGTTTGTTTTGATCCATTTATTCATGCAACTGTAGTTTATCTTATTATTTAATTTATTTGTTGATATAAATCGTCTGTTGTTGAAATTTTATTGCTTAAGGTATCCGACTACCCTAAAATCATGATTTTTTAAAAATTAAAATTTTGTTTATATTTCTTATAATCCATAAGTTTGTTTTTTATTTTTCATTCACTGAACAAAATTACAAGTTTTTAGTAAAAGCAGATGCCATAACTTTACACAAGATGACAAACTTTAAAATGCGTTTTACTCGAAATGGTTTTTTTGCAAAAGTTCAAACGGGGACAGCGATAAAAAGCTAAGAGTACTGAAATTTTTTGTTGTTATGCATAACAGTAGAAGTGTTGATCTTCAGTATTTATCAATCGCGGCTTAATTTTAAAATTTACAAATGAAATATAATCACTTTCTTTTTAAGCAATTTCGTAACTAAGATAAAGTCCTCTAGGTTTTTTGTAAAAATTGAAATATCTCTTATCCTGAAGGTCATTTCAAACACGAATAATAAAGTAACACATAAAAATTGAAAAATTGGGAATTTTCTCATAAAAAATTTCTACAGAGCGGGCCCCGTTTATGTAATTTTGTGTACATTTTTACCAGTTTTTTCCCATTTTAATAATAATAAAAAATTTCATTTTAAATCTAAAAATCACAAAAAATCCTCATATTTCCATTTTTTTTCAAAAAAAAGTTGTCGCAAGTAGTCGGATACCTTAAGCTGACAACAGAGAAATATTAAATATATTTCTTATAATCCAGTTTGTTTTCTGGTTTCACTATAGGATGTAACTCAGCATCTCGATAAGCTAAGAGTATAGTTGAGATAAGATGTTGATGTATTTGCAAAATTGCAAGTGAAGAGTAACGCTGTGTTCTGCAGCTATTGGCTGGTATAAAACAAGTCAAAGCATTTTGTTCAACTTCCTTGGGTTGTTTTTCTCTCAAAATGGTTGTACTTGATTCGGAAAGTGAAATTTCTCTTTCCGGAGGGAAATTTATATATTTTGTAAAATAACTATTTAAATAACAATTCTTGTGTACCATTTTGATCTCTATCTTCCAACTTAACGTACGCTTATTTTTCTTTTGATAAACATTAGAAATCAGTTCTAAAATTAATTCGCTCAACCAGCAATCAATATGTGTGTGTGTGAATTTGATTTTAAAATTTTCTTTAAATACAGATTAAGTTTTAGGAACTCGATTTTTTTTTCTATCACAAATTTAAAAACCTTCCAAATAATTTCCTTTTAAATTCAATACTAACTTAACCACATTATATTTCTATCATATAAAATATTGATTTTATCATTTCAAAATAATTCTATCTATTTAGAATTCATTCAGAAAATTATCTTTTAGGACTGACTATGAACTTTGACTTTTATCTAATACTCGTATGTTCATAAATTGCGTTGTTTTTAAAATTTATCTCGCGACACACACACAATCAACTTTCTAATATTTTTAAACATCTTTAAACCCTATTTAAGCATAACCTTTGTATAATATTAGGCTAAAATACTATTATTACAGCTTAATACTAAACAATAGGCAAGAGCAAGATAAAACATAGGATTCAAATTATTAAAATAAAAACAATTAAAAATTTTGAACAGTTCACAAAAGCGTACAATTATTCGAACATGCTAAAATATTCGTAAAATTGCAGAAAATTAATTTGTAAATTTCAGTACACACGATTTCCAAATCGCAGATAAGCGAACGCGAAACAAGTCTCTGAACTATTATTCTTTTGTTTGGAATATTTATTATTAATTTTTTTAAAAAATTTATTTATTAATATTTTTCAATTTAAATAACTACAACTTTAGCGGAATTTATCGTCTGCTCCTCTTTTTTCCTGTACTATTATTGTACCTTGAAATTGTTTGCTTTTAAACATCGTTGGGCTGAAATTAGTCACTGCCCTTTTTTTCGACAACTTACGTCGCATGTGACTAAATAAGGCCCGTAACAACAGCAACTCTGATTTGATGGTAATTTCCCTTTTTTTTATCAACATTGAATTGATATTCCCCCTCCCTCCCCCCCTTCTCTATTCGAAATTATTGTCCACGCGGTGTAACATTTAGTTTCGAAAACTATAAAAAACAATAAAACTAACAAAATCAACATTTTTTCCCCTTCTTTTTTGATGTTCAGAGTCTCCGAGGCGTAGAGAGAAAAAGACTGCAAAAAAATGCTAGAGGGAAAAAAAAGGTTCAACATTTGAAGGTCAACAACCTCCACGAAAAAAAGCGCGCGATTTCACTTTCAACTTTCTCCACCAGAACTCCGAATCAAAAGAGGATGATCGTTTTATTTTCTCCCCCGAACAAAGCAGCTAGCATGTTAGGCTCAATAGGAAATAATAGAGAGAGAGGGGGATGTCTTTTTATTTCGGTGTTTTATATTTATATCTATAAACATATTTCTATAAAAGGAGAATACACCTTTTATATCTTCTAGAAATGTTAATTACACAATTTATTTTCTATTATAATTAATTATTATTAAAATCTTCATGAGAGCTATTGCTTTATATATAATAAATGAAATCTATAGTATATTCTTGGAAAATATTCAACGAAATTCAAGACAATGTATGAATATTAAACTTTTTATAGCAGATTTTACTAATGTGAGTATTTTTTTTAAAATATTCATTCGAGGTAATTGCTTTGTTAATTTATATATGTAATTAATTTTTATAAGACGTAAATACCGCAAAAGAAGGTAAGATTCAAGGCTGGTATGGTAAAAAAAATGGAAGTAAGGCGAAAGTTGGTCATTGACCCTTCTTGAACTCGACTAGAGAGTTATTCAGCTCTTGCATGAAATCACAAAAATTCAACCATTTGTTTTATTTTTCAGATTAAAAAAATTGCAACAGCACGCCGATGCATTACATTTACCGATATGTGAGCTTCTATTTATAAAATACATTAATTTTTTCTATTAAAATTTTAAAGTTTCGAATTTTAAAAATGTATAAAGGAAGTCTAAATGAAACTCAAAACTAATCGTGGGTAATTTTTGAAATATATAACTTAGAAGTGGATTTATCCATGTTTTACGACAACAGAGAGGAGCAATTTTAAGGAAAAAAACGCCGATAATGATTTTAATTGGTTGTAACTCTGAAAATAATGTGAATTTTTCAAAAAAATTAGTTCAGACTCTCTGGAGAAGTCTTTACACTTTATGTAAACAATATATTATTATTTTAGAAGCATTTTTTATAAAAGGAGAACATTTCGAAAAAAGGTTATTCTAAGCTAATTTTTTGCCAAAATATGGTATTTAAATATTTTTTTCTTTTTCAAAATGTCCTTAAAACAGTTTTATACATGTATTCTAGTCTAAGTGACACTAAATATCATGAAAATTATCCATTTATGCGCTTTTTTAAAATCACGGTTCCGAAAGTCGGATACCTTAATAACATTTATAACATTTTAATTATATACCGAATTTGGAACAATATGCACCATTATGTAATGAATTGTGGTCTTCTACTGAGACTAACTACTAAAATCGAGACGATGATTATCAATTCTTCGAAAGTGTCACGAAGGGGCACTGGGGACCCTAAATACTCAGAAAAGGTCACATTTCATGCATGAAAAGGATTATAACGAAGAATATGTTTTAATAATTCATCCCGGATTGAGCTTCCATTTTTTTCTCCATTTATAGATTATTGTAAGCCCGTCTCAAGACGATGCTCGGGTCAACGTCCTCTCCATACTAGATCACTATTCTGGAGGTGTTTCAATGGCTCTGTAGGAAATTTCGTAATAAAAGTTATTTATTATTTTTAAGTATTGTTATACTGGATTCCTTCGTTCGAATATTCAGTAGTTTATGAGTTAATTTTAAAAAAAAACAACTGAAATTAGGTTCGTGATTACGCTGACTATTATTATCCAGATTTTAAGCAAGCCAGAGTATTTGATAGTCTATTTCTGGTAATTGTGTGCAATTTTATATATAATGTTGTTTTAAAACAAGAATTAAAAAAAGTTAAAATATATATGTATTATACTCCGTATACGATTCGAAAAAGGCATTACTCCATTTTCTGAAGGGTCAAAGACCTTGGCGTGTGTGAGATGATCTACTGACTGAGAATTCATCTTTCAAATGTAAGATCCCACACGCATATATATATATATATATATATATATATATATATATATATATATATATATATATATATGTATATGTATATATATATATATATATATATATATATATATATATATATATATATATATATATATATATATATATATATATATATATATATATATATATATATATATATATATATATATGTATATGTATATATATATAAATCCTTTCGTAATTTAAATGAATTTCTTCCTTTAAAATAACGTAAAATTCTAAGATTATGTCTGCAAATTTTTTTTAAAAAGTCTCAGTCTCTGGCTTACAATTGAGTTTAAGTGCAAATTTAGATTTTATACTCTTACTATCAATTATCGGAAATATAATTCTTCCATTAGACCTAAAAAGTAAAATTAATTTTTTACTTATCAATAATTGCACTTTGATACAGAGCAAATTATATAATTTACTGCACAAACATAAATTATTAGTATTAATTTTTTTTATTCTTAAATTTTAAGCCATTTTAATTTTTTTTAATTAAATTATCGTACAACCTATTATTAAATTATAAGTGTTATAACCAGTGGCACATACAGGAATTTTTCAAGCGGGGGTCCAGGGTCGAAAGTTCACGATTCTTGTATCATGCTCCTTTTGATTTTGTCGATTTTCGGGAACAAAACACAGTAAAAAACTAATTTTTGAATAAATAATTAGCATTAACTCATAAAATTAATCATTAATAACAAGTAATTAATTAAATTTTACGTACTCTATACTTAGAATTATAATCAATCGGAAAAAAATCAAGGGCTTTGGAGGGAGGTCCGGACCCCCCTTGTGTGCGCGCCACTGGTTATAATTTAATATAAGAATAATGGCCGCCGTAGGCTAGTGGTCAAGGTCACGATCTCATGGCCAGTGTTATTTCTATCGAGTTCTAAGTTTGAATTCTGGTAACTCGCCATGTGGACTAGCTCATTCATGTTAAATCCGTTGATCTTAAAATCCTCATGTTGGAGTGGTGAGGAAGTTTAAACTACGAGGTGCCAGCTCAGGTTTCCTTCTCGTCACAGGATTTGGGAGGTCCGACACGAATAGCCCTTGTGTTGCTTTTAATTATAGCTTTAATAAACAATCACTTGGCGTAACGAGAAACTAATTTGTAATCAATTTTGAATCATTTAAGGAGAAAAACAATTTTTGCTGTCGCAACAGAGATATTTTTTTACAGTAAAAACAATCGACTTTTAGCCTCAACACAATTTTAAAGATGACGCCACTTTTTATTGAAGCAACTTCCAGAGCAATTTTTAAAATTTACAAGCAAGTTTTTTTTTTCAAAATTTTATGGGGGGGGTCCGATACTTATGACTATCCTTCAAGACTACGACACGATTTGCATTTATTTTTGCATAATTAACCATTTTCTTCTTGAACTCTTTAAATCATTTTGCTGTGCATTTTTTTTTTTTTTTTGTTTAATATTAAAAGCTAACTTTTTTTAAATATATATTTTTACCAGCTTTTTTTTGGAAATTTTTTAACGTTAATCCCCATATGTAGGTGACTGATTGTTGTCTGGAAATTCTTATAGAGATTCATTCGAATATTCGAATTCGATTATAAGGCATTCGGAAACAGCTATCGATCTCGGAGAGTTCAATCTCCTGATTTTGTACACAGGAAACAAACTTCGGTTGATCGTGCCGCATTTTCCCATAGGTATATACTCTCCAACGCCCCGAACAAGCAGCTCGCGAACTTGACCTCGAGTTACCTCTGACATCTTCACCGGCACATACGCAACTTTCACTTGGCGCGCACCCTGAGCGAGGGCCCCTTTGCCCTAACCCCCACGAGCCTCCTCAGAGCAACCTGTGTCCGAACAAAGTGTGTGTTTAGAATGCGAGAGGGACAAATGAACGTCTCCGAGGGTGCTTCCCTGCTACCTGCTCCGACACCTTGTGTTACACCTGGGATGATCTTGCTCTTCCCTGAGGGGTCAACGATCCCGAGTTCGATCACCCCAACTCTCGCGGGTTTCGGTTTCGGAAAAAAGGGTTCGATCAACTGAACACATTCAGCAGGTAAACAATGCCCTTGTATGTTTCTTTTCCACTTCATGCGGGCTTAATGAGGAGTATATTATTTATCTGGGGTAGGTTTGATGCCAGGTCTACTTAAAGGAGGAGAGTTAAAACTTTTTTTTTTTTTTGGAATTTAGCCAGAAAAATTTTTTTAATGTAAAATGGGAAAGATGTGTGTACTCTCTAGGAAGTAATTTCAGTGATGCGATAAGAGCGAGAGATTTATTTTAGAATGAAAAAAGAAGTGATTTTCGAAATTTTTTTAATAGGAAAAAAATAAGATCCGAGAATATGGTTTTTGGATTCACATTACAATTTGGGGGAAAAAAGCGTTTCAAAACATTTTGAGTTGAAGCAATGAATAATTAAACTTAAAAAGGAAGTGAGTAAAAGATAAAAGGACATGGAATAATTTTTTTAAAAAAAAGAAGATTGAGTCATAAAACGAATCTGTTAGTAAAAACATTTACAATATTTCTCAAAGAAAAGGAAAGTGATGAATAAATCGAATTTCGAAAGAGAAAGAAGATCAAACTTAGAAATTTAGGTGAAGAATCAATTAACTGAAGAACACCCTAGGATTGACCAATATATTTTGAAACCAATTCTTTAAAATGCATGAGATCAATGTATGAATACATAACAAATAAATTTTTAGAAAAATAAAAAAATGATTCAAATTTTTAAAATTAAATGAAATTTAAATTACCAATTTAAAAACAATTTTAAAAATTTTATAAAAATATTTATATAAATATTACGTTTTATAATGCATCTATCTGACTTGTGTTCGTATTTCAAGAAAAAAAAAAGAAAAGAAAAGAAAGGAAGAATATTTCTCAGGAAGAAAAAAAAATATATGTGTGTGTGTGTGTGGACCAAGAAAAAAATTATTTTAAAAGAATCTTTAGAGTGTGATGAGATATTAAGATTGAAAACAATTTTTGAAAAAGAACATCAATCTAAAAAAATATCAAATTCTTATCCAAAAAAAAAAGAAAAGAAAAAGATGCATCGTTTGATTTCTACACCAGAAAAACGAGAAAACGAGAGATAGAGAAAGAAAAAAAAGAGAATTATATTTAGCAGAACATAAAACGTCTTTTTGTGTATTTATCACAGAGTGTTGAGAAAACAGAGCATTTTTCACTAAGCCCATAAATTAATTCTAAGCTTTACTTTTAAAAAATCGAGCACGTTTCTGTCAAGGTCGATGCGGCTGGATGGTTACGAAAAAGTTCATTGCCAAAAAGCTAGGGCTTCCCCCGAGCGAAATAAATTGTCCTTTAATGTTTTGGTCAGAGAGGGCATTGGGGGCGCCCCTGACCAGATGGAGGGAAACCGCCCTTGCGGTCAATGAACTCTTTGAGAAAGCGATGGTTATTTCTGATCGCATTCAATGGCAGTGAAAGCGGCTTTCGTTGGAACATCTTTCGCTTCTTCCCGATGCCATATGCTTTGAATTACAAACATTTTTCATAAATTTGTTGGTAGTTAAAATTCGATAATTTATTCAATTAGTCATTTTAATATATCGTCATTCATAATTCAATTATAATTGTTTATCGAGCTTTGATAGTTCGATTTCGCGAATTTTTCCAATTTATTCATAGCTAAAATATAAATTAGATTGTAGAATTTTTTAAATTGTTCTACTTTTTAATTGTAATTCTATTTAAAAGCAGTGCAAAAGCAAATTACATTTGATCAGTAATTAAAATCAAGCCTTTATGAAAAGAAATTGTTAGAGAATATATGAAATTTTTCTTAAAAAAATTAATGTTATTTATTAACAATAAATAAATAAATTGAAACAGTAAACCTATTTTGTCTTGGGTTTTCGTCGGTTATTCAATTCCTACTATTAGCTCACACTCTCTATTTATTTATTTATTTATCTTGGTGGAATTTTCAATCCTTAATAAAATGCATTATAAAGCGCTCAATTGAGCTGAAGTTTTATAAACAAGATTATTTTGGATGACAATACAATAATTTAATTATAATTGATAAAACATTAACTAATTAAAACTAATTATTTAAAGATTTACAAATTCAGCCACGTTGGCATCCTTTTTGGCGACTTGTGTCAACACTTGAAAAGGTTTTTTTTTTTTTTCACGTTTTAAAGCATTGAGCTGAACTGAAATTTTATAGACACGATTGTTTTGGATGACAAATACGATACTTAAAAGATAATGAATAAAAATGAATTACGACTTGTTGAATGTTGTGATTCTATCATATCTATATACATATTTATATTAATTGTAACTATTTAATAAAAAGTAGCTAAAATTTTTTTTTTTCTTTGTTGATCTAACAAGGAGAGGGTACGACTAAGGAAGTTCATTTTGGAAGGAGACTTGGTGTAATAGTAGTACTTCTTTAGAGTGTTCAACCCTCAATGTAATTCCGCCTGTCAATTCGGAGAAAAAGCCTTCGAAATTCATGCTTAACTTTTATACAATTAAATTTCAATTTCCTCCAACGATTTAGTAGCTTGATTGATATATCGTCTGCGTACTATGCGCGAGGTCTGGGTTCGATTCATCGGGCAATTTTTTTCCATTACATTTAATTATTTTTAAAATTAAATAAACTTATTTATAAAAGGTTTATTAAATGATATTTTATGTAATTATTTTGTATTTTATAAAGTAAAAAAAATACTGTAACTATATAAATATTTATATTAAATTTTATATAAATATATTTTTATATTAATAAACAATATTTATAATAAAATATGTAGAATAAATATATTAAATGATATTAAACATAAAAATTAGTTACAAATAGTTTTATCATGTGAAATAAAATAAACTATAAATAAAATATTATATATAATATAAAATAATTTATAAAGTATATTATTAAATTAATTATTTTACAATTAATATAATAAAAATATGTCTTTTTTATATATTATTAATTAAATTATTTTATAATTTTATAAAACATTTAATGAGTCCTTTTTAAATAAATTTAAATAATTTTAAAAATTTTATTTAAATAATTTTTAAAAAATTAATAATTATTTCAATAATAAATAATAAATTTAATAATAATTTTAATAATAAATTAATAATATTTTTAACAATAATTTTAATAATAAATTAATAATAATTTTAATAATAAATTAATAATCATTTTAATAAATAAATTAATAATTTTAAAAATAAATTAATACTTTCAATAATAAATTAATAATTTTAATAATAATTCTGATTAATTAATTTTAATTGTTAATTATTTTAATTTTAAATTATTTTAAATAATGATTATTTTAAATAATTTTAAATAATAATTATTTTAAATAATAATTATTTTAAATAATTTTAAATAATAATTATTTTAAATAATTTTAAATAATAATAATTTTAAATAATTTTAAATAATAATTATTTTAAATAACTTTAAATAATAATTATTTTAAATAATTTTAAATAATTATTTTAAATAATTTTAAATAATATATATTTTAAATAATTATTTTAAGTAATAATTACTTCAAATAATAATTATTTTAAATAATTTTAAATAATATATATTTTAAATAATAATTATTTTAAATCATTTTAATCAATAATTATTAAAATAATTTTAATTAATAATTAGTTTAAATGTTTTTATTATAATAATAATTTTAAATAGTGTTAATAATAATTATTTATTAAATTTATTAATAAATAATAAATTTATTTAACTGTTTTCACTTCATAAAATACAAAATGATTACATAAAATATCATTTAATATTTAATAAACCTTTCATAAATAAGTTTATTTAATTTTAAAAATAATTAAATGAAATTTAAAAAAAATCTGACCGATGATTTGAACCCAGACCTCGCGCATAGTATGCAGACGATATATCAACCAAGCTACGAAACCGTTGGAGAAATTTAAAATTTAATTGTTTAAAAGCTAAGCACGAATTTTGAAGGCTTTTTTTTCCTCCGAATTGACTGTCCATTCGGCGGAATTACATAGAGGATTGAACACCCTAAAGGAGTATTACTATTACACCAAGTCTCGACCCCAAAAGAATTTCCTTAGTCGTGCCCTCTCCTTGTAAGTAGGAATTGACTTAATTTTTTTTATATTACTTGTTTTTCTTAAAATAAGTTGAAAAGTTCAACAAAAATATAATGAGGCAGCTACACAATTAAATATGGGCATCAAAAATTTACTCCAGGTTATAAAATTACGTATATCAGTAATGATATGTTCTTTTAAAAATATTTTGCAGTTACAGTTAATCATTATCAAATGAGTACGTTTAGAACATTATAAATTCAAGCATACCGTATTTATTATTACAATTATATTTTCCATTAGGCATGCAGTTCACCTCTTCCCTCACAATTATTTATCATCAGTAATAATAATAAATAAATAAATAAAATGACAGACATCAAATACATAGTATCTTTATTACTATCACTATGTTTCACGTTCAAGAACAAGATTCCTTTGTAACGAACTATGTCAGAACTATTCGCGAAGCGTCAACGTGTTAAGAAAAAGAAGTTCGATAAGTAATCTCTCATTCGTAGCCTAACTAATTTGCATTTTATTTAAATTGCTTTGTTCAAAGCCTGTGAGATTTTTCACGTAAGCGTGAACATGACCGTGAATTTTTTGTTAAATAACCTCCGAGAGTTTCAATCGCGAGGTGATTTTTATATTCAAGATGCTTATCCCTTTCCGGGTATTGATGTCAAGAACCATTTCCCGACCATTGCACTCAAAACAATTGGATTTCATGGGTTTCCATTCTAAATATTCGCATATACACACACATATATATATATACACACATATATATATATATATATATGTGTGTGTGTGTGTGCGTGTGTGTGTGTTATAACTATTAAAAGTAACCAAATAATATAAACAAGGAACGGATAAGTTTCTGTGTAAAGAACAAGTTTTTGAAAAATGTAATTATCGACAATGTATCAAATGTATAAAAATAAGGAAATAGTAATTAAAATAGTAGGTTTTGAGTAAAAAAGAATTGTAAGTAAATTAACTTACCGTACTAAAATATTTATGAGATTAATACATTTAATGAAAAACAAAAATGTATGAACATAAAAATAAAATTTTATGTTCATTATTCACAATTTCATATCTTTGTTATACAAAATAATAAATATGGAGAAAAATTATTCTTTGGAATCATGAAAAAATTTATATATTGTTCATAAAATCCTCCCTAAAAACTTTTCAAGTAGCATAATTTAACTGGTTTTAAAATCTTAGTTCTTGACTAATAAGCAATTTCTCTACTTTTGCAACATTCTTCTCCATTTTTTGGTCGAAAACGAGTGGCCCCTTAGCAAATGATTTTCAAGCAGCTGTTTTTCAGATTACCAATGTAAATGTCTAGCAGATGGTAAATGATTATCTTGGAGATTACAGGGCATTAACTCTGCAATTATGAGGACAACGTTCAACGTACTTGGGTTCATTTTAATTACAAATGAATAAGGCAATATTATTTAACAATTAATTTTAAAAAAATAAGATAAGAATTTTAAAGTATGCGAGAAAATAACAGGAGGAAAAATATATTTAATGGAAAATTAATTATTGAATAGATTGTTTTGCCAAGGTTAAAATTTCAAGATAATTCTTTTGTTGTTTCTGTTTTAGATAATTCTAATTTTTGCAAATAGGGAGAGTTCTTAGAGATCATATTGTTCCTCTCTTGCTCAACACATAATTTTATCTTTCTAAATTCTTCTTCATAATCATCACAGCTAATACAAAAATGTTTCTCTTTTTAAAATTTTAAAAGGATCTTCTATCTCTCTCTTTTACTATAAATATTTTTGTTCTTTCACTTTCGTTTTTGATAAAAAAAAACAGTAAAAAAAAAGAACAATTAAGTTAGACATCGATGTAAATCAGCTGAAGAAATAAATCAAGTAATTTTTATAATTCTTGTAAAAATTTAACCATTTTCGTAATTATGAGTTTTAAAATGAAAGATGGAAATAAGAGTTTATTTATTTATTTTTTTTTCAAAAATAAAGGTTAAGAAAATCACGAGTAGTACTTTCTTTTTTTGCTTATTCCTCCTTTTTATTTTTTTAAAAAAAGTAGTAAACGTGTTATTTTTATTTGAATTAATTGAATAATCTTTTTCCCATGTTGAATTACAAATCCAAATTTTGTGTATTATAATACTGCGATTTGTATTAAAATTTATCTTAAATGTCGATAATTTGGAAAAATATTTGAAATAGATTAATGTTTTGTCGCAGCTGTACAAAGATACCATCGTTCTCTGCCACTTGTGATTGAATGAAGCGTTTGAATACAATTCTAACATTTTTCCTAAATTTCCCTATCCTTTTTTTTTTTTTTTTTTAGCAGATATTAGTGAAAGTACAAAAATTCAAAAATCGCCCGTAACTGAATGTATGTTCGCCTCACGGGCATGCGCTGTGCGTCCTTTCGAGGCGTTGCTGCTTGCTGCGTCATCCAATGAGAAGGCACATCCGCTACGAGCAATGGCTGTTCATCTGCGTGATATTTTCCCTCGTTCGGGTCAGAACAGCAGTCGTCTCTTATCTCTCGAGTAGTCGTGTGTCTGAAAAAAGCCGTGCCTATGAGATGTGATCGTGGTTCCGAAAGTCCTTCTCGACTTACAAATAACATCATGTGGATTCCCAAATCAAACGAACAATCCCTGAAGGAGGCAATCTTCAACGAACTCTTCACTGAATGTCGTCTCGCAGCCCCTGGTGCACGGTTGTCTTATAACATCAGAGGTAGGTTGGAACGATATTCAGCAGAGGAGAGATACGAAATCGTATCCCGCATACGAGATGGCTGTGCACCGCTGTTCGTCGCCTGCAAAAAAGGTAATGTGGAGATCGTGGAATACCTTATCGAATTCTGTGGTGCTGATGTGGAACAGAGAGGGATGTACGAGGTACCTGATGACAGATCTATACATTTCGTGACCCCTTTATGGTGTGCAGCTGTGGCTGGTAAACTGAGTGTTGTGAAGTGTTTGGTTGAACATGGAGCCAATGTAAACAGTGTTTCTGATACCGGTTCAACTCCTGTAAGATCAGCGTGTTTTATGACTCATTATGAAATTGTTAAATATTTAGTTCAGCACAATGCTGACATTTTAAAGCCCAATTACAATGGAGGTACATGTTTGATTAATTCTGTACAAAGTGTACCTCTGTGTGAATTTTTGATAGTCCATGGAGCAGAAGTTAATGCCCAAGATATCCAATTCAAAACTGCTCTCCATTATGCAATACAAGAGCATCGTTTCGAGACAACAAAGTTACTGCTCGAAAATGCTGCGGATCCACTGATCAGGAGCAGATATGGTGATGATGCTTTGCAAACAGCTTGTCTAAAGAGTGCAACACATGTGTTTGATTACTTGTGTTCAAAATATAATTATTCTACTGAAAGAATTGCCGAGGCCCATGAATTGATGGGTGCAACCTTTCTCGAAGAGCACCACGATTTAAGAAAGGCCTTGCATCATTGGCGGACAGCCTTGCAGTTACGATATAGTAACCCAAGTGCACGTCTGGAAAAGAAATTAGCACCTAGAAAGGCTTCTCATTTATATGCTATAGAATTCACAACTTTTGAAGAACTGGAAAATTTAGTTTTAGATTTAGACGCCATGCGCATACAGTCCTTACTAGTGTGTGAAAGAATTCTTGGACCACTTCATAGAGATATGATCTTCCGTTTGATGTATCGAGGGGCAGCATATGCTGATAGCTTGCAGTACCTTCGGTGCATCGACCTGTGGAGGTACGCCTTAGATTTACGTATTCAGAAAGACAGTCTTCTCCATAGTGAGGTCTGCTTTGCTGCTCAAGCATTAGTTCGTTTGTTTTTAGATCTTCACGAAAAACACAATGCTGGTTTATTACGTGAAAAAATCCAATTTGCAGATGTTTTTGATTCCATTCGTCTTCTAGTAGTGAGGTTTAAAGAATCCCAGGAACTTTTAAATGTTAGACCTTTGTTTAAACGTCAACAGGACAATTTTGATAAAATTCTGAAAGTTGTTACACATCTTTTCTATGTTCTCTATGTCATTCCTAAGACTCCTAAAGAGGTGATAGAAACACGGCAAATAATTAGAGATGTTTTAAGTCTTGATCCTCGTAGTTCTACTGGTGACTCACTTCTGCATCTGGTGGTCTCAAAATCAAATACAATGAAAACAAACACTTTTTTTGAAGATCCACATGCTATATTTCCTGATCCTGGTGTGGCTGAACTCATGTTGCAGTGTGGTTCAAATGTAGAAGCTGTGAATTATAATCTCAGTACACCTCTGCATATAGCTGCTCTACCTGTAAATTTCCATCCTGCAGTTGTAGATGTGCTTCTTAGGTTTGGAGCTCATATAGACCGAAGAAATGGCAATGGTAATAATCCACATTATATGTTACAAAGTATAAGTGAATGTACTGTGAATCACTTGCAGTATGTGACATTAAAATGCTTAGCTGCTCGTAAAGTAATGGAAAAAAGCATTTTATATGAAGGTGAAGTTCCTGTTAACTTAGAAGAATTTATCAGAATTCATTAATGTTTAATATACGAGCTCAAATTTTTAATTGATACAACTAATTTTTTGGTACAAAATATGTATAGAGTATTGGATTCTAATACCAGAATCTTATTTTCAGAGCTTTTTTTTTCTTTTTAAGCCTTGAAATATTGATAAAACTGAAAATGATCTAATACTAGTTTTCTTTGTGACTCCAGTTACTGCAGTAAATTCAAATACTGAATTGGATAACATTTTTGATTCGGATAGCCTTATTTTCTATTTTTTTCTGCATTCACCATTTAATTGTTTTTAAGAGTGTATTTTGGAACATTTAAGTGCCATTTCTTAAAAAAGAATTTACTATAAATCTCTAAATGTACATAATAATGCTTATTTAGATGTTTGAATTATATATTCTATTCAGTTATTAATGTCATGAAGAATTTTATTTTAAATTTGTTTGATTTTGTCCATATATGTGTTCCAAGTTCCTTTCATTTATGAGAATCAAACAATTTTTCCTTTTGAACTTATATAAAAATTATTAAGTACGCAAGAGGCTATATTTAAAAAAATAATGGATATTTATAGTTTATGCAGAAAATTCTACATTTGCAAATGTATATCCAGTGAAATGTTTTGTTTTTCCACTCATGTATATTAAGTTATAAAACGTTTCAACTGGAGAGATAAATTTTAAGTTTTTGAGTAATTTATTTGTAACATTTTGTTGAAATATTTTTTTACAAGTTTCTACCCAAAAAGAAAAAAATTAAATAATAGAAGTTTTGCTGTGTGTAATTAATTCTTTATATAATATTTGATTCATTTGTAACTTTTTAGTATATTTGACACTGAAATTAATTTTCCAATTTAGTAACATTCATATCGAATACGTACAATATTATTTAGGTAATAAAATAAAGGATAACTGAAAAATGATTGCTAACCCCCCACACACACTAGACTTATTTGAGAATTGTTTTGTTCTTTTTGCAAAATTATAGTAGTGCAACTCTTTAAATGCAAACTAATTTATTCTCATATTTTAAATGCAGTTTAAGCCACAATATTTTTGTACTAAATAGTGAATTACTAGATAATTTAATAATTTAAAGGATTTCAAAGAAAATTCATGTAAATTGATAGCTGCTAGTTCCAAGAAGATCTGCACTTTGTTTACATATCTACAAAGTACTTTTTGACTCCTCATTTTAGTCAAATGCTTTTTAAGAATATCCTCCTACTTGTTAAATTTAGTCGGAATTCCATTAAGTATGCAGGTACTGCAATTAAAGTATTTCAATTTTGTAATTCATAGAATTGAAGTATGTAGACTTTTTTAGAATTTGTAGCATAAGATCTAAAAGTTGGCAGTTTCTGTATCTAATGTATATTAATTGATAATAGTTCTGATTATTGGCTTATTTATATAATTAGTTTTAAATCCATATTAAAAAATACTCCAAAGGAATTTATTTTTATTTATGTTTTAAAGTGAGTTATTATTAGTGTTTCATCAAAATTTATAAGTAACTTAGATTTGTAACTTAAATTTATACTTGTGCTAGCTTTAAACAAATAAAATGAAAAGAATCTATCTGTATTTTCCTTCGTTAGCTTGTCATAAAATTTTTAAGAATTGACTGACCAGTTAGTCTTTAAAGTTTAAGTTTCTTTTTTTTAAGCTGCTTTTGGAATTAGATTGTAATAAATGTGGGATGAGACAAAGTACTTGAACTGATGTGCTTGTAGTGAAGATTTTATTTTTTATGAGGACCAAGAGAGTTTAAACAGTTTATAACTTTATTTTCTTTGGTCAGTTGAAGAAGTATTCAACTTTTTCAATCAAGTAGAGAAATGCATAGCAAATTGAGTTTTTTCTAGTGATAAAGTAAGTCTAGTGAATTGTTTTATGTTTTATTAGTTTTAGTGTATTTTGACGAAACAAATCTAAAATGTCATTGATGAAGTTCTGTGATAAATGGCATATAACTATATAGTATTTATCATGAATAGTGTATAAATATACTGTATTTATCATGTTTGTATGTTAAAAGATCCAACATGCTGTGTGAAACAAAATATCTATGAGAATTATATGTATATCAAATACCATGTCTTTTATTATATTTTCAACAAGAATTTAAAATACAAATCACATTATTTGAGTGAATGATTAGAATTAAAGTGAGCGGTGAAAAAAGTTTAGTAAAAAAAAAACTAAGAACGTCAAAATTACGACTGCCTGTTGTTGAACTAAATAAGCATTTTGATCCTTTTATTTTTTTCCCCTGTGATTATATACTAAATTGTTTTTAAATGTATATTTTAAAAAAAAATTGAATACTTCAAAATTTATTTATTTTTATCAAAGTTATTTTTTTTATTGTTGATAATTTTATTGTATAAAATAAAAATTTGTTTATGATAAAAATGTATTCTATTTTCTGTAAATTTTGTATTGTACACTCTAGGCACGTTTTTATGCAATATTATTTCTCAAATTTGCAAAATTATTAGATTTATTTAATAAAGAGATTTTTGTACTTTAAAATGTTTAGTTCTATTCTTGCTCTGATAAGAGAACAGCTTAGTGACTGACTGAAACCAATTAAATTTGGAATGTGATCTAGTACCATCATGTATTATATATATATAATTGAAGAGAACACATGATTGGTATACCTGTTTATTATATAATATTGGATATACTACTGACATGAAATGTATACAAAACTTAACTATAAATTTTTTTTCAAAGTTACTATACCTAAATTAGGTGTAGATTTTTTTTTATTTGTATTGTAAATGAAATTCATTAAAGTCATTACTCTTGTATTTGTTCCTGTGTGTATTACATTTTGAAACAATATATTTTTCATCATTTGTTAACAAAACAATTCTATGTAATTTTTAACTATAAGTATTTTAGTATCAGTTTATTTATTAATAGAGCAGTTTTGTAAATCCTTATGTCTATAATCATAGTTTTTATTAATGATGAAGTTAATTTTTACTTCAAGTTAGGTTTTATATATTTTATTTAAATTCTCTATATTGAAGGATAAATTTTAATTTGGCTTATATTTTGTGGTTATAAAATTAAAGTGCTAATTTTTTTTAAAAATGATCCTTATATTTTGTTTCTACAGTTGCTTAATGCAAAATTTCTCATGAAATAAAATATTTCAGTTTTTAGTAAAGCAGTAATATTAATATTCAAATAGTAAGCTTATGTTTCCAAAAGCAGTAATATATAACTTATTTTATTTATTTTTTTTTTATAATATGTGAATACTCATCTTTTTAGAATACTTTTTTGATGCTTCAGAATTTGTGTTTTATTTGTTATTGATGTCATTTGCACAATCTCAGTCTAAATCCAATTAAAATATTTGCAAAATATATATAATTTAATCTTGATAAATATGCTTTTAAATGTGTTTAGTACTAAATATAAACCCTTAAAACATATATTCATGCATTTATTTCTTTATATTGGAGGTAAAGATGAAATACAATTACTGAAATATTCTCGTTACTGATGTCTTACTTTAAATCTGCAATCATTCACAAATTTCTGAAGATATCTCGTATTAAAAATTCATCATTTAAATTTTTGGGTTTATTAATGTTAGTCTTTTAATTTAAAGCTGATTCTTCCTTTATTTATTTACTTAATATTAAACAAAATTTAATACACAGGTTTAAGGATATCATTCTCTTAAGTGTTAAAATTTCATGGAAAAGGAATGTTGGATACTGATGCGTTTTTTAAGATTTTGATATGTATTAGTTGTGAAGTGTGTTCGTCATATATATATAGCCTTTGGATATCAGATTAATTTTGGATCATTTATTAAGTGTTGACTTCAGTCTGTATAAAATAATTATTTATGTATTGTAGGACTTCATACATGTCACATTTTTTTCCATAATGGGATATTTTTAGAATCTAGTGAAGACACTGTTTTATATGTATATCAATTGAAAAAGAATCTAAACATATGTTGAAAACAGGAGTGATCTGTGAAGTGCCACCTCCAGATTGAAATCATTTCACAAAAAAGAAAGACCATTTTATTATGTTTTTATTTATTTTCAAAATTGGATTTTAAGTGACTAAAATTAAAACAATATGACATCCCTAATATTGAGAAATATGAACTTGAAATTACGCATTACTTTATCTATCAGGGATTATTTAGTCGAAAAAAAGGAATGTGTTACTTCCTTCAAAACCAAACCCTGTAACTATTGAACAAGGGATGAGTTAAATTATCTCCAGAACGAGTACAGCAGACATTATCTTTTAACATAGCACCTTTTCTGGTAAAATACGAAAATCACATAGGCTGTACTAAAAAAAAATTATGTAGTTATTTGTGTATGTATCGCGTAAATTGTACTGTACACTTGGCAGATCCCCTAACTGCTCATTTGTTCATTGTAGTCCTAAAGGATTTTTAGGAAACCGTATTAAAGATATCTATAAGCAAAATGGTGGATATTTTTTAGCACCCTTTTATAAGTTTCACTTGTATGTAATGGAATCTTTGAATTCAAATTTTACCCACTTTAAAAGATCAGGTTCATTCGAAATTTTGCTCATTTGTCCAGGACCGATGACAATAGGATCATCAGGACTAACGATTTCCCATTTTCAGATCCCATCCCGCATCTGGCGACTCATTCACAGATCCCATTTCCAGATTTGGCAACTAAAAGATTAAGTTAAACTTAATAGTTCGAGAAACTATAGAATGGTGTTTTTTAATTTTTTAAAACTCTAACTTATTCTTTAAATAATTAGTTATTCATGTTTTAATCTAACTTTGATTGTCAATTTGTTTTTTACACCTCAGAAGTTTTAATATTCGTCACTTCCTGTACACGAAGGATTTTTAGCAGAATAATAAAATGCCTGTGTTGCCCTTATTCCACAAAACCTATAACCGATTAAAGTTTAGAACAGGGGACACCTTAGCGAAGTCTTTTTGGCATGATACGGCGCCCCAACATGTGTAACTACAGTACAACTAACAAGCATTTCCTTTTTGATAAAGGGCCCCGAAGGAGTTTTGATACAAGGCCCGCTCAGAACTAGCTACACCAGTGTATTTAAACAGTTTTTTATTAATATTTTTAAATTTTTTCATTCATATTTATTTATTTTCATTGCAAAATTCCACTTTGTAAATTCTCGGAAAACCTATTGCTAAATTAAGTTGCTTGACGACTGATTCCAGTCGCCAAAAAATTGACTTCGCCAAGGGCGAACACTACACTTTTTTTATCAACACTTTAACCGAAAAATTATTAATCATGATGCATTATTTCTTTTAACCTGAGCAACCAGGAATGACCAGGCGGATGATCTCGCAATATCTGTCACGGAGTCTGACGTTTATATTGATTGGATTGCTTCAGAAGACATCAGTAAAAAAATTTATCAAGAAAGATTTAAAAAAGCAAATAATTTTTATCTAAGGAAGTATTTTGAAAATTTGGGCAATATTAACATTGGCATCATCTCTTAATTGGATAAATAATAGAAGTGAAGAAATTTTATGCACTCGAATCTTTAGCAAAATGATCATTACACCAGGACTTCTTCAAAAATTTAATTTAACGGATAATGCAATGTGTAGTTCTTGTAATCGTTTAAATGACTTGGAGCGTATTCTATTAATATGCGATACATATACTCATCCTAGAAATCACCTAAAAGTTTTTCTCAAAATTGATTCTAGTTGCAATATCACCTTTAAAGAGTTACTGGAGAAAGCTATATCAAACAGATCAACATTCAGGTTTTTTATTCAGAAGATGAAAGATTTTGACATTAACTAACATATTGATACTTGATGGTTTTGTATGGGATAATAGCCTTTGTTGCTCTAAATCCCTAATAAAGATATTAACTGTAACTGAGCAACCAGTTGAAACCGGTAATAAAAAAAGTTCCCGAGTGTAAAGCTTTCAGAGTCCACATTGATTGTATTTAAGGTTCTTATTTATAACTGTGTCACCATTTGAAGTCTATTTTGACGTGCCGTGCTAATGTTTTCATTCTTTTCCAGCATGCACATTGACATTTCGCCTAATTGGCACAGTTTAGTCTATTAATCCGTAGTGCACCTGGAGGCCAGCAGATAAGTATCGGAAGTTTTAGGCTGGCACGAATTCAATTGTAGGTGAATAGGTGGAAGGGTTGCCCGATCCATTATTCATATGTATTTGTTAGACCCTTTTAAAAGTAATATTTTAAAGTACGGTAAAACACTTACGAGATGATTATCCAAGGGGCAGTTTTAATTGCTTGGAAAATAAAACATAAAACCATGTCAAACAATGAATGTGTTAGATATTCAACATGTGTGGTAGCAAAAAACTAATAGAAAGTACTCTTCAGAGGTCTTAAGACATTAACGGCTTATTCGGTCCGTATGCTGGTTGTGTCAGAGGGCTGATGCACGTTGAATCTGCCCGCTTCCGTTGGCGCGGCGTGAATGTCAAGAGTAGGGTGCCATTGCAAGTGGCGACTTCGTCATCTGACCTTGCTTCAAAATAATGAAGTATTTTGCCAGTTGTTTGGGGACCTTGTGTCGAGCAAAAATAGGCAGCTGGAAAACGTCCAATGAACAATTAGGAAAATAAAAATCATGCGATAAAAGAGATACACATCTTTTAATACACATTCAACTAAACTATTAAATTTAAGGAGGGTAAATTAATTTTTAATTAATACTGTATGTCACAGTTCAACTGATATGGAATAAATTTACGGAGATGGACAAGTTAGAATGATCTATTTTCCATGTGAAGTACGTCGGAATCGTGTAAATTGTGTCACCTTTTATAATCTTTATGAACACTAATGTCTTAAATGAATATTATTGTCTCATGGGAAAGTGGCCGTAGTAGTTTAATGGTTCTGGTCATGAACTAGGGCACGTTAAAGCTGTCACGGTTAAATGCCCTCTTATTGGCGTAGTGTGATAGTTTGAAGAGGTGTGCCAGGTCAGGAATCGTCTTTATGACTTGACTAGGGTTCAAAATTATGAAGTTAGTCGCTAATAGCCCGTGTTGCTTTATAGCGTGACGTTAATAAACACATACTCTCTCATCAAGTTATGGAAATGGAGGAATGGTGTGTGTGCATATGGAATGAACCTATAATTTTTTAAAGACTTTCTTCATTATTGTATTGATTCCATATGATGTACAAAAGTAGTGACGCACACAAGGAGGGGGAGGGTACGGAGCACCTCCCTTGATTTCTTTTTCGATTGATGATAATCCTATGTATACAAAACTAAACTCAGTGGCGCAACAGCCCATGAGGGCCAAGGCCTATTGTGCCCATCACAGTATATATGACCATTGGGTGCTGAGGTACATGAGCAGATGTCCCGATCAGGTGGTCAGCCTGAAGCTAAACCCCCAGTGTTTAGTCCCCATGCAAGCTTGGTTCTCATTTATCAATCCACTGAAGGCTGAGTCGACCTTACCCTGCCCAAGGATAGAACCCAGAACTTAAGGTGCGGGAGCGTGATACGCTACCACTGGAACTTAATCCTATGTATTGATGGGAGGCCAGAATCGTTCATGTTTTTAGAAATCGCCCTTCAGCAATTACAGATTTTTATACGAGTTCCCCTTGACCGAATGAGGTGAAATTCCTCTGGTGAGGAGTGTCAAAAAGTTTCCCGCGTCACTGGAGTTCAGTGAACGCATAAATTTTGAGGGGGTGTAACACTGCGCCTGGCCCCGGACCAATCAGAGAAAATATACAGGAGGGAGCAAAGAGTTCGGTTCCAGGATTTGGGAGTGATGAGGTGCGGGATAAAAAGGGGACGCACTCGAATTTAGACCAGAGAACCTCTCCCAGAATTGCAGAAAGTATTTAGTACTTAGACTGAGCTCCAGCCCGGACTGAGCAACCAACATGTCCCCCCATCTGCACCTTCTTTCTTTCAAGCTAAGTTTTAATTATTTTTGATCTTCTTGTTGTAGAAGTAAAATTCCTTTTCAAGTGTGCTTAAATAAATTTATCTTAAACGTTAAAAAGTTCGTTCTGTTAAACGATTGATTCTTGTTTATTTTAACTTTGGTCATGATGCGATGTGAAATTATGGAACCTGGGTTGATTTGAGAATATTAATAAGTTAAAATAGCGTTGCATCAGTATATAGTACGTAAAATTTTATTATTTATTATTAATAATTAATTTTATTAATTAATGCTAATTATTTATTGAATGATTACTTTTTTTTACTGTTTTTTGTTCCTGGAAATCGATAAAATCAAAATAATATGTTGGGCGGCGTATTAGAGTATGATACGGGAATGGTAGACTTTCGACCCTGAACCCCCTTTGAGAATTTCCTGTGTGCTTCACTGTATAGAAGGTCTTTGATGTCAAAGGTAGACAGATTAATATGATTTTATTGCAACATTAAAAAAAATTAATAAAAAAACCAAGGGAAGTTTCTTACTCTCGAGACAACCGAAAACGAACCAAAAAAAATTTAAGAAGTTCAACAATCGGCTTCTGGCAATTCTTGAGATTAAAAAAAAAGGCAATTTTTCTCGACACCATTGACTCGGGGCGGCATTTAAGGGTGATGTAAAAAACACGAATGGTCACAAATAGCGCATCCCCTTTGTGTACAACATTGTTCTTCCCGCCGGCAGACTTTGACAATGAAGGTTAGAAACGGAATCGCTTCCGAAATAGATTCCGCCGACGTCACACGCTCCTGCAGAAATACCTTGAGGTCGACTTCGGAATCGAACTTCAAATTTTATAAACATATCCTGTTTACTTAAAAAATAAAATTTTGTTTTTTGGCAAATGGAATATTTATAACGTCATATCCCAAACGATGCTTAAAAAAAAGATCCCAAACGCTTCCTGTTTTCTGTTTAATGTTATCGTACTGATGCCACGTATTACGTGCTTGTTGCAAAATCCGAAAATGAAACTTGTTTCCCGGATTCTTTTTCCGTCGCGATTTTGTCACTTGTGCGCAAAAATAGGCGCCTTCACGTCGTTGTCAAAAAAGACAAGTGAACGGAAGATGAAATGAGCAAGAAAATTTCACGGAACTGGAACAGTTACTTGGCTTAAAGAAAACGAGTCAGAATTCGGCTACTACGAATGCTACCTTTTCTGAAATACTGGTTTTTAATTATGAACTTATGGCAATAGTGTTTCTACTTTCTCACTTCCATTTTATTGAAATTTATGCTTGAACTTTAGTTTAGTTCAGTTCAACGCAGTGACACCACTAAATCTGGAGACTTGGCCTTCATCTTATGCTCCGACAGAATTTGATGACCTTATTAATATTTTGCAATCTATTGATTGGTATTAAAAATTCTTCTGGTTTTTGGACATGCTCTATTGTTTTACATCTCGCTATTGTTGAATAAGACGATTCTCTGTGTTTGGAGATAAATTGTTTCGAAATTTTTCGTTGAGTTTTTGTAATTTCTACAGGTTAAAATGAAATATTCACTTGTTTTTGGCCCTTGACATTTCAAACACATTGGAGAATCTACTTATTTAAAATAAAATATATGTCATCAGTGGCGCACACAAGAGTTTTTCAAGGGGTGGTGGTCCGGGGTCGAAAGTTCACTATTCTTGTATCATGCTCCGTTTGATTTTGTCGATTTTCGGGAACAAAACACAGTAAAAAACTAATTATTTAATAAATAATTAGCATTAATTAATAAAATTAATCATTAATAAGAAATACTTAATTAAATTTTACGTACTATGTACTTAGAATTATAATCAATCGGAAAAAAAATCAAGGGCTTTGGGGGGGATCTGGACCCCAGGACCCCCCTTGTGTGCGCCACTGTATGTCATTCAATAGTAGTGTTTTTTTTTTTTTTTTTTGCTCGCATCTTATTGATTAAAGCCTCTGAATTTCTATTGTTTGCTGCCTGTCTATTCCACTTTTCAAGGTGTGAAATATAATTGAAGTTGGCATATCTTCTGCCCTTTGTTTCATGCTTCTTCATTTTTACTTTTATGTCGTTTTTTGAAATATGTGTGTAGATCCCACTGAAATCCAAGGAATAATACTCCAAGGTTCTTGAGAGGCTTTGGCTGGTTTATCAACTTCATTAAGTTCAATTCCCTTATGTGCCGGTATCGAAATGAATGTTATGGATCGAACTATATATGGAGACTCTCTTGCAAATATTGAACTTTATATGGCCGTTATATGGCTGATGTACGTTAAGGTATCCGAACACGTTCAGACTACTTTTTGACAAAATAACATATTTTTAAACATATAAAGGTTTTTTTAGGATTCAATACCAATACTAATATTTAATCAACAATATTTAAAATAAATTGCCGGAATTTCATAAAAATCACAATTATATGTGAAATTTTAGCAACATTTTTCTAAAACTTCAAAGCAATTAGAGAAAAAAGTAATAAACTTATATTAGTAAAAGAATTACCAAAACAATCTAGAGGCATTTATCTAGAGAATGTACTAAAATTTTAATGTTTTATTAAAATTTGAAACTTTTAGAGGTGATTGAGTAAACGTTATAAGAAAAATAACGCCTTTATGAGACCATTACTTAAATAACATGCCCTAACTCAAATAATATATTCATACTATAAGAAATATTTTAGTACATTCTGTAGAAAATGGCATAAATATCAGGTGCAAAAAGTTTTATAGAAATACGTTTGCAATATTTTATGTGATCAGACTCGCCATGATAGATTTCGAGCAATTTAAATGCCCACTTCTGGTAGATCAAAGACCCACTTCCGGGTTTTCTAACTTAATAAAATTGATTGTAACTTGGCCTCTAAGAAGCATAGAATCAAAACAAAGTATGTTTTGTAAAGCCAAAATATAGATGTATTAAATAAAATAAAAAACAAAAATATCGGTCTTGTCCGAATTTGGTCATTTTCAACGTGTTCCGATACCTTAAGGCGGTCGAGGCTCAAAATCCTCCCTTTGGCAGGGTATGGTAGTTCAGAGAGGGATAGTCAGGTCAGGTGTTCTCGTCGCTTGAATGAGGCTTAAAATTATAACGCTCAACGCTAACTGCCTTGGTGTGAATGCGGCTTTACTATCCGGAGCGTCAAATATATTGACCAGTTTTTTCAGAGACCTTGCAGCGAAAAACAGAAGGTGTACAAGGGTACAGCGAAAAATGTTTATTTTCCACGATAAAGGTAAAATTGCGACATTTTGCACCTATTTTGCTTTTTCTTCAAGCAGGTTTCCCGCATGTGATGATTTTCAATATTCGTATAGTTTCCGGTTTCATACACTGCATGGATCGCATTCGGTTTTCGGTTATCCGAACAATCGCGTATCCGAACGGTGTCCGATCCCAATTGATTCGGATAAACGACGTTCTACTGCATATAGAAACACGTTTAACGCTAAAACGTTTAAGACGAAATATCGGTTAGCATGAAATAATTCAGCGGTCCCCAAAAACTATGTTTTTCATGCATTTTTTTATCTTAACAAGAAAGGAAAATCGCTTAACACGAAAAGTATCCCTCTTCTGGGAATGAACAAAACACGAAAAACACACCAGCCGCGAAAGAAAGAATTAAGCGGGTGTGGAAGAATTCGTTGTTGAAGATGATGATAATGTGTGTACAACTCCAATTATCTCGAAAATATTTTGGAGTTTGTTCGAAGCTCAAAAAATACCATTGGATGAAGACTCCCACGAAGAACATGGAATGAATAATGCAGCTCCTGTTCCCACGTCATCCGTAATGAGGAACATCATGCAAAGTATGCGCAGTTATTTAGACGCACATTCCAATGGTAAAATGAATAACAAAAATAGACGACATCGAATAATTTGATGTTAAAAAAGCAATGCGAAGAAAAATATCAAATTGTTTTCCAAAATAAATGTTTTCTTTTTTTCAAAAAGCTTGAAAATTTTGTATTAAATTTTATTAAGGTTTATGAATGTCTTTGTTTCATTGATTTTTAATAAATACATGCATATGTACAGATTTATGTAAACAAAATGTACTCAACAAACTTAATTTTGTTCAATATTTGTTTTTTTTAATAATATCCTTTAACATATGAAAAAAAATATGTAAGTCCTTTCAGTTTCGTGTAAAACGATTTTCACTTTCACAGTGGCGTAACGGAGAATATTAGAGCCTCCTAGTGTCTGGGCCCCCCGCGATGCGGAGGTATACGTTACGCCACTGACTTTATATGATTATTCTCTTAATATCTGTTTCAATTTTTTAAAAGTTTTTAATGCTTTTAAAATTCGTTTTACAGTCTTTTAATTAGTTTAGCCTTTTAATTACTATTTGGCTGAAACGGTAGCCTTGTAAATAATGATCGCAAATTCTTGTTGCTGTATTCTCGAATCCTGATTCCTTTTATAATCTGTCGTGCGCTCCACATTCCACAAAAAACTGTAACTGACATCGAACAATTTGTTGACAATTTGATGCTAAAAAAGACAGTGCAAAGAAAAATATCACACAGATTATTTTCACAAAACTTAGTAAATGTTCTGTTCTTCAAAAAACTTTAAAATTTTGTATTAAATTCCATTAAGTTCTTGTGAAGGATTTGTTTCATTAATTATTATTAAATGCATGCATATATACATATCTACGGGAACAAAATGCATTCTAATGAAATTAATTTTATCGTATATGTTTTTGATGTGTAACATCTTTCCTCTCGGTTGCTGGATATTTGTGGGAGTGATTTCGTAAAAAGGGACGGATGTGTGTAACAGGACGTGACGTAAGTGCGCTCTACTTGATTTGACCAATGAGAGTGCGTGGTTGTGTCTTTTCGCTTCCCTCGCATGGGGTCCAACTCTAATACCCATCAAGCACTCGAGCGCTTGACTCTAAATCCGTTAATCACGATATTGGGGGACATAAGTGTGGCAGAATGCTTATTTGAAAATGGACAAACAGTGATTTCGGTGGTCGTATACATTTCTTCGAATGAAACGGTTAAAAAAAAATTAAAGATTTTCTGCATTTTGTACTTTAACCATATAACGAAGGTGGGGTTCCGCTCTTTTAAAAAAAATTATCACTCGCTTCCCCTGATTTTGAGTGGTGATTTTAACTTTAACTTAAGTTTGCCAAAAGCTGAGCCGCTCATAGCTTTTATGAAGGATGAACTCAAACTCGAAATGAACACAAATTAGAATGTTTAGACTGCTAACAGTGTACTGTTATATTGACGCTTTTTAAATACTTTGAAATCACAAGTATGTATATGTGTCATATTTTAGTTATCATAAGTCTATTGTCTCCGCTCTTCCCCAAATTGAACAAGAATATTTTTTTAAATTAAATATTGCATTACTCCCTTTTGTTAATTAAATACAATTTTCATTAAAGATACAATTATTCGATAGAAAATTATCTCCAATCAAACACGATTCATATTTTTTTCAGGGAAAAAGGTAATAGTGTGTATTCACTACGATAACATGTCAGATGTTATATATATGCGAGTATTGTAAGACTCGTTTTTTCAATATGCTTTAACAAGAACAATTATTTCAGTTCCCTCAGTTTCGTGTTAAACAATTTTCACTGCATATAATATAGTCAATATTTATAGTTGAAGATGATAAATTTTTAGGGGAAGGGTTGCAGAATCCTTCCTTTGGTCTAGGACGCACGAATGCTTAAATTCAGGTGTGTTTATGCGTTCCCATTAATTTCGTCCTTGGAATGAAAATGAGATTAATTCCCATCTTAAATGAATGGAGTGAGTGAGTGAATATTAACGTCGCACCCATTCAGCTACTCGAGGGCTTTTGGTGACAGACCTTGTAATTTCGAATCTCGGACGACACCTGAGCAGGCACCCTTTCTTTTAACTACCACACCACACCTATGGGAGGACATTAGAGCTCTCGACAAATTTAACGCACATCGCCCCCATACACGGCGGGTCTTCAGAGGTACTAGGCTCGAACAATAAAAGAATGGAAGTGTTTTAACATAAGCCTTGGTATTAAATTCCTTAGAAATTTCATGTAGATTGTCTTTTAAGACTGTTTCACTTTTATTAATGATTAAATATTTAATTGCCAGGGAGAAAATTTATTTGACATGAAAGGTAAGAGGATTTAATTACCATAATTGATAATTCTTTGACCTACGACCTGGGAATAGTATAAAAAAAGCCCCCGTCCGGGGCGCTCACAGAGGGGTCGGATCTTCGCGTCTGACTTCCCCCCTCAAGACCTTGATTATTTTCCGATTGATTATGATCCTATGTATATAGTACGAAAATTTTACTTTGTAGTTGTTATTAATAACTAATTTCATTAATTAATTGCTAATTATTTATTAAATACTTAATTTTTCACTGTTTTTTGTTCCCGAAAATGGACAAAATCAAAAGAATATGTTGGGCGGCGAATTGGAGCACGATATGAGAATGGTGGACTTTCGACTCTCCCTTGAAAAAATTCTTGTATGTGCTACTGGACCCTGTAAAGTATTGAATGTAACATGGATAATGAACTGATGATAAAAAAGAAACGGAATTAAAATTTTGATCAACATATTAAATTATTATCTATATAAACCAAGAAATATGGGGAGGGGGGGAGGCATCAACTTTGTAGCCTTTCATTATGAGCTATATAATGTGTTGATTTGTGACTTTTATATTCGTAAGTTTATATATTGCATACAATATTGGAGTACAAATTTTTATCAATGTAGGTATTATTTGCTAATATCAGAAATTATGAACTTGTTGACAATTCTATAGTAAATAATAATATGTATATTTAGTATTGTGTAATTATTTCAATCTAACTTATAATATAACTTGGGTGCGGTTTGGCAGCGCTAGCCTAGTGGTCAAGGTATCGGATCGTGGCTGGCTTGTCACGAGTTTGAGTCCAGTACCACTAAAGACCCGCCGTGTAGGGCAGCGATGCACGTTACATCTGTCGAGAGCTCAAACGTCCTCCCGTTGGTGAGGCCAGCTCAGGTGTCGTCCTCGTTACTTGACCATGGCTCAAAATTACGAGGTCCGTCGCCAAAAGCCCTCGTGTAGCTAAACAGTGCGACGTGTTAATATTCACTCACTCACTGTGGCTGCGGTATCTGAGTGATAAGGGTCGTGCGCTCCTGAGTTCGAGTCCTGGCGCCACTGAAGAATCTGTGTAAAGAAGCGATTTTCGCTAACTTAGTCGGGTGGAGGAAGCGTGGTGAAAAATCTAGTGTGGACTTGATCCTTATCACACGTTTACAGATTTAGAGCAATTTTTCTTTCAAGCTACTCTTTGGAACGATTTTTGACCCGTTGCCATTGCAACGACTTCGGAACAACTTTTTTCCCAGTGAGCTGAAAGAATTGCACGAAATTAAAATTGCTCAAAATTCCAGCGAATGGCTTCTTCGGCTTCCTATGTTATAAATAAGATGGGGGTAAAGATTGAAGCCTGGGCTTTGTCAAATGCATCAGAAATGGTGTATAATATTTTAACGGCATATAATATTTTAATGGTGTGTAATTTTTTAAACTAAACGGTGCTCTATTTCTGTTTAGAACTGTCAACAAAAGCACAAGCGGAATAAAAGAAATAATATTGGCTGTTCGTTTTCCAATGCAGAAAAATCGGCTAGTAATTTTTTCAATGCGAAGATAAGGCGTGGCTGACGTCAGAGCGCATCGTTTTGCTTACGGCAACCCTTTACTCCAGTAGCGCACACCGGGTCCGGGGTCGAAAGTTTACCATTCTTGTATCATGCTCCTATTGATTTTGTCGATTTTCCGGAACAAAATACAGTAAAAAACTAATTATTGAATAAATAATTAGCATTAATTAATAAAATTAATTATTAATAACAAATACTTAATTAAATTTTACGTATTATATACATAGAATTATAATCAATAGGAAAAAAATCAAGGGCTTTGGGGGTCCGGACCCTCAGACCCGCCTCCTCTTGTGTGCGCCACTGCTTCACCCTCTTAGCTGCTTGAAATGGTTGTTCGAAAGAGACTCGAATTGTTCCAAGACATGCTTGTGTGATAAGGCCTTTAGACATCCGACTCTGGTTTGAAAGAATAACGCCTGTTGATTGTTGTCAATGGATATTTGGTTGGATTGGATTTTATTTTAATTTACCGCACGCAATAATGCAACACGAGGGTTATTGGCTACGGATATCGTAATTTTGAACTATGATCAAGTGGTGAGGACGACACTTGAGTTGGTACCACTTCTCCAAACTACTGCAACGGCAGGACTTTAGCCTCGACAGATTTAGCGTTGATCAGCTCCTCTGCACTATGGGTCTTCAGTTGCACTAGTTTTCGAATCCGCCACTCGACTATGCTGGCCACAAGCTCGTGACCATGACCACTAAGTCACCGTGGTATTATATTTGTTCCTTAAGTGCAGTAGCGCTCACAGGGAATTTTTGAAGGGGAAGGGGCCAGGATCAGAAGTCCACCATTGTCGTACTATGCTCCAATACGCCGCGCAAAATATTATTTTGATTTTGTCGATTTTTTGGGGATTATAAAAAATTCATTATTGAATAAATAATGAATAGGGTTTTCGAGTTAGGGAAATTGCTTGGTTATCGAGAAAGGAATTAAAAAAGAACAAATTAAGAGTATTTCCCCTCAGAAAATATTGTTGGTACTTGTCTGTTCATTAGAATAGAACAGAAATTAAACTGCCAAAATATCTTTAAACCGAGGAAAAGTATGTTCTTTATGAAGGTATAGAGCAGGGGTGGTGAACCTTTATGGATTAACGTGCCATTTTTTTTTTCTAAAGAAGGGCTTAGTGAGGCATAGACGTGGCATCAAATAATTTTGACTTGTGATTATTGGGAAAATAATAAAACTAAATACGAACAAACTCAAAACTCTTTATTTGCTGCGAAAAAGTACTTTTGGTACTGTATAGCTGTAAATGTTTTAGTTATACGTGTAAATCGAATAAAAGCAACATTAGTGTGACTTTTTTTGTTGCAGATTGTGTGTGTGCGGATGACAAATAACTTATTTTAGGATTGTAAGATGTCACTTTTAGTAGAAAATGCATGCTGAATTAAAATCTTCTGTTGAATAGTTTCTAAGCAATTAATTATTTTTACTGTGGTTCACTTTTTTGACACCGCTCTCTCTCTCTCTTCTCTCTGTCACCTTTACTAATAATGCCATATTTCTAGATTCACCAAGTTTGAAATTCATAGTTACACTTACTGTCTTGCACTTTTTCTTCTTTTGCTAAACTAGCCATATTAAATAACAGTTAAAAATCGTAGATATAACACAAATAAATTTTAATATACAGTTGTATCAACGAAATTGACTATGCTATGCGTACACAAATTTTGCATCATAAGCACAACTAAGACAAGACTATAACAAACGAGTGTGCTCCCACTGCTCGCGACTGATCACTCGCGTTTGTTCATAATACTTCACAGTAAACTACGTTATTTTGAAATAAAATGCAAACCATTTTTGATCACTGGCGTGCCCAAAACTTTTGTGTCACGTGCCATTGATGGCACGCGTGCCACTGGTTCACCATCCTTGGTATAGAGCATTTACTTTACTACATGAAAATGAAAATTATGGACGACATAGTATACAGGAATTTACCTGATCAGATAGACCTCAGAAAAATACTTTATGAAGGTATAAAACTTTCAATATTATGAAAATTAAGTAGCCGACTTTGCAAAAACTGGCTGCTTTTTTTAGAAAAGAAATGCGTAATCTTGTCTTGTGTGTGTGTGCGCCTTAGCTATTAACTTGTCTTCCTCTTGTCTGCTGTTTCATCACGAAGACAATAAAGGACAGTAAGTCTATTACCGACGCACCTTGTTGTTCAAAACACTAAAGGGCGGTTTCGATAGTCTTTAGTCCTACACTATGTGACATTTTAAGAGTTTGTATGGTATCCTCAAAACGTTAACGTCTTTATCATTTCCCGGCTTTCTTTGATTAACCTGAACGGGTGTGCTCGTGAGGTGTTTAGACCTTTAAGGGTGTGTCCGAGTTATCCGGACTGCCCGGTTATCCGGCACTCTACTGCATCAAACATATTTTAATCAATGCTGCCACCAAGCGAAATGTTCAATTTGTAAATATGTTAAAAATAAGAAACCTTTATATTAACTTGGACTAATATCATTAGAAAATTAAATTAGCGCACATACATAGAGAAAGAGAGCATTATAAAAATAAAATGCAGTGATTTTCAAACTGTTGGGCGCGCCTCTCTAGGGGGGCGTGATATCCCAACATGGGGGGTGAACATATTGAAAAGTCGAAAATAAAAGTTTTAAAATTATTTATAAAATTTACTGAAAGGAAGCGAAACAAAATACATTCTGACATAAAAATGATACACACATTTATACTGATATGATATTATTATAAATGTATCAGTACTACACACTGTTTTTGTGTGATAGTTAATTTTTATCAATACTAAACTAATAATAAGTTAAATAATTACTAATTATACTCCCATGGGCTTGTCATGTACAAAATTTGATATTTATCTTCCTAATTTGAATGGATTATAATTAAAGTCATATCGTAGTTTTATCTCAAAGTACATTTTTTCCCTCTAATTTATTGTTATTGTAAGGATGCGATGAAAATTATGATTGGAAATTGGGTCGAAAATATTGAAAGTTAGAGAAGCACTGATATAATGGGATATTTTTTCCTATTTAACCTTTTACCTACCGACGGTTCTTATAAGTACCACTCACTTTAAAATTACATAGAATAACCATTTTCCCGAATATTCTGACGATACTTAGCAGGAATATTCTTTGAAATCTACCCTTCCAAGATATATGGCAGCATGGGTTCTATGATGAGTATTTTAGAGGGAAAGGTGAATAGTTTTATAGCAGAAAATGCGCTTTCAACTGACGGCGTTTTCAGCGGAATGCGAAAATTATTATTTTTGTCCCGAAAAATCAGTTAATGTAAAAACTTAAGTGCCTTAATTTTTTATATGTTAATGAAGACCTTAGAGAATGATTTGAGTATTTATTTTAAGGCTGTCTTCGGTTAACGTTAAAGAATAGGACCAGAATTTGGAACATTTTTTCAAATATAAAAGAAATGAAACTAATATGATATTCTGGCTTCTCCTATACCGTAATGTTAAATGGGCTATGTCTTCACGTATTAAAAGAAAAAAAAAAAAGGAAAGTATTCATGGAATATTTTGGCATTTTTAAAAACACTATATTGTTAACAAAGGTATGAGTTTTATTGCAAATTTCCGTAGAAATTGAGGTATTTTTTCCTGTCTGAAAATGTGCTTCGCGTTTAGTTCAAGCTCTCTTACTTTTACCGAGGACAGCCTTAAGTGAACAGTGTATAATTAATTTTACAGTAGAATATATTTAATTAATTAATTAGCTCAACAGATTAAATTTCCCAAAGTTGTTTATGTATATCCCTTAATTTTTAATGTAGTAACCCGCCCCCACCATCACCAAAAAAAATATTGCATGAAAAAAAAACTGCTGTAAATCATAATGCGGTCGATAAAGGTTTAAAAGATTTTATATTCTATTCCATTGTAATTAAACAATGTTAAAACATTTCCCCAATTTTATTTTTTTTGGTGCATGCGTATTTGTGACACGACAAAAGTCATTTCAGAATTCGATTCTTCCTTTTCGAACGGGTCGATCAACCCCTGTTACCTATCACCCGAACCCAGGATTGATTTATGAGACACATGAATCATCTCTGTTTCCTCGAACCGAACAAAAAAAGAATTACATCTCCCACTGCGGTAACACGCGACCCTTACTCGAGGGCCATTACGGGTCAATTTTCCTGTCCACCGAACGGGTTGGGTCCCGAAATTATTTTCGGAATCTTATTAACCCAGAAATAGCATCGAATATCAGGTGGACGCTCTCAACGGTCTGATAAATGCTGCGCAGGCGGGAGGTCGACCGGAAATCCCCTGGCCCATATATAACGAGAAAGGTCCAAATGGAATATTGTGCGGTTCCCGTTACCCAAGACCATCCACTCTCTGGTTTTGAAATATTATTCTTCCTGGATGGACCTTTCGAAAGGCCTCGAGGAAAGACAATCGGCGCTGGAAGATAAATCGCCAATCAGTTCACGTCTTTTCATTTTTCCGCGTTTGCGAAATTTGCCGCCTCTAAGTTAGTTCGGTATCAGAGCCTTTGTATTGCGATGAAATGGGTTAAATGCTTTTTGTGCGATGAATTGGGAAATTTTTCTTACGAACAGAATAGAGAAACACCATCTGGTCGAGGTTTGTATTTAGAGTGGTGGGATCGGATAAAATTTAATGGGTGTGATCGTTTCTGATAACACCTAAAATTGTTTTCGAACCACTAGGCACTGGGTTAGAATTCAAATATGATAAAAAACTGCGCTTTGTTGTCCGAAAGATAAAATGACACTTCAAAGTGTCTCACAGTTCCAATTGGCTACTTAAATTTAAAAAAGAAATATATCGCTGCACACTAATCAATTCACTGTAGTTGTAATAATAAAAATGTTAAATTGCTTTTAGGGCATCTGTGTACGTTTTTATATTACTCAAGAGAACCTTTTCACAAAATAGTTCAAAATTCTGAGGAGTAGAAGTGAAGAAATTAAAATCGTTTTTGTGTTACATGGATATTTTTTGATGCCGTTGAAGTCTAGTGGTTAGGGTCATGAACTCGTAGCCAGAGTGTTGCGGGTTCGAGTCCTGCTGCCACTGAAGACCCGGCGTGTAGAGGAAGCTCATGCACTTTAAAATCTGTCGAGGCTCAATGAACGCCCGTTGTTGTAGTGTAGTAGTTTGGAAAGATGGTGCCAGCTCTGATGTCGTTCTCGTGAACGCGGTAGCCGAGTGGTATACGTATCAGATCGTGTCTTGCCTTGTCACGAGTTCGAGCCCAGTGCTACTAAAGACCCGTCGTGTAGGGCAGCGATGCACGTTAAATCTGTCGAGAGCTGAAACGTCCTCCCATTGGTGTGGTGGGGTAGTTAGGAGAGGTGGTGCCAGCTCAGGTGTCGTCCACGTTACTTGACCGTGGTTCAAAATTACGTGGTCCGTTGCCAAAAGCCCTCGTGTAGCTGAACAGTGCGACGTTAATATTCAATCAATCAATCAATCAATCAATCTGATGTCGTCCTCGCCACTTGTTACTTGGTTCAAAATAACGATGTCCGTCGCCACTAGTCCTCGTGTTACTTTATATTGAGACTTTAATAAAATTCTTATAAATATTTTTTTCTTAGATTGTTATGCCTTGATTTAAAGCTATTTCAGGGACGTGGATGCGATGAGCAGGGGGCCAGCTTACGTGTCGATTTCGTCATTAGACTAATTCAAAATTATGAGGCATGTCAGTGGAGTTTAGTTTGCCTTGATTCGAGCAATACCCAATAAAGTTATTTCACTTGTGTGGTCTAGATTTCTTTCATCGAATAATTTGTTTTTTTTTTTACACTAAATTCTGTAAGCTCTAAAAATAAAGAATACGATAGGTGGAAATATGTAAATTTTCTTTTGAATTCTCATTATAATAACAAATTCATGCCTTTTTTTATGCCTTTCGATCTGATTCTAGAGCATGAATCACGATTTTGTAACTCGAAAAAAAAAGTTTGTTTCATTTCTTGTTTTGCTTCAATTCTTCCTCTGTTTTAGTAAATAAAAGGAAGTTTCCACTTTGATTCTTGTTTTCAAACGAAGGCTTCGTGTGTTATTATGCGCTTATCAAGGAGATTGCGTTTCAGTTACTGAAGTTCGCATGATAATTCTTTCGAAGCCATAAGAGACTGAGGAAAAAGCACTGCAAACAAAATCAGAGATAAGAATAAAATCAGTTGTTTAAAAGAAACAAAAGGAGATAAATATTACACCTGTAAGAATGATTCCTGAGAAAGAATGAAAATATTCTTTCGTATCTAAGCAAATCAACATACTTAGAACAATGGCCGTTTCAGTTTTTAAAACCAATGAACAAAGATTAGCAATTATTATCATTATGAGAATGAAATTTGATGCAAACAATTTTTAATGCTACAAAACCGAGTTCCGTAAGATTTTATCTTTGGTTATTTGTAAGAAATGATGAAAATATTCTAAATTCTGAATATTTTATGGGATTTCTCATCACTTAGTATTAGACGCGGCATAAAACATGAACCAATCGGTCTATTCATATATATATCCTATAATTATTCTAAAACTTTTATACATTCTTATTCTCTTTTATACAAACGTAAACAACTTACATCTTGTTCTAAAAACATAAAACATTAACTGTTACTACAAAAAATAAAACCAAATGGAAATACTAAGCTAATTGTGTAGCTATTCTTGACATTTAGAATACCGAAAACATTTACTTTTTAGTTCTCTATTTTTTCTCTAGTGTGTGTTTTTCGTCATTAAAAAAGTTAATTTATAAAGTTAGTAAATAATGTGATTATTAGAAACCAGTATTCTAGATTACAAATTTGGACTGAAAGATTATTGCGATACTCACTTGATATAATTTTATTTTTTGATACTTATCATTCGTAAATATTTAGTTTGAAAATTCAAGTAATTCATCATGAATGACGTGTTATTTTCTTCTGAAGTGAACCGCAATAAACACATACTTTCTAGAATCCTTTTTTAAAAAATAGCTTCATTTCTCTCCACGTAACACTTCAGGGTGTACAAAGTCACTTCGAATTAAACTCACTATAGAACTTTTTTTTGCAAGAAAAAATTTCAAGGGTTTATTGCTAATCTCTAAAATTTGAAGCTCTATTATTATTAACTACAGTTAGTGAATAAGACACTCGCATAAAAACTGAATTTTTTTGTTGTGTATGAAAAATGTTTCTTTGTCAAAAAAGATTCCTTTCATTCTTCAGAAAATTCCTTGCGTATGAAGTTTCCTATTTTGAAATAAAAAAATAATAATAAAGAACAAGAACTGAACACACACATGGAAATAAAAGATCAACGAATTCTTTGACGACTTGTATTAAATAAAAATATCTTGGAGTTTCTCCAGTGTTCTGTCTTACTTCGCAGTATACATGACACATCTAAGATTTTACCTCCTTGCTATGCATGAAATATGCAGAATTTTAATGTTAACAAAGAAAAATGAATGTAAAAAAAGTATTGAAAATATCGATGAAGTTGATTCATCGAAAGAAATTTTGGTAAAAAACAACTTGATTTTGTAAGTAATTTGTCATGAAATTATAAAGAAACGTGTTACCATTGAAACAAAAATTTCTTGAAAGATAAATAAATTAACATAAAAAAAGAAAAGTACTTCGTATTTAAAGAAAAAGTTCCCAGAATTGTGACCTGTATATAACGAAGTCGCTAAATCCCTAAAAAAAGTTCGTTATATAGAGGTTCATCTCTTTCAATTTTCTTTATAAACCACATAAAACGAATGTGAGATTCTACTCTTTTAGAGCGGAGTGCTAGCCCAAATGTCGTCCTCGTCACTTAACCCAGTTTCAAAATTACTATGTTCATCGCCAATAGCTCTCATATTGCTTAAAAGTATGACGTCGGTAAGCAAAAAATCAATCAATTTGATTCTTCTCAAAATGAGTAGTAGGAACCACTGTGCCCGTTAAATCCGACAAGATATTTAAAACTTTCTTCAGATGTGGTGTGGAAGTTTGACACGTGAGTTACTAATTCGGGTGCTATCCTAATCACATGAACTTGATTCAAAATTCGGAGATTTTAGTACTTCAGATAGAAAAGTTTAGTACTACTATGAAAATAAATTAGTTGGAAAGCATATACCCGATGCAAGAATTATAAGGAATTTTCTTTAAAAAAAAGCAATAGATTTTATATTTCTAAGAACTAAAAAAAGAAAGTGCATTATTACACTGCTTCCTCATTTTACTTAAAAGGCTTGATCTAAAATCATATATTACAGTTTTTAAAAAACCACCTTTTTTTAGTAAAATGTATTAAATTAAAAGAAACTACTTCATATGTTGTGAAAATGCCATTTTTTATTTCATATCTTTTCTTTACAGATTTTTGTCTTTTTCGCTTCATTGAGTTTAGCATTAACTCGTTATAAGTATTTTTAACTTTAAAAATGTAATGCGAATTGACTAGTATAATTGCCTTTGACCTTGAACAAAAGTATTTAAAACAATTTTTTATTATAAATAAAAATGTTCTTTTTTTCTTTGTTCGAAAACAAATTAAAAAAAGTCAGCAACTTTATTAATTGAAAATATAAATGAATTTGAAAAAAACACGCCATTTTAAAAATTCCAAAACTGCGATATTTTTAGAATCATTGATCTTTGACAACACGGATAATTCTCAAGGTTTAGAAGAATGGATAACATTTAAGTTTTGGAAGGATCAATCAAGAATAGCCGATAAGAGTTTTTACAAATGAAACTAATTTTTTTTTGTATACTCGTGTAAGAGATAGCATAAAATTGCGAAAGATTGAAGAATGAAAGTCTTCAAATATTTTTTTTCATCCTACTACAACGAATGTTTTGTAAGTATAAATAAAGAAAAGTATATAATAACAATTTCTGCTTAGTGCAACAGAAAAATAAATGAAAAAATATTAACAAAATAAAATGAAAAAATATTAATAAAATAAAATGAAAACTCTCACATAGTAAATTCAATAAGACAAAAATTCATTTACATATTTACTTTTCTTTATTATACTCGGTATTCTATTTTATTGAATATTACAACAAAATTCATTTGTTATTTATGTGAATAACAGCAGCCAAAGTTTATTCCACATACACACTTTTTATTCTTATAAAAACTCAAATGATCAAAAAGATCTTCAAATGAATGATCATATCTCGAAATAATACAAAAAATTAATTATATATTAAGTTCAACCAGCGTTAATTACGCATTATAATTCCTTTCCCCTACTCTCAAAAAAGATATTTAGAAAAATTATAAATGATGCCAACAAAAACAACATAATTTCAACAACAGACGATTATATACCAGCAAATAAACTAAATAATCGGATAAATTAGTGTTGCATAAATTATTGAACTAAAGCAAACGATAATAATATTGAAGACTATTATAAACTATATCTATAACTGCTGCGTAATTTAAATAGTCAATTAAAATAGTTCAAAATAAATATAATAAATTTAAAAAGAAATACACACACAAAATAAAAGGCAATTTATCTCAAAGAATTCATTCTTCCGAAATCTATTAGGAGATATGGAAACATGTGATAGTGATAACATATTTTATTCGAGATCGTATTGCTTTTAATAAATATTGAGTTCGTTGTAATCTAAAATGCACACACACACAACAGAATAGGTTATAAATGTGGCAGCCAAAGCCAAGCAGTCTTCGCGCGCAGGCGCAGCTAATGAGAACTGAAATCTGTGGACTTTTAAACATTAGAGAGAAAAGCGAGAGAGAACGACAGAGGTGCGCGAGCAGGCGTTACCTTCTGCATATCATTGTCAAACTTATCTGTTAGAATAGCTACCTTTTTAATTAATTTTTGTTTAATTTTAAAATAAATGTGAAAAAGACAAAAGTCTTGGACCCCTTGTTGTCTCCCACAAATTATGGGGGTTCGGCCGGGATCGATAAAATTTCGATTTTGAACCAAAGTCTGGACAATGAACAAAAGCGTCCGTGAAGGAGACGCTCCGCCATTTTTTGGAAACTTCGTTCAACCTGTGTAGAGGTTTGAACTCAGCATGAATACTCCGCCTGTGTAGAGGCCGAGATCGAAAAAATTTCGATTTTGATCAAAGTTTGGACAGTGAAAAAAAAAAAAAAAAGCCGTCCGTGGAGGAGACGCGCCGCCATTTTTCGGAAACTTCGTTCAAGCTGTGTAGAGGTTGCATTCTTCATTTGAATCCAGCGTGAAAATTCCGCCTGTGTAGAGGTTGGAACTATCAACGAAAATTCCGCCTGTGTAGAGGTTGGAACTATCATCGACGAAACACCTGCGAAGAGGTGTCCTAATAATAATTACAAGAACTATTGATAACCTGCGAAGAGGTGAAATCAGTGGAATCAACGTTTTTCTTCAATTATTGGATACATCGTACGTGCGAGCAACAAGGGAGCTAGAAAAAAAAGGTAGGATCTTTCCATATTTTTCTAAAATGTATAAAAACGCTCTTAAAGAGGATCTCATAAGAGTTGTTGAGGATCTATAGACGGTACTGTGGAGAGTACGGACACTATAGCTAAACTAAAGACTAAAATTGAGAACAGTAGTACATTTGAGAGTGATCCAGATTTCGTTAAAACTTTAATTAAAAACTATATAGATGAGAGGGTATCGCGAAACGAAAGGGATTTAGAAAAACAGAAAATTGAACTTGCTAAACTACAGTTAGCAAAATTAGAAAAAGAAGTCAACTTCAAACGGCTAAAAATGAAGCATTAAGTTTAAATCCTGCAGCTAAAGTCGAAGATAAACAGTTCGAAACTAACATAGAAAATATGATAAAAGTATTAGAACTTTATCTCTTCCTGTTCCCACCAGATCTGAAAATTTTAATCTGTTCTTCCAATCATTAGAACGCGCATTTTTAACCAAGAAAATAAATGACGAATATAAATCTGAAATTTTAATAAATCTTCTGGGCGAAAGAGCTCATAACGTCTTACTGTATATTAAAAAAGGAGGAATTAAATGACTATGAAAAACTAAAATCTATAGTACTCAGAGAATTCCAATAACCCCTCGCGAGTGTTTAAACTCATTTAAAAATGCTGTAAAAAATCATCAGGCGAGACATACATCCAATTTGCTGCAAGATTGACGGCAAACTTCCAATATTATTGTTCGCTAAGAAAAGTTAATTCCTTTGAATCTCTATGTGATCTTATAATTTCTGATGAATTATTTGAAACTTTAAATAAGGAAACTGCAACTCATATTGGCATTCGAGAAGCAGAAGATTGGTTTAGGCCTATTGATTTAGCTAAAGAGTGCGATATTTATATTTCATCTAGAAGCGGATCACATAAAGAAACTCCTATTACTTATGGATATACCCAAGACCCCTTTAAAAATAGATCACGAAACTTTAAACCAGAGATTAAAGAGAACTATCCCCAAAATCTTGAAAGAGAAAATAAAAATTGCTTTATATATGCGGTGATTCATCTCATTACGCAAGAGACTGTGAGAAGCGTTTTAAACCTAAAGAATCTAACGACCACATCCATAATAGAATAAACGTGAATACTTTGAAAGTCGAGAGCGAAAAACAAAATAGCGTTGAGTTCGCAAATCTTCAATATGTAAGCATTTTTGTAGAAAATCAGCCCGTAACAGCCTTGATTGATTCAGGTTGCCAGATCCCAGTTTTAAATTCCTCACTAATTAGAGTGAACCAGCCTTCCGAAGAGATCATAACATTAAGTTCATGTTTTAGCGAACAGCGAATGGTAGAAATTAAACCCATAAATATTTCTCTCAATCAACTCTCTCCCGGTCTAATTGTTCGAACGGCAATATCACCGACCTTGACCGAAGAATTTATTATACATCCCAGTGTATATGCTGAAATAAAGAAACTAGGCCACGCAAAGAGCGATGTTTTATTGAGTGAAAGTGGATCCTCTTTGGGTGTTCATTTTAATTCAAATGTTTCTGTTTCAAATGTTTCTGTTTCAAGTGTGATAAAAAACTCTAGTTATGATTTGCCACATGTTAAAAACTTTAATACTAGAAATGATTCGAGTTCTCTAATTAAGAATTATAAATGTAATAAAATTAAGAGTACTAAGTTAAAATTGAGTATTCTAAGAGAAAAATGTTCTGATATAGTATTGTGTAAGAAAGTCAATGGTGCCATGAAAACGAGTTCCGTGAACTTCAACACCCCTTCACCTATGAAGACTAAACATAGACGGTTTGCGTTGCTCCGAAAAATCTTTGAGCCCTGGCAGTGGAAACGGAGGAAAAAGAGAAATCGTTTTGAACAGACGTCCAGAACTCTAGAGAGGAAAATATCGATGCGTTCAACCAAAGATCAACTTGTTAAAAAAGACGTTCTCATGCCTGTGAAACACAATGTTTTCCTGTGGAACCTTCCGGATGTCGAAGAGGTGCCTTCACATGATGGAGAAACTGTCCAGTTCAGCAGAATTATGATATGTTAAATCTCTATGTATTTGTCGTATAGTCCTTGTCTGTTCCGTCTTTTTTGTATGTTTCAGATTTTCCTCTGGTCTCGATGAAAAAGGAAAAAAGGGACGTACCGCTGCGGACAGCGTACAGTCAGGCTGGCCGGTTGTGGCAGCCAAAGCCAAGCAGTCTTCGCGCGCAGGCGCAGCTAATGAGAACTGAAACCTGTGGACTTTTAAACATTAGAGAAACAGCAGAGAGAGAACGACAGAGGTGCGCGAGCAGGCGTTACCTTCTGCTTATCATCGTCAAACTTATCTGTTAGAATAGCTACCTTTTTAATTAATTTTTGTTTAATTTTAAAATAAATGTGAAAAAGACAAGTCTTGGACCCCTTGTTGTCTCCCACATAAAAGTATATTATAAATTCTAGAAGAAATACGAAAATTGTCTTTGCAATACATAAAATACGTTTTGCTAGTATAAATAAAAAGACGTTTCATGACATTGACAATATAACTGTAATCACATTTCAAGTGGGTTAATAATTTCTGAAAAGTTCAGTGACATAGGGAGAAATTTTTCATGAGGAAGAGGGTCTCTTAATTCAATTCATCTCAAAATTAATTTTAAATTTCATTGGTGACTTTCAGAGCGAAAAGAATGTTTTCGTCGAGTTCAGAGAATTTGGAATGTTAATTTTTCCTGAAAAGGTGGTAGGAAAACAAAAATTTTACTTTTTGTTAGCAGTGACCTCTTTCTGTTTAAAATTTCAATTTACGGCAATCCTTATAGGACAAAAATTACGACCTCCACATCTACCCATTGCTCTACGTAACTATTAAGGAATTTTTTATTTCTAATGGGCTGCGGATTGGAGTTTTTCCATTGCCGACTTAGTACATTCCCCGGAAGCTGGTATCTCTTTTTTAGTGCGGTGCTCAATAGCCAATCACCGCAGGTAATTTTGAAGCCCAGTTTTCTTCCTAAAGAGAGGCACCTGAGCTCTGACGATGAGAACCAGTACTAGAATTTAAATTTGCCGAGAACACCTAAGCCAAACAGACACTCTAGGTATCTTTTACATACCTTATAATCATACGACATGGCCGCAGTCGATTTTCTGCATTATGAAAATCCACCGACTTGGGCCGGGGTTTAACCCGGAACCTTAGGTGTAGAAGGCGAGCGACGAACCAACCCGCCACCCAAAACAGAATTAATTCAACAGCGGACTTTGTAATTTTGAAACGAAGTCAAATGACAAGGATGACACCTAAACTAGCCCCTTACTCTCCAAAATTTCTCATAGTTACCTCGGCAGAACTTAAAAGCTACGTCCGATTTAACGGGCATCACCCTCACTACACGGCGGGTCTTCAGCGGAGACAGGATTCGAACTCAAGATCGGACAATGCTAATGACCACGAATTCGGCTTCCACTGCCACTTTTTAACAAAAATAAATCATTTTCCTTCCAGTACTGATTCATTTATTTAAAACTGAAGGACAAATTAAAAGGGAAAAGTATTAACAGAAAGTGGTGGCATGAATTGAAAATATAAACTTTATGGAAAAAAAAATTTCAATTAATTTTTTTTTGAATTTGTATGGTGCATTTGTATTGAAAATTATTATTGCTCTCAATGCATTAGTTGAACCGGGAAGAAATGTATTTTCTGCGTACGTCGCTATTAGTTAGTCATTTATCAGCTCATGGTGTATTTCACAGTCGTGCCAAAAACATTTTATGGTTAGAGGAATTTGTTTACTCGTAAATATTTAAATCTTTATTGTTATTATTATTTTGCAATTTATGGAGAGATGGCTAGCCAAATACCGTAACACGTACATATCCTGAATTGTATGCTTTTTGAGTTTCACAAGTGTAGTACGCAATGGTTGATACAAAACTCTTTTGCAATGTTTATCCAAACGCATTAGATGTGTTCGGAAGTGCATTAGGTGGGTTTTTAAGTTCAAATTGGGTTCGATTTTTTCAATTCGCACTCTTCAGGAAGACGAACTGCTTGAGAAATTGGCATTTGAAGGGTTGGAGTAGAGGCAAAACCACACATATCAGACAATCTAGAAACTATCAAACACTGTTAACTAACTTGATCGGCTATACAAGAACATTTGCAGCAGATTGGTAAAGTGAGAATAGCCGGTGTTTGGGTCCAGCATAATCTGCCCAAAGAAAATAAAGCTGACCGGTCCACCACATGCAACTTATTGCTTCAGCGGCACACTACAGAAATGTTTTCTGATTCTTTGATCATTGAAGATGAAAAATGAGTCTTCTTTGATAATTCGAAACTCAAAAGGCAAAAAAGAAACTCCCAAAATGCACTTTTGTGTGCTTGGTGGAGAATTCGCGGGGTTGTTCATTTTTTAATGCTGAAACATGGACAAACTATGAATGCAGACCCTTACTGTGTACGAGTGGATCGAGTAAATCAATCTAATTGAAAAGTACCCAGATATTGTCAACAGAAAAGGTGTTATTCTGGAACTTGATAATGCAAGACCACATAACGCAAGACGAATGCACCTGGAATAAGTTAATGAATTCAGATGGGAGTTATATTGTCTCACCATCCATACTCGCCCGATACTGCTCCAACGGATTTTCATTTATTACGATCTCTTAAGGATTTTTTAAGTGGTAAAAAATTTGAAAATTCGGACGATATCCAAAATACTATATTTATCTCCAGATAATTTACTCAAAAATCATCTGATTTTTATCGATCCAGCATTGAAAATTTCTGCAGTAGATTGCAAAAGGTTGTATATAACGAGAGAGGATGGTCACATAATTGATTTAAACTAAAAACTTGGTAAAAATTCATTTTTATTAGAAAAACGGCATTACTTTTTCCAGTCTCCCTAATATTTGTAAGAAGGCTGTAGTAATATATTTTTTTTATTTCTCTCCCCCTATATGTTTTTTTATGTATATGTTATTATTTTATTTTTAACTTTGTACATTTTTTTATATTTAATTATGTATGCATATTATGAATTTATCTTCATGCTTTGAATTATGTAAATTTACACTGTGCTTCTGTAAGAAAATGTAAATTAAGATTTTGTTCAATAAAGGCTTAATGCGGGGGTGGTTGTTTCCGAGGGGATGGTTTGTTGCCTTAAGCTAGGGATACTCAAACTTTTTTCTCGCCGGGCCGCATACATATGGCAGATATTTCACACGGGCCGCAATGTGAGGATTTGGGGGGACATTATAAACCAAGGCAATATTGAATACTTAAAATGAGGAAAATTGATCAAAATATTAAAACTTATTTTTGGCTTTTAATACTATAATCTCTATCAAACACACATAAGAAAATTTCGATTTTATGTATTTTTTACCGAGTTATAGGGTTTTTTTCTCTTCCCTTTCATCCATGATCAAGCTTCTGGTATACATTCTACTGTCATATAAACAAAGCTACCATGCCGTTTGATAAATTTGGTTTATTTTCTTGTAACAAAGTCTCTCTTATTTTTATTTCAAATATTAATTTCTCAAGTGTGGAATGGCAGCAAAGAGGAGTTTTGACAGAAATCAGTGTTATTTGTTTGTAATTAAAACTCAATTTTACCTATAAAATAGTCACTACTCCAGTTCAGTTCGCTATTTCAGTTCTGTACAGTGATAACGTTGTAAATCTGGAGACTTGACCAATGCCTTATACTCCGATAGAATTCGGAGCAGTTTCTTAAATTAGGTTGCAATTTCACTGTTATCACTAATCGTTACAGTTACAAATAGAGAAAAAAATCGTGCAATTCGTACCCATTCGACATCGACAGGGGCTGTGGTAGCCCAGTGGTGAAGGTATCGGATCATTGCAAGCATGTAATGAGTTCGAGCCCAGTGCCACTAAAGACCCGCCGTGTAGGGCAGCGATGCACGTTAAATCTGTCGAGAGCTGAAACGTTCTCCCGTTGGTGTGGTAGTTAGGAGAGGGGGCAGCTCAGGTGTCGTTCACGTCACTTGACCGAGGTTCAAAATTACGTTGTCCGTCGCCAAAAGCCCTCGTGTAGCTGAAAAGTGCGACGTTAATATTCACTCATTCACTCGACATCGACAGCAAAATTGGTAGATCTGATTGCTTGATTGGTGGAATTTCCCGCTACATTTTTAATATATTGTTCTTAAACAATTGAATTTTTTTGTGCAAAGGGTTATGAGCGGATCACTCAGAAAAGTTCGACGGGCCACATGCGGCCCGCGGGTCACAGGTTGAGTATCGCTGCTCTAAGCTCTTTTCGGGTGATTTCGGTTAACTTCACTCTTATTAGAGAAGTGTTAAAATATTTGACAAACATGGTACTGTTAAAAAGGTATTGGCATTCAAAGCAAATATTTCCTATGGAACCTCGTTTTGAAAATGCGCTTTTTCTGGTTATGGGCTAATTCATGTCACCAGATTAATGTATTTAGTTATTTATGGTGGCACGGAGAGAATTTATAAATACAAAAACAACAAAAAGATTTTAAGTAAAAAAAAAACTAATTAGGTGTTCGTCATTTAAAATAATCGGAAGACTATCTGTAATGTTGAGAATTAACTCCTCACTTCTATAGAACGAAAAAAGACATTGGCCTTTCTATCGTGGGGAATTATTGCAGCACTTGTGGCTCGCGTTCCAGGCGTACTTGTTAAGGAAGGGAGACGGCAGAGGTTGTCTAGTGTTCATGGCCACTGACTCTTAGCCGGTATGTCATGAGTTCGAGGCCTTGTGCACTGAAGACTACTATTGTAGAGGGGCTCATGAGAGTTAAATCTTCCGAGGCGTAAGGTACTCACTTTGGCAAGGTTTGGAGAGGAAGATGCCTGCTGGGTGTTCTCCTAGTCACCTGACCGATGTTCAAAACTGCGAATTACGTCGCCAAAAGCCCTCGCATTGCTGTACAGTGTGACGTTAATAAAATTCTCATTTAGCTACTGAGAAAATGTGGCACACATCCCTTTGACTTAAGAACTCTGGTATGGTAATGGAGAATTCATACTTTGATACGATTTTTGAAAAAACAATGGTTGCCAGACCATTTGTTTGTTTGTGGTCCCATTTTGGTAAGTCACTGGTTGTGCTTATGTGGAAAAAGAAACCAGTCTGTGATTATTTACGATTGCGGAAACATTACAAAAAAGGAATTCTTCGGTTCTATGGTCTCAGAAGTTTGTCGGTACCTTGAAAACGGCTAATTTTCGAAGGATAATTCAATACGAGTATTCTTGCTCAAAATACCATTATCTTTCCACCTGTGTCAAAATAAGATGAGAAACATTTCTTGTTCCTTAGTTTAAAGTAACACGAAGGGTATTCTCCATACACCTCTTGATTTTTAATCCCTTTTTTATTTATTTGGTAGAGATTAGCTCATCAGAAGGGCTTATAGCTACCAACTTTTACTCCAAGATAGACAAAAACAATGCACAAATTAAAAAAAAAATACAGTATTTCAAATAAATAAAAAGAGCTCTGCAAAACTGTAGAGGCGAGGAAACAAAATTATAACAGTGTCTATCTCTAATGAATTACTAAATATAAAAACAGGAAATTTAAGTTATTTTCAATCATATTGTTGCGAAAAATAGAATGTAACCAGGAAGGAATTGTTTCCTTTGTAGATTTTGCAAGATCGAATTGGGCAGTACAAAGGAAGACATAGTGATCGGCATACTCGGAAGAACCACATTAACAAGGGATGGGAAAATAGCACCCCCTTCTCAACGGGAGAGTAAAACCCTTTTGAGTGAGTGTTTATAACCGTCACACTCTATAAAGCAACACGAGGTCTATTTGCGCCTGACCTCGTAGTTTTGAACCATGGTTAGGTGACGAGGGCAGCATCTGAGCTCTCACCCCTCTCCGAATTACCCCACTTGCCAATGTGAAGACTTAACAGGCGTCAGATTTAACGGGTATCAGTGCCTCTACACGATGGGTCTTCAGTGGCACGGGGGCTGGAACTCGTGACACACCGGGAAAGAGCTCGTAACTGTAAGTTCTAAGCTACAGCGGCCACATAAAACGCTTTGATATATATCTTAAAATATTATTCCTTAGGAACTAAGAGGAATTTTTGTTGCATATAAATCAATGTATAAAATTTTTTTATATTCGGTTGATAAAATATTGTTTTGTACCTACAATAAATAAACAGTTACGATGATGTGTGCTATGTGCAAAAAGTATAACTTTGAGATATTGAGCACCAAGCATTTTTTTTTATTTCACAATATTCTGCCATATGCACATAGCATTTTTTTAGCGACCACAGTCTACCGTAAAATGCTTAGAAACACAAAGTAGTATTTTTCAATTCCTACTATTATAGCACACACACACTCTCTCTCTATTTATCTTTGTGGAATTTTCAATCGTTAATAAAATGCATTTTAAAGCGCTCCATTGAGCTGAAATTTCATATACATGATTATTTTGGATGACAGTGCAGTAAAAGTTATAATTAATGAAAATTAATTGATTAAAACTAATTATTCAAAGAATTACAAATACAGCCACGTTGGCATCATTTTTGGCGACTTAGCGACCCTTTTGTCAACTTGTGTCAAAACTTGAAAAGGTTTTTTTCTCCCGTTTTAAAGCATGCAGCTGAACTGAAATTTTATATAGCGATTGTTTTGGATGACAATATGGTACTTTAATGGTAATGAATAAACATGAAATACCACTTAATGTTGTGATTCTGTCATTGTATATACATATTTATATATTAATTGTAACTATTTAATAAAAAGTAGCTAAAATAAAATTTTTCTGTGTTAATCTAAGTAGAAAATGATTTAATTTTTTTCATATTACTTGTTTATATCAAAATTTGAAAGTAAACTAGTCATAATAGTCAAAATATCGAAATCTTCAAAAGTGCATGTAGCAGATATTGGTTTGACAACGATGATATAAGGCTTCACTGAGCTAAACAGATTAAATAAATTTAGACTCTTACTTATATTCTGAAATCACGTAACTTGAGCAACTGTTTTTTTTTGTATCTTTTTTTATGGTTGTATTGGTTTCGATTTTATATATATCTCTGTTTTTCTTTTACGAAAGTTTAATACTCATCATAACCAATTAGCAGGTAATTAGTTATATATTGACAGAAAATTATAAACATTCAAGTATCTACTTTTAGTATTGGAGCGCAATTAAATATTCCCTAAAGATATTTAGGGAAAGATTGTAAGTGTTGAGTAAGCGATAGCATTGGTTACATTTATCGCAGTACTTTTTCATGTATCGTCATTCGATGTTTTCCCTTTTTATGGTGAAATGTTGGAATAAGGCTGAAAAAAATTTTTTTTTGTATCGAAGTTTTTTCTCTCTCCCAGATCAAGATCTCCCTTATCACCACGATTTGTTCTTCGTGTCATTTGTATTAAGTAGACGACTTGGGAAATAAACATTTTTTTTGTTGTTGTTGAAGTATCTTGTTTAGAACATTTTTAGTGTTTATCACAGTGTTGATAGCCATCTGAAATCAAAAGCCGTGAAAGGTGTAAGGTCGGGTATTACAGCAACATACTCCTCTCCTTCATACGTAGGTTCGAGCGTGTTTTTTTCCAGACGTTTCTAAATTCCCACGTGGAAAGTTAAAAATGAATAAATAGGATCGATAAACAAGTAATATAAAATATAAAAAAATAAGTCAATTCCTACTTATAGATCAACAAAGAAAGGTTTTATTTAGCTACTTTTTATTAAATAGTTACAATTAATATAAATATGTATATACATAGGACAGAATCTCAACATTAAGTGTGGTAAATAATTTTTATTAATTATCATTAAAGTATCGTATTGTCACCCAAAACAATCGTGTCTATAAAATTTCAGTTCAACTGAAAGCTTTAAAGCATTCAGTTGACCTGAAATTTTATATACACGACGTTTTAGAACGTGAGAAAAAAATATTTTAAAGTGTGTTTTGAGACAAGTCGCTAAAAATGAAACCAACGTGGCTGTATTTGTAATTTTTTAAATAATTAGTTTCAGTCAATTAATTTTAATTAATTATAATTAAATTATCGTATTTTTACCCAAAACAATAGTGTAGAGAAAATTTCAGCTCAAATGAGTGCTTTAAAATGTGAGAAAAAAACATTTTCAAATTTTGACACAAGTCGCCAAAAATTATGCAAACGTGACTGTATTTGTAAATCTTTGAATAATTAGTTTTAATCAATTATTTTTTATTAATTATAATTAAATTACCGTATTGTCATCCAAAATAATTATGTATATAAAATTTCAGCTCAATTGAGTGCTTTAAAATGTATTGTATTAACGATTGAAAATTCCGCCAAGATAAATAAATATATAGAGAGTGTGAGCTAATCGTAGGAATTGAAAAAGATTTTTTTTTAAAATTCCAGTGTACACATCTTAGATCAGGGGTGACAACCCAAATTGGTTGGTGGGCCACATAAAAATTTACTAAACTGAGGTGGGCCACACATATCAAAATCAAAAAAATATTCAAAATATTTTACTATTGTACAGCATTCAAAATAGGATATGATCAACATTCAATTAATGATATGATCAAAAAACACCAAGTTTACCTTTTACTGGATCACAATCACAACAAAGTTGAAAGTCGACCGATTGCACTTGTTGGTGGAAGAACATCTCTTATCCTACAAGGTTCTTATCTACAGTAGATTTATGCTGCCTTCTGAGGTTACGTAGTATAACAACTAAGTGCGTAACATCTTCACATTTTATACTTCTGTTACAGTATGTTTGCATAAAATTGATTTAGATGTTCAAAATTTTTATTTCAAATGCAAAAAAGCAATTAAGTAAGGAACAGCTTTGCAATTATTACACTGTTTGTCAAAAAAAGTTTTTTTTTCTGCCCGATAGCCAAATGTTTAGTTTCTTATTGTATGATATTAATTATTGCACCATGATTAAATATATATCATAAAATGAAAAAGTTACATAATTTCAGAAGGTTAAAATATTAAACATTTTTATTCTGCTGCCGTGATTTTCTTACATTTCTACTAGCTGGTCTGACAGTCCTGAGGCAACTAATTGAATCCATCATCGGATTCTTTCATTGACAAATAAAACAAAAAAAAAGACTACTAATCTGAACTTAAAAATATAGACATAAATTATTTCTCTGACAAATAGAACTAAATACACTACTCACTCTCAACGAAGTTCTCGTTGAAAGAGGAATAACACACCCAAGCTCATCTGCTTTCCTTCATCCATCAACACCTGTTATTACAATTGCTTGGAAGTCAAATGAAGGAAAAAAATTATTTCGGTAAAAACTACACGGGGAGAGGCGGGGGTGGGTCAAAACACGATATTTTCGATTCAACCGTCTGTAGTCCAAATGTCTAAAATAATATAGACAGAAACTTCGATTGGGCCGCAAAAATTTTCCAAATGGGCCACGGGTTGGGCATGCCTGTCTTAGATGCTCTTTTTCATAAGTTTGAAAAGGCATTTTCCGCGCCTTTTATTAATATCCTCAAAACTATTTTATTTTCCAAACCACACAAAGGACAGAAGCATACAACAAATCCAAAAGAGGGACAGCAAGTTTGATAGAGACGTCGTAAGACTCTTTGAGGCCTTGGCCCTTGAGAAATAATAAGATTTTTTGAGGCTCTGGGCTCCTATGTAAATGTATGCCCTACCAGAGATCTTTAAAAGTAGACGGTATACAGCATGCGTTGTCAAATGTTTGTTCAAACGGTAATTTGAAACAATTAAATGTGCCTGTCTCAAACAACCTCATAAATTTAGGCACAAACTGGCTCGACCGATGGCCGCATTTCGACTGAATGAGTTGAATGATTGTTTATGGTGCTGGGCACCTAGGTCTTGATATGGACAATGGTCATCACCCAATAATACAGCCTCACCACTTTTGCCTGTTAACATGCAGTTTGAAATTTCCTGCTTTTCGGAGAATATGTAAGGGAATAATATTTGACCACACACACACACACATAAAAAATATCCAAATCAGGATTTTACCAACAAGGAGAGGGCACGACTAAAAAAATTCATTTGGGTCGAGACTCGGTGCAATAGTAGTACTCCTTTAGGGTGTTCAACTCTCAATGTAATTCTGAAGAATGGCCAGTCAATTTGGAGAAAAAAGCCTCCGAAATTCATGCTTAGCTTTTATACAATTAAATTTCAATTTCCTACAACGATTTCGTAGTTTGGTTGATATATCGTCTGCATACTATGCGTGAGGTCTGGGTTAGATTCATCGGTCAATTTTTTTTCTTCATTTCATTTAATTATTTTTAAAATTAAATAAACTTAATTATTTTGTATTTTATAAAGTTAAAACAATTAAATAAATTTATTATTAAAATTATTTATTATTAAAATTACTTAAAATTATTATTAAGAATATTTAAAATAATTATTAATTAAAATTATTAATAAATAAAATTATTTAAAGTAATTAATAGATAAATTGAATAAATAAGAATTGTTAATAAAATTATTAATTTATTATTGAAATGATTATTAATTTATTATTACAATTATTAATTTATTACTACAATTATTAATTTATTATTACAATTATTAATTTATTATTAAATTTATTATTGAAATAATTACTAATTTTTTTAAAATTATTTAAATAAACTTTTTAAAATTATTTAAATTTATTTAAAAATGACTTATTAAATGTTTTATAAAATTATAAAATAATTAAATTAATAATATATAAAAAAGACAAATTTTTTATTACATTAATTATAAAATAATTTAAAAATATAATATACTTTAAAAATTATGTTATATTATATATAATATTTTACGTATAGTATATTTTATTTCACATTATAAAACTATTTGAAACTAATTTTTATGTATAATATCATTTAATATTTATTTTATATATTTTATTATAAATATTATTTATCAATATAAAAATATATTTATATATAAAATTTAATATAAGTATTTACATAGTTACAGTATTTTTTTACTTTATAAAATACAAAATAATTACGTAAAATATCATTTAATATTTGATAAACCTTTCATAAATAAATTTATTTAATTTTAAAAATAATTAAATGAAATGGAAAAAAATTGACCGAAGAATCGAACACAGACTTCGCACGTAGTATGCAGACGATATATCAACTAAGCTATGAAAGCGTTGGAGAAAATTAAAATTTAATTGTATAAAAGCTAAGCATGAATTTCGAAGACTTTTTTTCTCCAAAATGACTGGTCATTCGGCGGAATTACATTGAGGGTTGAACAACCTAAAGAAGTACTACCATTACACCAAGTCTCGACTTCAAATGAATGTCCTTAGTTGTGCCCTCTCCTTGTAAGACAGAGTCAAGAAGGAAACAAGGCCCCCACGGAAGGCAATGTCCTGGGCTCCCATTTGGCCAGTGCCTTAAGGCGTCCCTGAAGTTGGAGTGATTTTATTGTAATGTTTAATAAAAGAATCTGATTTTGTACATATCTTTCAAAGTAAAGGGTGTTTTTTTTAGAGGTATAGAACTTTAAATTGCAATAAAACAACAATGTATTATTCGATTGACATGAATTGTTTTTTATTCGAAAGATAATCTTGTGGCATTACATTTTAAATATGATTTCTGGCATATGACTGCCACGGCTGGCTCGGATGTAGTTCAATCTGGACGTCCAATTTTCGATGACTTTTTCCAACATTTGTGGCCGTATATCAGCAATAACACGGCGAATGTTGTCTTCCAAATGGTCAAGCGTTTGTGGCTTATCCGCATAGACCAATGACTTTACATAGCTCCACAGAAATTAGCCTAGCGGTGTTAAATCACAAGATCTTGGAGGCCAATTCACAGGTCCAAAACGTGAAATTAGGCGGTCACCAAACGTGTCTTTCAATAAATCGATTATGGCATGAGCTGTGTGACATGTTGCGCCGTCTTGTTGGAACCACAGCTCCTGGACATCATGATTGTTCAATTCAGGAATGAAAAAGTTAGTAATCATGGCTCTATACCGATCACCATTGACTGTAACGTTGTGGCCTTCATCGTTTTTGAAGAAGGATTCCACCAGCCCATAAAGCGCACCAAACAGTCAGTTTTTCTGGATGTAACGGTGTTTCGACATACACTTGTGGATTAGCTTCACTCCAAATGCGGCAGTTTTGTTTGTTGACGTAGCCATTCAACCAGAAGTGCGCTTCATCGCTAAACAAAATTCGCTTATGAAAATCGGGAACAACGGCAATCTCGTTTTGAGCCCATTCGACGAATCTCTATGAGGCGGGAGTCTATTCATGATAAATTGCCAAACCAAACTGAGAATAAATCACTTGACAGCTGTTAAATCGGTCGCCATCTTGGAAAGTAATGCCAACTTAAACTTCTATACCTGGGAAAAAAACACTCTTTATATGTGCAAAATATATATTTCTAATCTTTTACAATGCATACAACATTAAAATACATTAAAACTATCGAGTTCAAAAAATAATTTTGCTTTAATTTTTATTATTTTTATTATTTTTATGAATGACCATGAATTTTGTTTTCTAACGATCATGAAGATCGAATTCGATAACTTTAATCTCTCAGGAATCTCCAGAGTTGTTATTCTCCAGTTGGCATCAACTAATGCCTTCACTGTTTTGTCTTCTTCAGCTTCAACTGGCTGTCCAGAGCTTGCCGCATCTTCAACATCAAAATTGCCAGAACAATATTTTGCAAACCAGTTTTGGCAATGGTTTTTTGTCAGTACCTCTTCTCCATATACATCCTCTTGATTGAACAGCATTTTACCTTTTTTGAGAGTAAAAAAAGTAAAACATGCCTAAAAGGCTGCTTTTCACTTTCCATATTTGATAGGGCACCAACCAAAAGCTACTGCGTAGAATCAATCGAACTTTGCACAAGCAAACAGCCAAAATCATAATGACATATCAATTGCAAAAAATATATAATGACAATGTGACCAAAATGTAAAGTTGGTAGTGAGGAAAACACTTTCCGAACAACTCAATTTATGCATGATATTTTTAATAATTTACACCCTTACTATTTTTCATTGCTTAACAATTTCTCCACGACGGACGAGATCAAGGATCCACAAATAAATCTTCATAGGGAATATTATTACTGATTGCAATTGACTATTATTTTTCAAAGTAAAATAAACAAGTTTTAAAGGAATTTATGTTTTAATTTTAGCGCTGTGTGGACTTAACGATTGGTTTTTATCAAGGTGGGAGATTAGCTTTAAGGTATCCGACTACGTTCGGACCCAAGATTTAAAAAAAAGTGCATAAATGGATAATTTTCGTGATATTTAGTGTCACTTAGATTAGAATACAAGTATAAAATTGTTTTCAGGACATAATGACAAAAAAATAATAATTTAAATACAATATTTCATCAAAAAATTAACTTAGAATAACCTTTTTTCAAAATATTCTCCTTTTGTGAAAAATGCTTCTATTATAATAATATTTTGCCTGTACAGAGGTTCAACTATAATTATTGAAAACTTCACATTATTTTCAGAATTAACACCAATTGAAATAATTATCGGCGTTTTTTTCTTAAAATTTCTCCCTTCTGTTGTCGTAAAACATGGATATTGTTTCGTCAATATTTGTGTGGACTGTAAAACTGGTTAAAGAATAAAAAATCAGTCTTTTTCGCAACGCTAAGCCTACTTTATTCGTGCACCCGCTTTTGTTGGGGTACAGCTAAACAATGTCTACTTTTACAAATTTTTTACAGATGGCGCTACAGTGCGCTGATGACGTAACAGATATAAACCCACTTTTAAGCTAAGTATTTCAAAAATTCTAGTTGAGCTTCTGTACAGAGGTCTGAGCTATATACAGGAAAAATATTATCATAATAGAAGCATTTTTCACAAAAGGAGAATATTTTGAAAATGGGTCATTCTATGTTCATTCTTTGTCAAAATATTGTACTTAAATAATTTTTTATTGTAATGCTATTCTTAAAACAATTTTATATACATTTTCTAATCTAAGTGACAATAAATATCATAAATATTATCCATTTATACGCTTTTGCAAAAACACGGTTCCGAACGTAGTCGAATACCTTAAAATCATAAACCAAAAATAGTTGTAGTCCTTTTTAGGATACAACGCACAAACAAATCTGTAAAAAGTAGTCCTATATTCTCTCAAGTGGTGTAAGCGTCCCCTTTCCAAATAAGAAACACGAAGTCCTCTGTTAACTCGGTTCTAGTGGACAAACTTGTTTAGTTCTTTAGATGTTAAAAAAAGACGAGCATTTATGAAATCGATATAAATGAAGAGTTCAATTAAATCCTTCAAATAACAATGAAAAAAGGGACGCGGAATATAAAATGCGGAAATGATGGAAGAAATCGCTTTCCAAGAAAAGCGTGCGAACAATTGCCACTGAAGAAAGTGAATAGTGAATGTTCTTCACTCGGCCCAAAGATGAGCGAGAGATGCTCATACGCGGAAAATCTGATAAGCATTACAACGATGCTAAAAGGATGCTCGGATCTATTATATCGACCCATCAGATAGTGTAACTACATTAGTCACCGTTTATGCATTTTATCTAAAGATTAGTTTTCTACACAAAAGTGCTCTCTGTCTGCCAGAACAGACGATATTGCTGAGTCCGTACGGTAGCTGTTCCTACAGGGAACAAAACTTGTTTGATTATTTGTTGCAAATAAAGTATTCTACATATAGTATCAATTATAGCAGACGGAAAATATGTATTTTATTCGTTAGTGATCCTTTACACAAAAGAGTATTCCATTTCTGAAAAGAGACTGCCGAATATTTCAGTGTATCATTCCGAGTAAAAAAGTTCCAAGAAATTTCAAAACTTTTTAAAGGTGAAGTTAAGGGGATCGGTTTTTCCTACGTGTTGTAATCTCCCTTCCCTACTCAGTTCTCATATGTAGATATTTCGTATTTGTTCTATCTTATATTTACTTTAGTCACAGGCAGGGACGTCTTAATGCTTCTTGAGGCCCTAGGCCCCTACACAAATGTAGGTTCCCCACCTATGACTCTTAAAAGTAGACAGTACATAGCATGAGTTGTCAAATACTTAAACAAACAATAACCCGAAACAAGTAAACGTGCATAACTTACAATCGCCCAAACCGGCTTGACTGACTGCTGCCTTTTGACAGAATGGGTAATGATGGTGTGTGGTGGTAGGTCTAGGCCTGTCGTGGACGACGGTCATCACATGTATATATCACATGACATTGTCCGAAATTATCAGTTTTTCAGAGAATGCAACCAGAAGTAATACTTCATCCTTGAAATTATTCGAATTATGATCTTATTAAAGCTGAGTCGAGAACGAGACGAGGCTCCCATTGTGACCTAGGCCCAGTTGGCCCATGCCGTAAGGCGTCTCTGGATGTCACTTGACCATGGTTCAAAATGATGAGGTCCGTCGCTGAAAACCCTCGTATAGCTAGCTGAATGGTGAGACGTTAATATTCACTAACTTACTGGCCGTGATAGCATTTCCATGGAGAGAGATGCAAAGAAATTTGATGACAGAATAGCCATTGTAATACACGGAATGGTTTCATTATAAGTACGTGTACATGCTCAATAATGACAAACTCCTTAATTATTTCTTAAGAAGAATCAATTGTGTTTAAAACAAGAAATACATGTTGTTTTTAATCAGAAATGTAATCACTCAAACTTATATTGTATAATTTCCCCATAAAGTAGCGTTTTTGAAACTGTGGGGCGCACCTTCCTAGGAAAGGGGGCGTGATAACTGTACAAGGAGAGCGCGAGCATATTGAAAAGTCGAAAACAAAAGATTATTTAAAAAAAAATTGTTAATTGACGGAAAGTAAACAAACTGACAAAATAAAAAAATAAAATGCACATTTACACTGATACAATACACTTATAAATGTATCAGTACTACACAATGTATTTTATAATTAATTTAACAATACTAGGTTAAGAACAACATTAATAATTACCAATTACCACATGGAATTGTCATATATAAAATTATATAAAAATTAACACTTATCATTAATTTGTATTGTTTTTTTATTTATTCCTTAACTGTTGATTGAAAGTTACGCAATTCGCTCCCAATGCCAACGTTTTCCACATAGGCACGCGTATTTGATGTATTGGAGGGGGGAGAGGAAGAAAAGGAATAAATAAGCAAATCCTCTGAAATAAGTAAATCCTTCGCAAATAATATCAAGGTCCTTTTATTGCATTTCAAAGCCTTCGGAATAATTTCATGGACAGCAGTGCACAGAAAGGATCACACTTCGGAAAGACATTTGGGGCAATTAATGTTTTGGCTGAGCGAGACGTTTATACACGCCAGTGGCACTTAAGAAGTTAAAGTCGTATTGCAGTTCTAGCGTCAAAGTATAGTATTATTAAATGTTTACATTTTGTATGGAAGGGAAGAGGGCACGATGAAAATTATGATTGAATATTGGGTCGCCAATTTTGAAAGTTTGAGAAGCACTGACATAAAGTCTTGTTTTTCTAATTCTTAAAGAGGAAAAAAAAAAAGGTTTCTTTCGACACACAAGATCTAGGAGACAACAATTGTACACCAGTGCACGTTTTTTATTAATTTAAAACCCTGGTACTTTTTGCTTTATTCGTGCTCGTATGAGAGGATTTTCAACTGCGGGCTAAAAGAGTAATTTTTTTATATTGATTTTTATGACATAAAAGAATATTGTCGTACCAGCAATAAATCATTTTATTTTGCTTCTGTCTAAAATAGTAACTTCTATAATGAGATTTTTATGGTATAAAAGTGAATCACTCTCTCTGTACCAGCAATATATCATTATACCTGAATGTATCCTTTTTTTATAGCTGATTAAAATCGTAATTCATGTATTGATTTTTATGGCTTAAAAACAAATAATTTTACTGCACAAAATAAGGTTACAATCATTATTTATTGAATTTCCCGATTCTTTAGCTGTCCAACAGTAATTTTCTTAGTAAAAGATTAGGGGTAGCTCAATAGTTATGGCTACACAAACTTTGTCATAGATAATACATTTCCCTTGGAACCGTACCGGAAAACTAGTTTTGATTTAATTTTAACCACTTAACAGTTTTTTTTCTGTCATAGTGTGTCAAAAAATAAGCGTATTTTTTGTAAGCATTTTTAAGATGAAATCTTTTATGTAAACTCAAATCAACAGTCAGAAATGTTATAAATATTGAATTTAAAGAACTATGCTAATTTTTATTTTCCTCAAAAAAAAAACTTTCCTTAAAGTAGGCTTTTTCCCGAAGTAATAAGCGAACTCAAAAGGATACTTTACAAAAAAGTATATTAGATTTAAAAGATAATGTTGAACTTATACAGTTATATGTGTAATATATATATGTGGGAGACAACAAGGGGTCCAAGATTTGGTCTTTCTTATGGTTTATTTAACATTAAACAAAAATTAATTAAAAAGGTAGTTTTTTAACAGATAAGTTTGACGATGATATATAGAAGGTAACGCCTGCTCGCGCACCTCTCGCGTTCTCCTTTCTCTCTCTTATTCTGCTCTAATGTCCAAGAGTTTTTGTTCTGCTTTTACTAGTTCAAAAGTTTTCGTTTCAGTTTCAATTCATTGCGCCTGCGCGCGAAGACTGCTTGGTTTTGGCTGCATGCTACAACGGCCATTCTGACCGTTCGCTGTCCGCAGCGGTACGTCCATAGAGACCAAAGGAGAATCTGAAACATACAAAAAAGACGGAACAGACAAGGACTATACGACAAATAAACAAAGATTTAACATATCATAATTCTTCTGAACTAGACAGTTTCTCCATCATGTGAAGGCATCTCTTCGACATCCGGAAGGTTCCACAGGAAAACATTGTGTTTCACAGGCATAAGAACGTCTTTTTTAACAAGTTGATCTTTGGTTGAACGCATCGATATTTTCCTCTGTAGAGTTCTGGACGTCTGTTCAAAACGATTTCTCTTTTCCTTCGTTTCCACTGCCAGGGGTTGAAAGATCCTTCGGAGCAACACAAACCGTCGATAATTACTATTCATAGGTGAAGGGGTAGGAGATCGGGAGATAAATTCCAAGGAACTCGTTTTCATGGCACCATTGGCTTTCTTACACAATACTATACCAGAACATTTTTCTCTTACAATACTCAATTTTAACTTAGTACTCTTAATTTTTATTACATTTATAATCCTTAATTAGAGAACTCAAATCATTTCTAGTATTAAAGTTTTTAACATGTGTCAAATCATAACTAGAGTTTTCTATCACACTTGAAACAGGAACATTTGAAAAAGAAACAGCATTAGGATAAGCATAAGCATGAGCACCTAAAGAGGATTCACTTTCATTCAATAAAACATCGCTCTTTGCGTGGCCTAGTTTCTCTATTTGAGAATATACACTGGGATGTATAATAAATTCTTCGGTCAAGGTCGGTGATATCGCCGTTCGCACACTTATACCGGGACAGTGTTGATCAAGAGAAATATTTATGGGTTTAACTTCTACCATTCGCTTTTTCGCCAAAACATGAGCTTAATGTTATGATTTCTTCGGAAGGTGTTTGCACTCTAATTAGTGAGGAATTTAAAACTGGGATCTGGCAACCTGAATCGATCAAGGCTGTTACGGGCTGATTTTCCACAAAAATGTTTACGTATTGAAGATTTGCGCATTCATCGCTATTTTGTTTTTCACTCTCGATTTTCAAAGTATTCACGTTTATTTTATTATGGATGTGGTCGTTAGATTCTTTAGGTTCAAAACGCTTCTCACAGTCTCTTGCGCAATGAGATGAATCACCGCATATAAAAACAATTTTTATGTTCTCTTTCAAGATTTTGGGGATAGTTCTCTTTAATATCTGGTTTAAAGTTTTGTGATCTATTTTTAAAGGGGTCTTGGGTATATCCATAAGTAATGGGAATTTCTTTATGTGATCCGCTTCTAGATGAAATATAAACATCACACTCTTTAGCTAAATCAATAGGCTTGAACCAATCTTCTGCTTCTCGAATGCCAATATGAGTTGCAGTTTCCTTATTTAAAGTTTCAAATAATTTATCAGAAATTATAAGATTATATAGAGATTCAAAGGAATTAACTTTTCTTAACGAACAATAATATTGGAAGTTTGCCGTCGATCTTGCAGCAAATTAGATGTATGTCTCGCCTGATGATTTTACAGCATTTTTAAATGAGTTTAAACACTCGCGAGGGGTTAATTGGAATTCTCTGAGTACTATAGATTTTAGTTTTTCATAGTCATTTAATTCCTCTTCTTTAATATACAGTAAGACGTTATGAGCTCTTTCGCCCAGAAGATTTATTAAAATTTCAGATTTATATTCGTCATTTATTTTCTTGGTTAAAAATGCGCGTTCTAATGATTGAAAGAACAGATTAAAATTTTCAGATCTGGTGGGAACAGGAAGAGATAAAGTTTTTATACTTTTATCATATTTTCTATGTTAGTTTCGAACTGTTTATCTTCGACTTTAGCTTCAGGATTTAAACTTAATGCTTTATTTTTAGCCGTTTGAAGTTCGATTTCTTTTTCTAATTTTGCTAACTGAAGTTTCGCGAGCTCAATTTTCTGTTTTTCTAAAGTTACCTCTCTTTCGTTTTGCGATACTCTCTCATCTATACAGTTTTGAATTAAAGTTTTAACGAAATCTGGATCACTTTCAAATGTACTACTGTTCTCAATTTTAGTCTTTAGTTTAACTATAGTGTCAGTACTCTCCACAGTACCGTTTAGATCCTCAACAACTCTTATGAGATCCTCTTTAAGAGCGTTTTTATACATTTTAGAAAAATATGGGAAGGTCCTAACTTTTTTTTTTCTGGTTCCCTTGTTGCTCGCACGTACGATGTATCCAACGAAGAAAAATTTCGATTTCACAGATCTCACCTCTTCGCAGGTAATATAGTTGAAATTGTTCGAATTGACACCTCTCCGCAGGTGTTTGTGAGTGGATCCAACCTCTACACAGGTGGAATATTTGTCGATGGTTCGTTGAAAATACACCTCTACACAGGTTATTTTGTTATTTGTTCCGACCTCTACACAGGCGGAATGAAGTTGAAAATTTCAACCTCTACACAGGTTGAACGAAGTTTCCAAAAATGGCGGCGCGTCTCCTCCACGGACGGCTTTTGTTCACGTTCCAAACTTTGATCAAAATCGAAATCTTTTTCAATCCCGGCCTGTACACAGGCGGAGTATTCATGCTGAGTTCAAACCTCTACACAGGTTGAATATTTATGCTGAGTTCAAACCTCTACACAGGTTGAACGAAGTTTTCGAAAAAAATGGCGGAGCGTCTCCTCACGGACGCCTTTGTTCATTGTCCAGACTTTGGTTCAAAATCGAAATTTTATCGATCCCGGCCGAGCCCCCATAATTTGTGGGGAGACAACAAGGGGTCCAAGATTTGGTCTTTCTTATGGTTTATTTAACATTAAACAAAAATTAATTAAAAAGGTAGTTTTTAACAGATAAGTTTGACGATGATATATAGAAGGTAACGCCTGCTCGCGCACATCTCGCGTTCTCCTTTCTCTCTCTTATTCTGCTCTAATGTCCAAGAGTTTTTGTTCTGCTTTTACTAGTTCAAAAGTTTTCGTTTCAGTTTCAATTCATTGCGCCTGCGCGCGAAGACTGCTTGGTTTTGGCTGCATGCTACATATATATGTGGGAGACAACAAGGGGTCCAAGACTTTAGTCTTTCTTATGGTTCATTTAACATTAAACAAAAATTAATTAAAAAAGGTAGATAAGTTTGACATTGATATGCAGAAGGTAACGCCTGCTCGCGCACCTCTCGCGTTCCTCCTTTTTTTCTCGCTTTTTCTCTTTCTCCAATTCTAATGTCCAAGAGTTTTAGTTTTGATTTGCTGCGCCTGCGCGCGAAGACTGCCTTGCTTTTGGCTGCATGCCATAACGGCTATCCTGACTACGCTGTCCGCAGCGGTACGTATTCCTTTTTTCCTTTCCATGGATACCAGAGGAGAATCTTAAACATACAAAAAAAAGACGGAACAGACAAGGACTATACGACAAATACACAAAGGTTTAAAATATCATAATTCTGCTGAACTGAACAGTTTCTCCATCATGTGAAGGCATCTCTTCGACATCCGGAAGGTTCCACAGGAAAACATTGTGTTTCACAGGCATAAGAACGTCTTTTTAACAAGTTGATCTTTGGTTGAACGCATCGATATTTTCCCTCTGTAGAGTTCTGGACGTCTGTTCAAAACGATTTCTCTTTTTCCTTCGTTTCCACTGCCAGGGTTGAAAGATCCTTCGGAGCAACACAAACCGTCGATAATTACTATTCATAGGTGAGGGTAGGAGATCGGGAGATAAATTCCACGGAACTCGTTTTCATGGCACCATTGGCTTTCTTACACATACTATATCAGAACATTTTCTCTTACAATACTCAATTTTAACTTAGTACTCTTAATTTTATTACATTTATAATCCTTAATTAGAGAACTCGAATCATTTCTAGTATTAAAGTTTTTAACATGTGACAAATCATAACTAGAGTTTTCTATCACATTTGAAACGGAAACATTTGGAAAAGAAATAGCACTAGAATAAGCATAAGCATGAGCACCTAAAGAGGATACACTTTCATTCAATAAAACATCGCTCTTTGCGTGGCCTAGTTTTTTTATTTCAGAATATACACTGGGATGTATAATAAATTCTTCGGTCAAGGTCGGTGATATCGCCGTTCGCACACTTAGACCGGGACAGTGTTGATCAAGAGAAATATTTATGGGTTTAACTTCTACCATTCGCTTTTCGCCAAAACATGAGCTTAATGTTATGATTTCTTCGGAAGGTGTTTGCACTCTAATTAGTGAGGAATTTAAAAACTGGGATCTGGCAACCTGAATCGATCAAGGCTGTTACGGGCTGATTTTCCACAAAAATGTTTACGTATTGAAGATTTGCGCATTCATCGCTATTTTGTTTTTCGCTCTCGATTTTCAAAGTATATTCACGTTTATTCTATTATGGATGTGGTCGTTAGATTCTTGAGGTTTAAAACGCTTCTCACAGTCTCTTGCGCAATGAGATGATTCACCGCATATAAAGCAATTTTTATTTTCTCTTTCAAGATATTGGGGATAGTTCTCTTTAATCTTTGGTTTAAAGTTTTATGATCTATTTTTAAAGGGGTCTTGGGTATATCCATAAGTAATAGGAATTTCTTTATGTGATCCGCTTCTAGATGAAATATAAATATCGCACTCTTTAGCTAAATCAATAGGCCTAAACCAATCTTCTGCTTCTCGAATGCCAATGTGAGTTGCAGTTTCCTTATGTAAAGTTTCGAACTGTTTCTCTTCGACTTTAGCTGCAGGATTTAAACTTAATGCTTTATTTTTAACCCTTTGAAGTTCGACTTCTTTTTCTAATTTTGCTAACTGAAGTTTCGCGAGTTTAATTTTCTGTTTTTCTAAAGTTACCTCTCTTTCGTTTCGCGATACTCTCTCATCTATACAGTTTTGAATTAAAGTTTTAACGAAATCTGGATCACTTTCAAATGTACTACTGTTCTCAATTTTAGTCTTTAGTTTAACTATAGTGTCAGTACTCTCCACAGTACCGTCTAGATTCTCAACAACTCTTATGAGATCCTCTTTAAGAGCATTTTTATACATTTTAGAAAAATATGGAAAGATCCTACCTTTTTTTTCTGGCTCCCTTGTTGCTCGCACGTACGATGTATCCAATAAAGAAAAACGTTGTGAATCCACTGATTTCACCTCTTCGCAGGTAATATAGTTGAAATTGTTCGAATTGACACCTCTTCGCAGGTGTATATGAAAGAGTTCCAACCTCTACACAGGCGGAATTTTTTGGGTTCGATAAGAAATATAACCTCTACACAGGTTATTTTGTTAAACAGTTCCAACCTCTACACAGGCGGAATATTTATGCTGAGTTCAAACCTCTACACAGGTTGAACGAAGTTTCCAAATCCCGGCCTCTACACAGGCGGAGTATTCATGCTGAGTTCAAACCTCTACACAGGTTGAACGAAGTTTCCAAAAAATGGCGGAGCGTCTCCTCACGGACGCTTTTGTTCAAAATCGAAATTTTATCGATCCCGGCCTCTACACAGGCGGAGTATTCATGCTGAGTTCAAACCTCTACACAGGTTGAACGAAGTTTCGAAAAAATGGCGGAGCGTCTCCTTCACGGACGCTGCCGTTCATTGTCCAGACTTTGGTTCAAAATCGAAATTTTATCGATCGCGGCCGAGCCCCCATAATTTGTGGGAGACAACAAGGGGGTCCAAGACTTTAGTCTTTCTTATGGTTTATTTAACATTAAACAAAAATTAATTAAAAAAGGTAGATAAGTTTGACATTGATATGCAGAAGGTAACGCCTGCTCGCGCACCTCTCGCGTTCCTCCTTTTTTCTCGCTTTTTCTCTTTCTCCAATTCTAATGTCCAAGAGTTTTAGTTTTGATTTGCTGCGCCTGCGCGCGAAGACTGCCTTGCTTTTGGCTGCATGCCATATATATATATATATATATAATTATAATTATTCTCTCTTAAAATTCAGTTTTTGTGTAGTAAACAGGGAGACAAGCATAGTCCAACATTCCAATCGGGAAAAAATACCCTGTTTCTTTTCTCACCCGTTTTCCCAAATCATTTTTCTTTCGACACAAAACATTGCCTTGTTGGTCTCATTTTTTGTCGGTGGGAGGAATAATTTCTAAAAAGTTTTTTTTCCTGTCAATCTTAAGAGACTGAGCAAAATTCCTGGTCGTCCTTTTTTCTCATTTACCGCCTTATGTCTTTTAATAAGGCGATCTATAATATCAAGCCTAAAATTCAAATGAGATAATTTTCCTTCCTGCTTCTGATATAAAACGAAAACATTCCACAATAATGTATCTAAAAGATGAAAGAAAATATGTACATTTTTTTGTATTATTTCTTGCCTCATTTTTGTTATTGGGTAATTTATGATATACTAATCCATTCTATCTACACCACAAAAAAATCCGAGGGGTAACCTGCTTTCATTACTTCCAGAATCATTTACAGAAATTTCAGACTCACCGTCTGACTCAGAATCAGAATTATTTTCGGTTATGAGCCTCTCATAACCACTCATTTGTTTTCTATTTTAAGCTCCAAATTTAAAAGAAACAGTGTTCATAGCTTGCGGTACACCGATCTAGTAAAAAGAAAATTCCCGCCTTATCTATGCTGTAAAACCTAACCTTGAAAACAGTTTACACATTTTTTTGTAATCCTAACTTTACTCGAGTACTAGCGTTAGAAACATTGTACACTAAACGAACAAAAAATACGGGCAAATCAGAGCATTAGAGATGAAAAAAGTGTTGCCCGAGTGCCACTAGGGCAAATCAGGGAGGTGCCATTTCAAGTTCCCGAGCGGTGTTCGGGCAAAACAAGGAAGGGGTTAATTCACGTCGCACTCTTAATGCAACACGAGGGCTGTTGATGACAGACCAAGTGCTTTTAAACCACGGTCAATGACGAGGATGATATCTGAGCTGACACCCTCCTCTCCTAACTTTCCCACTGCCCCAACGTGAGAACTTTGAGCCTCGAAATATTTTTACGTGCACCAGCTCCTCTACACGTCGGTTATTATGGAAAACTCATAATACACCGGCCGCGAGTTCATGGTCATGACTACTGGGGTACCGCGGCCATGGAAGAATTATGGGTTACACGCATATGGATCTTTTAATCCTCACAAAGTGCGATGGTGAAATTACAAGATTGCCATACCACCTCTCTTCACTTGATCCATCTAATATATATATTATAAATGCGAAAGTTTGTGAAAATCTTTGTTAGTCTTTCACGCAAAAACTACTGAATGGATTTTAATGAAACTTTACAGTAATATAGCTTATACATCAGAATAGCACATAGGCTATAATTTATAGCATAGACTATAATTTATAAAGATATTGTATGAAGTGTCCAAAATATAACGATATTTGTCAAGTAAGTAGGAAAAAATTCTGTCATCTGCTAACAATTCTGGCATGCGCTGCAAAAAAAAGACCACGTCTGCATATATCTATCTTTTGTTTGTGAAAAATCATTTTTGTTTTGGCTACGCAAGGGGCTCGCTTCTAATTAATTCCTCTGATATAATGCCTATTTTTTTTTATTTCAGAATAAAACTAAGTTTTGAAGGGATAGGTTGTTATAAATCTCTCTTTATTTTAATATGTTTTTTTAACATTTTATTATGCACATTTGGTAGTAAGAAATTGATCTTTTTTCCAAATAAATGCTTTTATCAGTTCTGATACTTAAAGTAAATAAACTTTCTCTTTCACACTGCATCATTTGGATAAATTTTCAAAATTTGTTTGTGTGGTTAGTAATTAATTATAACACTATAATTTTAATTGAATAGGCAGATATTGCATTTTTAAGCATAAAAATAATTAAAACTACTGTATTTTTTTGAACGAGTGAAGATTAACCTGCACTGTTCAGCTACATGAGGGCTTTTGGCAACGGACCACGTAATTTTGAACCATGGTCAAGTGACGTGGACGACACCTGATCTGGCACCCTCTTCTCCTAACTACCACACCACACCAACTTAGAAGGAATATTCTTTGAAATCCACTCTTCCAAGATATATGGCAGCACGGGTTCCATGATGAGTATTTTAGCGGAAAATAGTTTGTCAAAATTTAAGTATCTTATATTTTGTATGTTAATGAAGACCTTAGAAAATTATTTGACTACTTATTTTAAGTGAACGGTATATATAATTAATTTTACAGTGGAATATCTTTAATTAATTTATTAGCTCTAACGGATTAGATTTTCCAAAGTGGAGTATTTTGTTTATGTATAGGGCTGCGGTAGCCCAGTGGTTAAGGTATCCAACCATGGCAGGCATGTCATGAGTTCGATCCAAGTACCACTAAAGACCCGCCGTGTAGGGCAGCGATGCACGTTAAATCTGTCGAGAGCTGAAACGTCCTCCCGTTGGTGTGGTGTGGTAGTTAGGAGAGGGGGTGCCAGCTCAGGTGTCGTCCACGTCACTGACCATGGTTCAAAATTACGTGGTCCGTCGCCAAAAGCCCTCGTGTAGCTGAACAGTGCGACGTTAATATTAACTCAACTCAACTTGTTTATGTATATCCCTTAATTTTAAATGTAGTGATCCAAAAAATAAAATTGTATGAAAAAAACTGCAGTAAATCATAATGCGGTTGGATAAAGTATTAAAGTGCATTTCTTCCCTACACGGCGGGTCTTACAAAGCTCTAATAAAGCTCGAGTTATGAAAGTAGCTAGGCATTTGTGTGCCAACTTGACTCTATCGTTAACATTTCGCTATGTTTTTCATTGAATCGTCATTATAATTTAAGAAACGGCGTTGCTTGCGAATATTACACAATTTTAACATAAAATAAATACTACAGAAAGTAATATTAATGTATTATACTTTCAGATAAAAATTATTTACACTATTTTAAGCGTTCATTACACAAAACATTTAACAATGTGTTACTTTTGCTGAGCAGAGATCAGCTTAGGATGGTATTTTCAAAAATCGACCCTCAAAAGTGTTAGGGGAGTTATAAATAAAAAAAATATCCTTTTTATCAGCTATTAGATCTACATACTTAAAATTTAACAAAGGTGTTTTATTTCTCTCTTTTTTGTTTTTGTTTTGGTGAGCTACGCAAAAAAAGCTTGTAAAATTAACTCATTATAAACTTCTTTATCCTTCAATCTGTGTTTAATTTTTCAGTTCACCCGTGCGAAGAACGGGTATACCAGCTAGTAATTTATAATCGTGAGAACTGTCATTAAAATCTTTCATTTAATTTTTAAAATTGTAAATAATTTCAAGTGATTACGGAAGCATGGTCAAGAATTACAGCCCCGTGTTGTTTCTATTGAATTGAGAGTGAATATTAACGCACTATATTCATCTGTTTGAGGGCTTTTGGTGACGGAGGATCATCATTTTGAACCATGATCAAGTGACGAGGAGGGCACTTGAACTGGCACCCCCTTTCCTAGCTTCCACACCACACCAACGGGAGGACGTTTGAGTCTCGACATATTAAACGTGCATCAGCATCTTCTGCACGACCGGTCCTCAGCGGTACTAGGCTTGAACTCACGACATGCCAGGCACGAGTCCATTACCTTGACCACTAGGCTACCACATCCACCTATCGAATCGAGTCCTGGTCTCTGAAGACTCGTCGTGTAGAGTACTGATTACCTACCTTTTTATAGCCGCGGACCGGTCAACTTTTGATGATTTTACCGTGGTCTGCTGATGGGGATATCGATAATATATATTCATAGAAAGCCGCATAAAACCGAGAGAGATACACCACAGTGAAATAAAAAAAAGAAAGAAAGAAATATTCCTTTGGCGGTCCTGTACTATTTCATCCACGGACTGGTACCGGTCCGGTGAAAGGGGAATATTGCACGCAAAACCTGTCTCGGCTCAAAGTCCTTCCTTTGGCATGGTGTGGAAGCTTAGATGGTGTGGCATGCGTTTTAGTTGTCGTCTTCGTCACTTGACCGAGGTACAAAATTATTAGATCTATCACGTCTATTGCCATCGTGTTGCTACAGAGTGTCACGTTAATGAACATCCAATGGATCTAAAACAGTCGGAAGCGATTTCATCTGAAGGCTTCGAAGGCATGAGATTTCAATTCAAGTAGAGTTCCTTGTCATCTTAAACGGCAATTAATTTTTACAGACGTGAGATTGTATACAAGAGATTGTATTTTTCCTACTAGATTATATTGTTTTCTGTACTTTCAGTCACAATGGCATGAACAATTCTGGTGTTCTCCTCGCTACTAAAGAATAAAAACAAGAGAACAAACCTTTGTTTATTTGAGACGTCACTGTAAATATCTAAAAATTGTACTAAGATTGTACTAAATTAAACTCAGCGGCTCAACAGCCCATGAGGGACAGGGCCTACTGTGCCCATCCCAGTATACGTGACCATTGGGCACTGAGGTGCATGAGCAGATATCCCGATCAGGTGGTCAGTCTGATGCGAGACCCCCAGTGTTTAAGTCCCCAAGCAAGTTTAATACTCATTTATCGACCTACTGAAGAGATGAAAGGCGAAGTCGACCTTGCCCAGCCCGAGGATAGAACCATGGACCCTGTGGTGTGGAAGCGCGATACGCTACCACTCGGCCACAGGGCCAAGATTGTACTAAGTGATATAAATATTGACTTTAAAAAGCAGCATTCCATAGCTCCTTCGTCTCCTAGAAAGTACATGAAATAAATACATAAGTTTGCTTTTATGACTCCTACCATTTTTTTCTAAATGATTATTGTTGTTTGTTCCTAAATTTATTACTTGACTGAGTACGTTTTTGGCTGTCTATACCTGCCCGACATAAGGCTCACGAATTGCAACGAATATGCCTTTTAACTTCTAAGTTTAATGACCAGGTCGAAACCTGAGTTGGCACCCTACTCTCCCAACCAAGAAGAGTATCTTAGCCCTCAACAGATTGAATATGAATAAGCCTCGTGTCCGAAGGGTTTTTAGTGCAAACGGTATTTGGGCTCGTTACTCGAAAACAGGTTGGCATTTGTAGCAGAAATCTTGCCATAGGGCCGTGAAAACGATACTATGATTACCACTGCTGCTTTGAATATGGCAGGACAAATATTGCCACTTTTATTTATAAATGTAACATTTTTAAAAAAATATCTTAATTTCTACTTTTTCAATTAATTTTACCCATTTATTTATTTACTGGTACAGATATTTCTCAATTCGCCAAAGCAGTATTTACTTTCTGTGTGTGTACTTTATTTTTTAAGATTCGATTTAATGAAATTTATCAGTAATCTATTGAATTTTTTCTTCAGTTTCATAGATATTTTAGTGGATAGTAAAGAAATATAAATATATATATAGTATCCAATGGTTATCGACAACTCCACGCAGTCTTCGCGCGCAGGCGCAGCAAATCCAAACACGAACTGAAACTATGGGACTTTTAAGAATTAGAGAAAGAGAGAAAGCGAAGAAAGAACGACTGAGGTGCGCGAGCAGGCGTTACCGACCACACACCATGGAACTTTATCTGTTAAAATAGCTACCTTTTTAATTAATTTTTATTAAGTTTTAAAATAAAATAGAAGAAAGAAAAACGTCTTGGACCCCTTGTTGTCTCCCACAAATTATGGGGGCTCGGCCGAGATCGATAAAATTTCGATTTGAACCAAAGTCTGGACAATGAACAAAAGCGTCCGTGAAGGAGACGCTCCGCCATTTTTTGGAAACTTCGTTCAACCTGTGTAGAGGTTGAATTTTTCGAATACTCCGCCTGTGTAGAGGCAGGGATCGAAAAAATTTCGATTTTGATCAAAGTTTGGACAGTGAAAAAAAAAAAAAAGCCGTCCGTGGAGGAGACGCGCCGCCATTTTTCGGAAAACTTCGTTCCGCCTGTGTAGAGTCGGAACTATTAACAATATAACCTGTGTAGAGGTTATATTTTTCATCGAACCCTAAATATTCCGCCTGTGTAGAGGTTGGAACTATCGTCGAAAATTCCGCCTGTGTAGAGGTTGGAAATATCACATAAAAACCTGCGAAGAGGTGCAAATTCGAACAATTTATCTGTTCAAGAACTATAGTTCATCTATAACCTGCGAAGAGGTGAAATCAGTGGAATCAACGTTTTTCTTCAATTATTGGATACATCGTATGTGCGAGCAACAAGGAGCTAGAAAAAAAGGTAGGATCTTTCCATATTTTTTCTAAAATGTATAAAAACGCTCTTAAAGAGGATCTCATAAGAGTTGTTGAGGATCTAGACGGTACTGTGGAGAGTACGGACACCATAGCTAAACTAAAGACTAAAATTGAGAACAGTAGTACATTTGAAAGTGATCCAGATTTCGTTAAAACATTAATTAAAAACTGTATATATGAGAGGGTATCGCGAAACGAAAGAGAGGCAACTTTAGAAAAACAGAAAATTGAGCTCGCGAAACTACAGTTAGCACAGTTAGAAAAAGAAGTCGAACTTCAAACGGCTAAAAATGAAGCATTAAGTTTAAATCCTGCAGCTAGAGTCGAAGAGAAACAGTTCAAAACAAACATAGAAAATATGATCAAAAGCATTAAAACTTTATCTCTTCCTGTTCCCACCAGATCTGAAAATTTTAGTCTGTTCTTCCAATCATTAGAACGCGCATTTTTAACCAAGAAAACAAACGACGAATATAAATCTGAAATTTTAATAAATCTTCTGGGCGAAAGAGCTCATAATGTCTTATTGTATATTAAAAAGGAGGAATTAAATGACTATGAAAAACTAAAATCTATAGTACTCAGAGAATTCCAATTAACCCCTCGCGAGTGTTTAAACTCATTTAAAAATGCTGTAAAATCATCAGGCGAGACATACATCCAATTTGCTGCAAGATTGACGGCAAACTTCCAATATATTATTGTTCGTTAAGAAAAGTTAATTCCTTTGAATCTCTATGTGATCTTATAATTTCTGATAAATTATTTGAAACTTTAAATAAGGAAACCGCAACTCATATTGGCATTCGAGAAGCAGAAGATTGGTTTAGGCCTATCGATTTAGCTAAAGAGTGCGATATTTATATTTCATCTAGAAGCGGATCACGTAAGGAAACTCTTATTGCTTGTGGATATACCGAAGACCCCTTTAAAAATCGACCACGAAACTTTAAACCAAAGATTAAAGAGAACTATCCCCAATATCTTGAAAGAGAAAATAAAAATTGCTATATATGCGGTGATTCACATCTCATTACGCAAGAGATTGTGAGAAGCGTTTTAAGCTTAAAGAATCTAACAGCCACATCCATAATCAAAAAAACGCGAATACTTTGAAAGTAGAGAGCGAAAAACAAAATAGCGATGAGTTCGCACAGCTTCAATATGTAAACATTTTTGTAGAAAATCAGCCCGTAACAGCCTTGATTGATTCAGGTTGCCAGATCCCTGTTCTAAATTCCTCACTAATTAGAGTGCACAAACCTTCCGAAGAGAGGATAACATTAAGCTCATGTTTTGACGAACAGCGTATGGTAGAAGTGTCTCAGCCATAAATATTTCTCTAAATCCACACTCTCCCAGCTTAAGTGTTCGAACGGCAATATCACCGACCTTGACCGAAGAATTATTATACATCCCAGTGTATATGCTGAAATAAAGAAACTAGGCCACGCAAAGAGCGATGTTTTATTGAATGAAAGTGAATCCTCTTTAGGGGTTGTTTCTGTTTCAAATGTTTCTGTTTCAAGTGTGATAAAAAACTCTAGTTATGATTTGCCACATGTTAAAAACTTTAATACTAGAAATGATTTGAGAGTTCTCTAATTAAGGATTATAAATGTAATAAAATTAAGAGTACTAAGTTAAAATTGAGTATTGTAAGAGAAAAATGTTCTGATATAGTATTGTGTAAGAAAGTCAATGGTGCCATGAAAACGAGTTCCGTGGAATTTATCTCCCGCTCACCTACCCCTTCACCTATGAAGAGTAAACATAGACGGTTTGTGTTGCTCCGAAGGATCTTTGAGCCCTGGCAGTGGAAACGGAGGAAAAAGAGAGATCGTTTTGAACAGACGTCCAGAACTCTAGAGAGGAAAATATCGATGTGCGTTCAACCAAAGAACTCATTAAAAAAGACGTTCTCATGCCTGTGAAACACAATGTGTGTTTTCCTGTGGAACTTTCCTGATGTCGAAGAGATGCCTTCACATGATGGAGAAACTGTTTAGTTCAGCAGAATTATGATACGTTAAATCTTTGTATATTTATCGTATAGTCCTTGTCTGTTCCGTCTTTTTTGTATGTTTCAGATTCTCCTCTGGTCTCGATGAAAAAGAAAAAAAGGAAGACGTACCGCTGCGGACAGCGTACAGTCAGGCTGGCCGGATATAGTATCCAATGGTTATCGACAACTCCACGCAGTCTTCGCGCGCAGGCGCAGCAAATCCAAACACGAACTGAAACTATGGGACTTTTAAGAATTAGAGAAAGAGAGAAAGCGAAGAAAGAACGACTGAGGTGCGCGAGCAGGCGTTACCGACCACACACCATGGAACTTTATCTGTTAGAATAGCTACCTTTTTAATTAATTTTTATTAAGTTTTAAAATAAAATAGAAGAAAGACAAACGTCTTGGATCCCTTGTTGTCTCCCACACACATATATATATATATATATATATATATATATATATATTATATATTTAGGAAAAAAATGGATGTTCTTGTTTCCTAGCTAACTACTAACTGCAAAGGAATGCTTGGGAAAAGAACAGAAGAAACTCATGTCGTAGGATGTATTTCTGAAACAAGTCGTTTTAAATATTTGTCTGTGTGTTAAAAAGTAAAGTAAATTACAAAAGCAATTACATGAATTAAAACACACGACGCATTAAATTAAGACCAACATTCCAATGTCATGTATTATTGGCTTCAGTTGTTCGCCCTACCGAAAACGGATATCAGAAAATACAAAATTTTATTAATAATTACCGTAAAATTTGGCGTATAACGCGCACTTTTAACTCAAAAAAATAAGATCGAAATTTACGGGTGTACTTTATACGCCGGGTATAAAAACGAGAGCTTTACAAATAAAAAAAAATATGAGCATAGAATAAAATTAGACTTCTACATAGATCAAAATACTGTTTATTTAAAAAAAAAAAGGCAATCCTCTTATGAACTTAAAACGTTGTAGTTCTAGAAATATACTATTTTTTTAAGAAATTTTGAATACCTCCAATAGAGATGAGTTAGGGAGTAAAGATTAACGTCGCACTGTTCAGCTTCACGACGGACCTCGTCATTTTGAAACATGATCAAGTGACGAGGACATCACCTCAGCTGGCACCCCTCTCTCCTAACTACCACACCACACCAATGAGAGGATGTTTCAGCTCTCGATAGATTTAACGGGCATCACTCCCCTACACGGCGGGACTTTAGTGGTACTGGACTCGAACTCGTAACGAGCCAGGCACGATCCGATACATTGACCACTCGGCTATCGCGGTCCCGATCGAGATGAGATCTACATAGGAACATTGCGTACGTACATTTCAAGTTTCTTGGTAAAAGGGAGGTGCGCGTTATACGGCGAATATACCTAAAAATGAAAAATTTCAGTTTGAAAGTATAGGTGCGTGGTTATACGCCAGGTTTTACGGTAAATTTTCTTTTCACTGATCTATGCAGTGCATTTTGATTTTATTCATGTAGAAATTGTAATTCAGTTACTACTATTTGTTCATTCTCTCGCTATATATATTTTTAGTGTTTAAATTTTCAATTGTTAATAAAAAAAATCTTTTATTCATCCACTGAAGTTCAAATACATTTTTATAGTGGAAAATACTTGATGTCAATACAGTTTTTTTATATATTTAATTCAATATAATTAAGTTTTATTTTTTAATTTTAAACTTATTCTGCGTTTTTTCTGACGAAATTAGATTTATATGCAACAGAAGGCGCCAGTAAGTTTTTCTAACGAAGTAGGAGTTGACTTAAATTGTTTTTATATTGTTTATTATTTTATTTTTTTTACTGAAAACATTCTGAAATGTTTCGAATTGACTTTAAATTCAAACCACGTTCTTGAAAAATCAGAATTTATTAAACCACACATTTTCCTTCCACCTATTTCTACCCGAAACAATATCCGGTGTGGTATGGTAGTTTGGAAAGGTGGCGTCGTCTTCGTCACTTGACCGAGGATCAGAATTGCGAGGTTCGTTGCCAATAGCCCTCGTGTTGCTTTAGAGTGCGACGTTAATAAACACTCACTCACTTAACAAGATCACGTAAACACAACCAGCACTCCTCGTGATTCTGAACCACACGAGGTCGTAACATGAGTAGGTATCCCACTCTTCACATCCACTTCAAGCCGGCTGGGTGCTCAGAGGCGTAAATTAGAATATTAGGGCCCTCCTGCAAAGGAAGATTTGGGGCTGCAAGCCGAATCTTAAAAAATGGTACGTTATTGGTCTCAGTCAGGCTTGGCCTCCCTCGCAATGAGGAGTTGCGGGGGTGTACATAATGCCACTGCGGGTGGCGTAGTTGGTTTGTCTTTGACCTTGTACAGTTTTTGCGGGTTCAACCCCGACTCAAGCCGGTGTATTTTCATGATGTTGAAAATTGACGGCGTCCATGTCGCATGATTATGCGGCATGTTAAAAATCCCTAGAGTACTTATTTATCTTGGGTGCTCTCGACAAAATTAAATTCCTGGTACCATTTTGCAATTTCAGAGCTCCGGTGCTACCCTCTAGGGAGGCAACTGGGCGCCAAAATTACATTGCTGCAATTGGTATTCCGTCTATATGGTGCCACACTAAAAAGTGATACCAGCTTCCGGGGAATGTACTAAGTCTGAAATGACAGAATACCAATCTGCAGCCCCATCGGAAGTAAAAAAATACAATAACCACGCCAAGCCAACTCAAAAACTTTAAGCTCAAACAAAATTTAACGCTTATCAAACCTTCTACATACCTTCTTAAGACTTCTTGAGGCCCTGGGCCCCTACACAAATTCCCCATCTATGACACTTAAAAATAGATGGTTCAAAGCATACGTTGTCAAATACTCGTACAAACTAGAAACAAATGTGAATGATTTACAATCGAACAAACTAGCTCGACCGATTGCCGCCTTTTGACTGAATGAGTAATGATGGTATATGGTGGAAGGCCTAGGCCTATATAGAGACGATGGTCATCACATGTAGCCAGTTGACGTATTGACCGTAATTCCTAGTTTTTGGAGAATATAACCGGAAATAACATTTGACATTTGAAATTGTTGCAATCATGATCTTATTAAGGATGAGTCGAGAATGAGATGAGGCCCCTATTGGCCGAGGCCCTGGGCCCAGTTGGCCCATGTCTTAAAACGTCCCTGCCTCAACAAATAGGGTTTTAAATAGAAACAGCACTCTCTCGAACAGATGGTGGGACTAATTCCACTTTTCCTTGTCCACTCATTTTTCCTTAGAAGTACAATCGAACCTCCATTTTGCGAATTTTTCTATATAGCGAACTTTTTCCTGGAACCTTAAACATTTTACGATTTTCTTCGTAAAATAACCTCTCTATAGCGAAGTGCATTTTCTATATAACAAACTTTTTCTTTTGTGATTCAATTTTTTTCTCCCTATTTTTAAAGTATTTTTCTGAACATTTCAAGTTATTTTCTCTTTAATACATTTTATGGTGGCCATAAATTTTGAACTGGTTTTATTAGATCCTAACTCGCCGAGAGCAATAGAGTTCTGAACGTTTCATCTAAGAAGTGCAACCTTTAATCCCCTTTGTCCAGTTCACAAGAAACATCTTCGATATCCCGTTTAACACTCAGGGGTGTTGTCCCGTGTCCCCGTGTTCTAGTAATAAAATAATGCATGTTTAATATTACTTGTACGCTTTAAATAAGAAATTGTCCTTAAAATTCATTAATTTTAATTTTAAATTATTTTCTTAATATTGAAAATACAGTGACGCATTCGACATTGTTTTTTCTTGTTTTACTTGTAGTTTTTCTTTCTTTTTTTTGATGGGTACATATTTTAAATAAACATATATTAATTTTAAAAAAAAGGTGTGAATAATTACTTTTTTTCAGTATATAGTGTTTATGAATCTAAAATATTTGTTTTATGTGGTTTATAAAGTATATTAAAATATTAACCTCTATATAACGAAATTTCCATATAACGACTTCCATATAACATCCACGACTTCGTTATATAGAGGTCCGACTGTATTTTAATGGTTTAAAAGCGTCATTACCTTTCATTACATCTCCTCAGTGATCAATACCAATCACAGGGAACCAGTGAATGACGATTATTGATCCCTAGAAGCTGGTGATAATCCTTTATGAAGTTCTCGGCTATAATTGTCTTTTATAATGTTCGGGATTTATTTATCTTTTCCGACTGAGTAACATTGCGCTTTTCCACATCTTAACCGTTTGCTTGGCGCAGTACAGCCGCATTTATTTCTTGCGCCATAAAATCTTCAAAGATTAAGAAAATCTTTTTATTTGTATAAAGGAGCTGCTTCACTGTAAATGCGCTCCTTTATAATCACCTCTTTCAGAGAAAACAATGACTGTTTGTTCTAGTATCAGCTGCTGATGTAATAAGCGAAGATGGAGATTCGGATTACAATCGATTGCTTTATCCCCTCCGCTTTGCAGTCTGTTCGGGTTACGGAGCTGATTCTCCTTCTCCATTCGTAAGGGTTTTTCGACAGTCCATCTGACATTTTCGCAGTCTCCCTCTTTCAGCATGTATCAATAAATTTCATTTAGGTTGTCATGTAGATCAATACACACACGTTCATTCCATAGCCGCACACCCTTTTGCGATGAACATTATTCTTTTGAGCCCCTCATACGAACTCAATGCTTGAAACTGGTGTGAATGTACATGCATCCTAACTTCCACATTAAAACAAGGAGAGCCAAGGAATGCAGGAGCCAACTGGGCCTCGGCCATAATCGCGTGAGGCCTTGTCTTTTTCTCGATTCAACCTTAAGAAGATCATAATTCGAATAATTTCAAAGGTCAAATGTTATTTCTGGCTGTATTCTCCGAATAACTGGGAATTTCAGACGATAGGTCAACTGGCTACATGTGATGACCATCGTCCATGCATAGGTTTAGGCCTACCACCATACACCCTCATTACACGTTCAGTCAAAAGGCAGCAATCGATCGAGCTGGTTTGTGTGATTGTAAGTCATGCACATTTATTTGTTTCGGGTTATTGCGTTGCTGTTGTTGTTGTTAATGCCACCTGATCGGCAAAGGCCGGATCAAGGCCTACGAAATTCATAATGGCAAATGGCTAAGTGACGCCTCTCGTTAGCCGTAGCTTTGAACACCACTCAGGTGACAGGACTATTTTGCTCGGTTTCGCTCCAATTTAGAGGGAGAACACCCTGGGGGTGGTCAGCGGCCTTCCACCTCTCTTCCCCTTCCACCAACCTCACGAAAGGACTTGCGGCTCGACGGCTATTTAAAGAGTACCCCCATGTCACGAAGGCACTATACATTTACAAAAATCCATGTCTTCTCCGGAATTCGAACCCAGTTCCAACGGCACAGCAGTCAGCCTCGCTGACCACTACACCGGATGGGCGACTCGGGTTATTGTTTGTACGAGTATTTGACAACGTATACTATGCAATGTTTAATTTTAAGGTTCATAGATGGGGCCTACATTTGTGTAGAGGCCCAGGGCCTCAAGAAGCCTTAAGACGTCCTTGAGGAGAGCTTTGAGGGAGTGAATGCTTATTAACCGTGTATTATAAAGCAGCCCGAGGGGTATTCTCGACGGGTTAGTGATTGAGAGAATATTAACGTCGCACTGTTAAGCTACACGAGGGCTTTTGGCGATGGACCTCGTCATTTTAAACCATGCTCAAGTAACTAGGACGACATCTGAGCTGGCACCCATCTTCCTAACTACCACACCATTGGTAGGATGGTTGAGCTCTCGACAGATTTAATGGGCATCGCTCCCCTACACGCTGGGTCTATAGTGGTACTGGGCTCGAACTCGTGACATTCCAGGCACGATCCAATGCTTTGACCCCTTTGGTTACCGCGGCCACTATTCTCGACGAACCTCGTTATTTTGAACTATAGTCAAACGACGAGGACGGCACCTGATCTGGAATCCTTTTTCTAAACTATCACACCGCACCAATGGGAGGATTTTGAACCTCGACAGATTTAACGTACCTTTTACAAGGTGGGTATTCTATTGCACTAGATCTCGAACTCATAACATGCCGGCCACAAATTCGTGACCATGACCACTAGGCTACTGCAGCTTCTTAGAGGTTCGACAGCAAAAGTCCTCCAGGAGCTTCTAAGTAAGTGAAAAAGCAATCAAAGATTTTTCAAATTTATGAGATTTGTTGTCAATATTGTGTTAATTTTAGTGGTCTCCATTCACGCCAAACCAAAAAAAATACAAGGCCAAACAAATTACCCATGTCCCCAATTTCAACAAAGGTAGAAACCGATAGGTGCTCTTTGTTGCTAATTCTGGTTAAATTATTCGTTTTCTGTAATACCCGCAGCATTCTCAGAACAGAAAACATATACTCGAAGGGGAAGGTGAGGTAGTAATGTAACAAAAGAAGTGTGTGAACAGCTGTTAAGAAAAGCAGTTTTAATATCACCCTAGTAAAAATAGTTATTTTCTTGCCGTAACGCAAACTGTCACATTTATCCGCCAAACCCTGTTTCTCTAGTAGAAATAAGTAATTGAAGAATTATACAACGGGTTACACATCTACTCGTTTTTACAAAAAACAATCTCTGACGGTAAACCCGAAAAATAAGTCACTGACCTTCCTTCCCACACATCTTTTCAGGGATTACAACCATCTTAGAAACTTACTCATAATAATAAGTCCCAAATAATAAATTCTTGTCAAAATCTTTGTTTTTTCAACTCTGAAAAAAAATCAAAATAATGTAGAGTTAAAAAAAAAAGACACAACCACCCTAAGAAATTGTAATCAAGCCTCTTTTTTATTATTTACCATTTTTCTGTTGTGCTAGTTATCAAACATAAATGAGTTGAAATTAAGGTGAGGAACTTTATAATATGTATGGATTTCCTCTTGTTCCTTAATATTTTATTTATCGTATTTTTATCTTATCTTCACGAGCGTAAAAATGTTACATATTTGTGAGAAATTCATAGATTTTTATTAATGAGAGTTCTTAACGTTCGCTTGAGTGAGTGAGTGAATATTAGCGTCGCAATGTTTAGCTACTCGAGGACATTTGGCGACGGACCTCGTCATTTTGAACCATGGTTTAATGAGGACGACGACACCTGAGCTGCCCCCAATAATATTTGATATCCTTGCTTAGAAAAAAATTTAAAAAATCCGAAATTTAAAAAAAAAAAAATTGTTGCTGAGTTTGTGCGTTGAAAGAGGTTTATCTATACAGTAATCGCCTGACACACAAGTAAAACGGAATTTGATGTACACAGTTCCTTTCCCCCTGGAATAATAATTTCCTATTCCGTTGTGTAGTACAGAAAAACTTGAGCATTCAAAACAAATAAAGAATTGATGCACAATTCTCGACAGAGGCAGTTCTTGAGGTCTCAGAGACTTCAAAGTCTACAATAGAGCATGAAATGAAGCTCACCTTCGTAAAAAGTTATTAAAATACCGTGGGCTCTCTCTGTGTAACAAATATCTATTTATAATTACCATCCTTTTCATCTCAGGTGTAAATCTCCTTTTTCTGATATTAGCTCAGATTTAGATCGGTTTAAACTCGCCGAGAAATAAAAAAAGCCCAAGTCAATAAGGCGAAACAGGTGGCGTAGTTTTAAAATATACAGGGTGTTCCAAAAGTAGCGCACAAACTCTACACAGCTAGATTTCTCGTTGGTTGCCCAAAGAGTTGTACCTGTGCGAGAGATCCATTGTTTGCGACACAAAGTATGACGTCACAGTCGTATTAGACACAACAACAGCAGTATTTGCAAGTATTTATAAAGGGAAAAGTGACCACCGTGCATATCGCTGCATGGTTAAACATGCCTTGGAATGAATGAATGCCCGCGACGCATCAGCGAGATGTCCATCGAAAATCAAGCACCGTGCAGACGAGCAACCAGTGGCGCACACAAGGCGTTTCCGTAGCGCTTGATTTTTTCCGATTGGTTGTAATCCTATGTATATAGTACGTAAAATTTAATTAAGTACTTGTTATTCATAATTAATTTTATTAATTAATGCTTATTTTTTTATTCAATAATTAATTTTATTAATTAATGCTAATTTTTTATTCAATAACTAATCTTATTAAATAATACTAATTTTTTATTCAATAACTAATCTTATTAAATAATACTAATTTTTTATTCAATAATTAATATTATTAAATAATGCTAATTTTTTATTCAATAATTAATTTTATTAATTAATGCTAAATTTCTATAATTAATTTTTTAATGTTTTTTTGTTTCCGACTATCGACAAAATCAAAAGAATATGTTGGGCGGCATATTGGAGCATAATACGAGAATGGTGGACTTTCAACTCTGGACCCCCTCCCTTCCTTGAAAAATTCCTGCGTGCTTCACTAAGAACAACTTAATCCGGTTGTGCAGTCACTACGTCTCAATATACCAATTCCTTGAGATAGCCTCATAGGAGAAAAAATTCGAAAGTGTGAGATTTGGTGATTGTGGTGGCCATAGAACCGGACCCACATGTTCGGAGTATGCCCTATCGAGCCAGTCACGTACAGGAGCACAGAAGTGCCCCGGAGCTCCATCACGCATCATCATTTACCGTATTATTCTTGTAAACTATGGATCGTACAGGTGCAGTTCTTTGGGCACTTTTAATGTACTCGTTCTGGTTCATAAGATAAAAACAAAACATTTCCAGTTTTTTGTAAGTCCTCGCAATTATTCTTTTAATAATAAATGATGATGAGAAAGACAAAAAAGTAAAGCGCAACAAATAGAGAGGGGGGTGCGTCTCAAGCAGAGATAATAATTCAGCAGGTCATTGACCTTGCTTTCGTGAAAGTGAACCTTGAGTTTCCCTCTTTTACCCATAGCCTTGACTTGGCTTCTTTACAAACCCCTGGCGTTTTATTCGGAAGGTTCAAGGTCTTCCACGAGCAGAGGCCCAGAGAAGGGTGCTCACAAACATTAGTCAAAAAGGGTGTTTGTAATATGTTACCAATTGTTTCGTAAGAAAACACACATGTAATACATCTTTTCTTTTTTTCCATTATCTATAGATTGAACAGTTTCCTCTAGAGCAGGGCCTTGAGGATCTACGAAAATTTATAAAGAGTCTACAGCAGCGGTTCTTCAACTGTCATCCGCAAACCCCTGGGGGTCCGCGGAGTTTCTTTATAACGTTGAGCAGGGCCGGCTTCAGCAGTTTTGCCGCCCTGGACAAAAATGGAAAATGTCGCCTCTCTCTCTTTATATATATAAGTCTTAAAAAATTCGAAATTAAAGAAACAATTACTTGTTATTATTTCAAACGAATGAAATGAAAGAGAAGGAATCGTCTATTTAAGCCGGCCAATTTCTTTGAAAAACAGTCTACTAATGGTGGGGATCACAAGCGTTTGTTTTAACTTATAGTAAATGCACTCAAGACTAAAATAAAACATTTCCTGTGGTTCTATGTCTACCAAAACTTCTTATTGCTCTTGTCCACTTTTGGATATCTGAAATCGGACATCGTAAAGGTGAAAGGAATTTTCCATTATGACCTTGGGGAGAAAGTTATAAGTGAATAATATCAAATTAATTTCATTGATTTATACAACATATACTCCCGCCTCGAACCCTTCAAGTTTCAACATAAAAGAAAACTATCAGATACACACAGTACAGAATAAAAAAAAATAAGATATGTTAAACGAAATACCAAATTCAGACCCAATAATATTTCAGAAAATATATCAATTTTTTTTTGTAAAAAAAAAAAAATATATTTTTCAAATTTGTTCTAAATGTCGCCCTTAAAATTTGCCGCCCCGGATAGGGGTCCGGTTTGTCCGGCCCTAGAGCCGCCCATGCGTTGAGATTTCCCTCTTTTATAGATTCTGAAAAGCCTCTTGGGAAAATTGAAAGAGGTGCCATATACTAGAGAGTGAGTGATATTAATATCGCACTGTTTATCTACATGAGAGATTTGGGTTACAATTCTGAACCACAGTCAAGTGATGAGGACGATACCTGAGCTGGCATCCGCCTCTCCTAACTATCACACCAACGGGAGGACGTTTGACCTCTCGACAGATTTAACGAGCATCGCTCCCCTACAGGGCGGGTCTTCACTCGTACTCTAGGTTCGAACTCATGACACGCCGCCCTCGAGTCCGTTACCTTGAACACTAGTCTACTGTGGCCACATGTGCCATACTAGACTAGATTACTAAATAGTCCCCACTGAAGAAACTCGACTAGAACTTGTATTTTGATCAAGAATATTAAGTTGAAAACCCATTGGTTGAGTGGTAGTGTATCGCGCTTCTACACTACAGGTTCAGGGCTTGGCAAGGTCACAAGTCAGCTTTTCATCCCTTCAGTGAGTCGATAAAGAAGTATCAAGTTTGCTTGGGAACTAAACGCTGGGGGTTTCGTGTCTCGTGTTTCGTACAAGAGGTTCGTTTTTACCTCCTGACTGGAACATCTACAGATGCACCTCAGCACCTAAGGTCACAAAAACTGAGATACGCTCTGTAGGTCTTGGGCCCTTATGGGCTGTTGCGCCACCAAGCTCAGTTTGTTTTAAGTCGGGGAGAGATGTTCAAATTTCTGGGTGTCCGAGATGTCATCCTGTTACACTAAGAGGGGGGGCACTGTAATCGAAAGTTTAAGAAGAGCTGGTCTATAGTATTCGTATTCCTAGGGTTTGTCGAGGTTTGATACCATTTTTTTTCCTGCTCTAAAATTGTTAATTTCTAAGGTTCATTTCATCTTTCACTAACGCCAAACTCTAAAGCAGCGATCGCCAACCTTTAGAGCTTCGTGGACCAATAATATGATTGATCACTTTTACAATATTTTCACTTGTTTACTTATCTAATTATATTTCCATATCATTGAACAGGAACTTCATGAAAAGCAAAAACAAACTGGCAACGCAAAACACTATCAAGAAGCTGAAGTATTATGAAGCCAATTTACCCTGGCTACCAACTCTCACTTTCAAATATCGCTACACACACAAGCAAAAGCAGCTGAAAAGTCGCTAAACATGGAAGGAATTTCGCTATAAGTACTTGCTAAAATTTTAAAAAGAAGTACAATCCCTATGTTCCATATATAAGCAACATATATATGAAACGATTTTTACTCGTAATTTTTGAACCTGAATCTTCATAAAAATCGGACAGTCGGACCTTTATATAACACAGTCGCTAAACCCCCCAAAAAAGCTCGTTATATATATAGGTTATCTATTTCAATTTTCTTTATAAACCACATAAAACAAATTTTAAATTCATAAACACTATGTAATAAAAAATGTAATTATTCACACCTTTTTGTAAATTAATACTTATTAATTTTATATATCTTACATATCAGAAAAAAGAAAGAAAAACTGCAAGGAAAGTTTCTTGGCACCTTCCTCCAATTTTTTCGCAATTAAATTTTTTTTTCTTTGATGCTCGAGCTCTTACGCTTTGACATTTTTGAGCTACAAGAAACGAATTTACCAGTACGACGTATCAACACAACAAATGAAACGAGATTAATTCAAAGACACGGGATACGAGACAGCTCCACTAAGGGTGAAAGGGGATTTTGAAGATGTTTCTAATGAACTGGATAACGCGGGAAAACGGTTGCACTTCTTGGTTGAAATGCCCAGTAATTCTGTAGCTCTCGGCGAGTAAAGCACTCAGTAAAACCGGTTGAAGATTTATGACCACCATAAAATGTGTTAAAAGACAGTACAAACCTGAAATGTTCAGAAATACTTCAAAAATATGGAGAAAAAAAATTGAATTACAAGAAAAAAATTCATTATATAGAAAATGCACTTCGCTATAGAAGTTATTTTACGAAGAAAATAGTGAAATGTTCTTGGTTCCAGGAAAAAGTTCACTTTATAGAAAAATTCGCAATATAGAGGCTCGTAATATAGAGATTCGACTGTATATTCTAATTTTTTCTTCGAATCATCAAAATTTTTCACGGAGCACTATTTGGTGACCACTGCTCAATTGGCGAGAGATCTCGTGATCTTGAACCATAGTTAAGTGACGATACCAGTCGTCAGTTCACTCTCCAAACTTCCACACCAACTTGAGGACTTCGAGCCACAGTAAATTTGATGTGCATCAGCTCTTCTATACGATGGGTCTTTAATGGAATCAGGACCCGAACTCTCGAGTTCGTGACCGTGACCCCTCGTCTACCGTGGTATTTAATTTTTATGAATTGCACACACACACATTTATTAGATAATATTCTCTCTCTCTCTCTCTCTCTTAATGTCTTTAGATACATTACAGATTTGTGAATAATGAGGTTTTATCCATGCACAGTATAAAAATAACGGAATGTTATAGTACAAAAATAAAACACAAAACAGATAAATCACTCTTTTTCTAATTTTCTGTTCATATTTTTTTTTAATTGTTTATATTCTACATATATAATAGATAAAAAAAAGGAAGGGAATTCACATTTGGAAAATATTATGTTTTTAAAAGAGATCAATGCAGGAAAAACTATAGGAATGCCTGCTCTAGATGATATATTGTGAAAAGTAAAAAATGTGTATAATTAAACGTGCTTCCAATTATGCGTAACAATAAAATATAATCCAAAATATGCGTAAGTTACACGTGATTCTCTCCTTCCCAATTTTTTTTTAAAGTTTCAATGTCTTATTATAGATAAAGAAAGTTATTCAAGAACATCGATGAAGAAGAGAGCATTGACCTCTTTTTTTCCCATTTTAAAGCTCAACTCCTCTTTAATCTCAGATTTCTTTCTTCGCTCAATGTAGATTATTCAAATGATTGTTACGTATGTTTTTAACCCTATTACTCTGCTGATAACTGATTTGTAATTAAATGAGTGTCAATTTTAAGCTATTTTCATCATATGCTGATGAATTGAATCTAAATTTAGAACTTTTTTGCGCCTTAAAACGTTCCTTCAATGGAATATTCTAAAAAAAAATCGTATTTTTTTAAACTTATTTTCATTTATCCATTAATATTTCGTATGTTTTAAAAATCTATAAGCGAAAATAACATATTTTGTATTATAATTTCGAATGGACTTTTAACTTCATACATTAAAGTGCGAACTGTGATTATTTATTTGATATTTCAAAATTTTAATGTCAGGGAGTTTTGATGAACAAAATTACGAGTCACAACTACGAAATTATGTTAATATTGGGGCGTTTTTCAATCTAAAAATACGTTCAGAATTCGAAATTTGTTCCTCAACACAAAGAGTTAGCATCCTTAAAAAGCAAAGGAGTCTTTCTTGCTGAAAAAACATGCGAATTCGAAAATTTATAATTTTATAAGTTACCTTTCATAGCGATCAAATATGTCTCACATCTATGTTTAGCTGAAAGCAAACAAATTATATTTTTAAGGAATATTCATACAAAACTCACATATTCTGATTATTATTATTATTTCTTTAAAAACAATTATTGCCTATTGGGCATCAAAAATTCAGACCGTTTCCATCTGATATCAAAGAACCAAGATAAATTTTGGAACATAATTTCAAGCAGAGAATTATTCAAAATTTCATATAGATTTGTGACACATTATAAAACTCATGCTTCCTTTATTCTCAAAATTTAGAAATATATTTCGAAAATACGCGATTTTTCTCTTGTCTATTTTAAGACATTTAACATTATACAATACAGAAGATAAAATATGAAACGCTTATTTTACACCAGAATAGAAATAGATTGACTCATACACAAATGATTAACATGGTGAAATATGCCACTTTTTCCATATGATAGCAAATTTTGAACAAATTACTTGTGATGAGCGTGATGTGACATTTTTTTTTAAAAAAAGTGTTCTAATACTCTAAAATCCAGAAATAAACCAGATCTAATAAAGGAAAAACGCACCATAACGCTAATGCTTCCAGATTTTTCGTCTCGAGTCAATATGAATCAATTTAATTAGTACTTTTTTAGATTATTGTTAAGTTTAATCATAAATATAATAATTTTTTTATTTCTAATGGCAGATTATGAACAGTTATTAACAGAGTTCATCAATCTACCTAGTACATCACCGAAAGCAGGTCTCTCTTTTTAGTGCGGCACCATAAAGGCGGATACCAATCACCGCAAGTAATTTTAAAAAACGCCCAGTTTCCTCTCTAGAGGGAGGCACTTAAGCTCTGACGATGCGAACCTGCACTAGAATTTAATTTTGCCTAGAGCACCCCTCTAGGGATCTTTTACATGCCGTATAATCATATGACATGGCCGCTATCGATTTTCAGCATCATGAAAGTCCATCGACTTGGGCCGGGGTTGAACTCACAACCCTGGGTACAGAAGGCCAGCGAAAAACCAACCACGCCACCCAGCCGACTAAATATAATACTTAATGGGCTAAATTTAAGTGGCTGTTATAGATAAAATCGCGTTTTTCCAGGGCTTCGAACCGTAATTTTTTTCATTCCGGTTCAACTAAAAAGAATATATCGGCTCCGTTCCGGTTTTTGTTCCGACAAATTAACGGTTTTCGGTTCAGTTCCGAATGAATAGTTTTATTTTATGTACATTCTTATCTTAAGGTATCCGAACACGTTCGGAGCACTTTTTAACAAAATAACATATTTAAACATTACAAAGGCTTTTTTAGGACTCAATACCAATAAATATTAATATTTAACTAACGATATTTAAAATAAATTGCCAATTATAAGTGAAATTTTAGCAACATTTTCGTAAAACTTCAAAGCAATTAAAGAAAAAAGTAATAGACTTATATTAGCAAAAATATTACCAATATTATTGTACTAAAATTTTAATGTTTTATTAAAATTTGAAAATTTTAGAGTTGATTGAGTAAACATTATAAAAAAAATCACATTCTTTATGAGACCATTATTTAAATAACAAGCCCTAACTCAAAAAATATTCATAGAATAAGCAATGTTTTAGTACATTCTCTAGAAAATAGCATAAATATCAGGTTCAAAAAGTTTTATAGAAATACATATGTAATATTTTGAGTAATCAGACTCGCCATGATAGATTTCGAGTAATTTAAATACCCACTTCTGTTAGATCAAAGACCCACTTCCGGTTTTTCTAATTTAATAAAATTGATTGTAGCTTGGCCTCTAGGTATAGAAACAAAACAAAATATGCTTTATAAAGCCAAAAAATGGCTCTATTCAATAAAAGAGAACAAAAATATCTGTCTTGACCGAATTTCGTCATTTTCAACGTGTTCGGATACCTTAAATCATCAACACTTCTGCTGTTGTTTCTAATCCGCTACACCATCTCCATAAAACCAAAAATACCCAACAAAATTCCCAAAATAAAATAGGATTTCCTAAAATCTCCTCAATAGTAAAATTCAAACAACTAAGAATATGACTGGGAGAGGCCTGAGGACACTCAGGAAAAACTTTCCGGCCCTGTTGAAAAATAAGAGATTTGATGTGGCTAAAATAAAAAAGCGTGATAGAGCCGATTGCTGATGCATAGGAATATTAAGTTAGTGACACCAAAGAGGTCTAATACCAAGGTCAAATACCTTGGTATTTCCCAAAATACCAAGGTTGAGCAGGGGGTATTCTCCAAAGTGTATTTAATTCTATCCTTTTTAATGGAGGAGAGTTAGACAAAGGTGTCATCAGTGGCAAATTTGGCCAAACTAGCGGCTATCTCGTTACCATTCAATCGTTCTAGTGCCGCCCAGCCAGTAAGGTGGCTATGATCCTCGGCATGTAACCGAGTGAGTTCGGGTTCAAATCCCGAGTAAGGAATGGATATATTTTTTGGGGGAAAAGAAGTCGGACTTTTTCACCTGTAATGGATTTCGTCTCTAATGGAAAACAGCGCATCCCTTCGGTTATATGCGTGGATCTTTATTTGTAATAAATGTCTATATTCTTCTGCTTGTGTGTTGTATGCTTCTGTTCTTCCACTTGTATTTCATGTATTCTAGGATAAAAACATACAACAACAATCCTTCTAGTTCATTCAATTGAATTAAATCTGCCGTCTACAAGTAGTTTCGAACGAAACTGAAACAGAACATTTCTAGTGAACATCGAAACAGGAAATTGAAAAGCAATATAGTAATGATAATAATTATATGATTGACGTTAAATTAGAAAATATCGATAAATTATATATAGTTACAGTAGCAAAATGAATGAAGACATATTGAATCGAAATAAACCGTTATTTTTTTTCGGTTCTGTTCCGGTTTACGTTCCGACCATAATAACTGTGTGTTTTTTCCGATTTTCGATTTTTGGTTCCTTTCCGGTTCGAAGCTCTGGCTTTTTTCACTCAATTAGGGCAAGCGTCACACTTTTGCCAATTTTGACTCTTTCTTTTAAAAAGTGCACATTTGTTAACAATAATGCATACAGGTACACAAAAGACACTTTCTTTAAAAGTACCCTGTAAAATAAGAATTTTTATACACATACACATATAAAAAATATATATATTGAAAAACTTTCTGAATCTTTACCCAATAATCAAATTTGAAACTGTATCTAAATTTGACAAGAACAATAGTCAGTCTAATATTAGTTTTGAATTCTGTGAAAACACGTGATTACATTTTTTATGTGTCTGCCCTCAATTTTTAGTCCAGTAATTCTCAGACTGTGCCCTATAGAGGAGGCGAGAGTATATCGAAAATTCGAAAATAAAGGATTATTTCTTTAAAAAAAAATTAGTTTACTTAAAGGAAGCAAAACAAAATATACATTCTAATACAATCAAAAATATAAAATACACACTTATACTTATATAATATACAAATAAATTTATCAGTATTTGTGATTTAATGTATTTGTATCAGTTGTGATTGTTAGTTTAACAAAATCCCGGGCTGAGCAAGATCGACTCTACCTTTCATCTATCTCTTCAATGGGTCGATAAATGAGTACCAAGCTTGCTTGGAAACTCTACACTGGGGTTTTGCGTCAAGCTTACCACCTGATCGGAACATCTGCTCATGGGTAGGTTCAGTAGGCCTTGGGTCATGGGCTGTTGCGTCACTGAGTTTAGTAGTTAAAAAATTCTACATTAAGAACAAGTTAAACAATTATTGGTGACTCCCATGATCTTCTCTTACAGAGAAAAGTTTTTCAAAAGAAGGTTTAACATGAGAAATTGACACTCTAAGTTCTTTTTATGTATTCATACTTTATCTGTTCCAATTTAAAAATTAGAAACAGACAGTAGTGCACACAGAAATTTTTCAAGATGGGGGTCCGGGGTCAAAAGTTCACCATTCTTGTATCATGCTCCTTTTGATTTTGTCGATTTTCGGGAACAAAACACAGTAAAAAACTAATTATTGAATAAATAATTAGCATTAATTAATAAAATTAATCATTAATAACAAATACTTAATTAAATTTTACGTACTATGTACTTAGAATTATAATCAATCTGAAAAAATCAAGGGCTTTTGGGGGGAATCCGGACCTCCAAGACCCCCTTGTGTGCGCCACTGGAAACAGATAATATATAAATATAGAAAAAGAACTTAGAGAGTCAATTTCTATTATTAAGCCTTTCCTTAAAAAAATTTATTCTACTTTTTCTGTTACTTAAAAGTAACTTAAAATATTTATTACTTAAAAAAGTAACAATATACAAAATTTAATTCTTATCTTGATAATTTGCACGGTTTATAATTGAGATCGTATTGTAGCTTTAGCGTCTAAGTACATTATTATTGCATTCAATACATGGTTACTTTAGGGGGGGGGGTAGTGGAGTGATGAAAACTATGACTTAAATTTGGGTAGCAAATATTGAAAGTTTGAGATATGCACTAATTTAATCTATTACTTTCGCAACGTAGGTAAAATTTTTGTAAGGAAAACGGAAAAAGGCAGTAGTTTCATCTGAAAGGAAATGGATTATTACTGCAATACGATGCAATTGATGTTCTAATTTTCCTTCAATGGGCTAAATTCATGTGACGTCATAGTCACATGATAATTTCAGTCCTTGCAGCCAATCAGTTCATAAATCCATGTGACTTCATAGTTATATCATAAAAGCCATTTTATGATATAGCCTAGCCTATTAGTTCATGTGTTTCACTGTTGCCAACTTTTGCTTTTTGCAGAAACTTTCTTTCATAGTTAAACAAAGTGCACTTAATTTAAAAGTACACGTATAATGCAACGTTTTTTTAGTTTTGAAGACTGTTTAAAGAATTTTAACACGTAAACTCTTTATCCAATCATCGAATATTAAATGTTATCTAAACTTTACTAGAGTAACTAGTATGTCAGTTTTTAATCCATGGAGAACACATGATTGCCTTTATCGTGTGACCGTCATGAATTGAGTTCATTACATCAAGTACATCATTCAGTGTTCTGTTTAATACATGTGATTTTTTGATATCGAAATCCTCATTGAACAATGAAAACAATATTAGCATAATAATAATTACTGATCTGAGACAAATGCCATATTTATGTTACATTTTTTTATTCTTCGCTTAACTAAAATAATGCATTCTGCATATAAATATGAAAAAAAATGTATTTCTATCTTCTTTTCTTTTAAACTAAAAATAAAAAAAGCTATTTCATAGGGAAAATTGCTTTGCTTTTTTTTATTGCATTTTGCTTTGGCCAAGAAAATAATTTCTCAGAAATCGAAGAAATAAGAACGTCCAGACCGGACTTTTTCGACAGTTCGTTACTCCACTGAACTTTTGTCATCTTTTTCTCTTCACCAACGACTGGCGGGTGACAACCTAAAAAAAACTTGTCAACAGTAACTAATAAGAACGGTGTACCCCAAACACGATTGTGACAGTTTAAAAATAATCTCCAGAAGTGACACACATTAAGTTAAAAGAAACTAATATAATAATTTTCACAAGCTTTAAAATAATTTGAAAGTAAGTACAGAAAAAAGGAAAGCTTCAATGTTCGCAAAATGTAATGATGGTATTCTTCATCGAGTTTTAAAAATGACAATTAAATTATGAAAAAAGTTGGTAAACTGCAGTTATTATGAGAGTAATGAAATTGCAGAGATGTAATGTTTGAAAAAGATTCCAAAATAGGGGCATGTTCTCTTAGTGTCTTAGATTCAAGTCAGTGGCGCCCACAAGGAGATGGGTGGGGGGCGGGTCCGGACCCTGCCCCTCCCGTAGCATTTGATCCTTTTTTTCGATTGATTATAATCCTATGCTTATAGTGCGTAAAATTTAATCAAGTATTTGTTATTAAGGCTAATTAGTCATTCTATAATTAATTTTTTACTGTTTTTGTTACCTAACATCGAAAAACTAAAAAGATTGTGTTGGGTGGCGTATTGGAGCATGATACGAAAATGGTGACTTTCGACACGACACAGGACCCTCCGCCTCTTGAAAAATTTCTGTGTGTGCCATTGATTCAAGTTAACATATTCTGAATATGTATCGTGTATTGAATTCAAGTCTTGATTTCATCAAAAACTAGAATACAGGTATTGGAGATCAGCTATAGTTAAAGGAAATTAGACTTGTAAAGGTACTTATATATCGGGACGTTTTAAGACCAGGTTAAATATTAAGTCGATCGCGATCGACCAATGGACCCCCAAGGAATTTTGGGGTGACCGCTTGAAGATTTGCAATTAATAACTTATGCGTAAATATTCAAGACTGGTTGACAGTATGCAGACTAAATCTTCTATACTCTGACTATAATTACAAGAACTACACACACATATATATATATAACTTAAGAAGAAAATGTTTTTAATGCATATTTTGAATTGTTTCCTGACAAATGCATCATTTGATATTATATATTTGTGGCTATTATAATAATAGCATACATAAAAATTAATACCATGAGAGTTAACCAAAAAAAAGTCCAGATAAAAATGTTTAAGATTAAAACTTTCCAAATTTGGCGTGTATTTTACACATTATTATATGCATAGATACTAGCGGTTCCAACGAACATTGTCCTGTACACACGTCTTAAATCCGAAAATTACAAACTTTTTTGAATAAGTTTTAACAATCTGGACCGTTTTGATGAAATTTTTTATAAAGAAAGTTATTACAATACCTGACATCATCACATGTACAGTAACCACAATTCGACCTATTGATTGCGTGTGAGTATGTATTTACTATGAACAAAGTTGAATATAGAAGCTATTCTGAATAGAAACTTGAACTTGTTTTGATTAAAGGGTAAGAAAGAAAAAAGTCGAGCTATTTTCATAACAGGTATACTTTTTTAATGCACGAAAAATAAATTTATCGTAATGCCATTGAATGTACAATGTTTTTGGTTAATCCTTGAGGGGTATAAACAAACAAATGCGATGGTTTGCCAAACCTCGGACATGAAACATATAATTGGCCGTGCGAAAAGCAAGGGTTTTCTAAATCGAAGCCACAAATTTTCATTGTTTGATCTTGTGACTTATTAATGGTTATAGCAAATGCCAAGCTAATTGGAAATTGGAAACATTTGAATGGGTAGGTGAGTCTGAAAGAATCCTTGGGATCTATGTTAGAAGTACAACTTCACCTTGAAGTTAGCCGCTCAAAATAGTATCCTCAAGAATATTGCCCATGATTTTTTTTATGAACTATCACGCGCCCTTACATAATTTTGGCGTATTTTTAACTAATTGCGATATTGGATCGAATTGTGAATCTAAAAAATTCTCAAATCCACTTGAACCCCCACAAAAAATGTCATAAAAATCGGTCCAACCGTTCAGAAGGAATTCAGTCACATACACACGCACAGGAGAATTATATATATATAGAGAGAGAGAGAGAGAGAAATTGATATAGCTTAGAAATTGCTGGAGTTACTAAGGATATGTTAATTTTTTCCATGCATGGCTTTGATTTCGAGGACCTTTTTAATTCTATAGATATTGACGATATGATTAAGGTTCTACAGTTAATTTATGATAAATATGAATTATATACTTCAATGAAAAAAGAAAAATTTGATATTCTTGTTAACCTCGTATTAAAAGAAAATTTCATTGCATTTGATCAGAATCTTTATAAATAAATCAAAGGATTACCTCAGGGTGGTCCAGCTAGTAATTGTTTAGCGAACCTATATTTACATTGTTTTGAAATTGATCATGTTGTAAATGATTCTTACTTGATTTATCGTTATATAGATGATTTAATAATTTTTGGTAAAAATAGTGAATACAAACCAAATATTACGTTCTACCCTGATTATCTCAAGCTCCTTAAAACTAACTTCAACTCTAATATGGTGGAATTCTTGGATTTAGACTTGTATCTTATTAACAATAATGTAGTCAGTAACATTTTTGACAAAAGAGATTCGTTTTCCATATAATTAAAATTCCTGTATGGAATAGTAACTTGCATATATCAATTTACAGAAATATCATTTTGAATTTTTTATTTAGAAATGATAACTTAACTACCCACAAAATAGGTAAATACAATAATATAAAAAAAAAATTTCAATGTTGTTTAGATCATGCGAATACCCTTTTAATTTCTTAAGAATTTATATTCATCACAAATGCATTAATCGTCTTGCTACTTTTAATTCCAAAACCACCACACAACAGTAGGATTTCAAAGGCAGCATGTTAGTGGTCTTGCTGTGAAGATTATATCATAACACTCATATCACAGTTCACATTTTTTCCACACACATCTTGAACATCTTACACATTGTTGACAACCAACCAAATTAGAGCCTAGCAAATTTACATTTTTGACAATCAACCAATTCAAATTCTACCATATTTGATTATCGTCTTTTTATATCTGTCTTTACTGGCTGGTTTAAAAGTTAGCTCAAAAGATGTGTTTATGTATATTCGAATTTTTTAACTTGGTGAATAATTGATTTTCATTGATGTCAAGACACTTGATTCTCTTCGTAAAAGCTCTGTGAGTAAAGAAATTTTATTAAATTATTTTTTGAAAAATACTTTTCTTATGTAATTGTTTTAGGATTTTTCTACTTTTATTACGTAATTGTTTTGCGATTTTTCTGCATTAAGAGTTTGGGAGAGTTTGTTACATAATAGTAGTGAGTGGTTTTATCATACTCTCTGAGTTTTTACATACTCTGAATTTTTGTTTATTTTATTTTATTTGGTTTTTCCTACCGAGTTGCAAAGGGGGAAGGTTGGCGCCTTCAAACTAGTTTAACCCCACTTATTCGGTCCTATCTCCGAAATTGTTTTCTGACTCACTAGGTTCTTCTTTTTTGTAGTTTCTTTTTTTATTTTTCTATAATTTTGATCTTCATGTTTAGCTTTTATATTTTTATTACGTTATTTCTTGTTATGTTCATTATCTATTATTTCTTGTTTTTGATATATAATACAAATTTCTTTCATATATATATATACACACACACACACACACACACACACACACACACACACACACACACACACACACACACACACACACACACACACACACACACACACACACACACACACACACACACACACACACACACACACACACACACACACACACATATATATATATATATATATATATATATATATATATAGATATATACCATATCGTAACGAAATGAATAATCTTTTCGATTCTGTAATTATTTTTTTCTCTGATTTTGATAGAAAAATTAGATTGCAATTTATAAACGGCGAAAATATCGGAAAATTCTCCCTTCTTCCTTTTTTTTCTTGCCGCGCATTAGCATAATAAACAGCAAACATGGGTAAAACAATCATGCGTTTTAAGGTTTTTAAATAATACCTTTTTAACTAATTGCGATATTGGACCGAATTGTGAATCTAAACCATTCTCGAATCCGCTTGAACCCACACAAAAAATGTCATCAAAATTGGCCCAGCCGTTTAGGAGGAGTTTAGTCACATACATACGCACAGAAGATTTTTATATATAAAGATATGTAAGATAAAACGTTTTATAATATTCTTTTATTATGTTATAATAAAAGTTTCAAAAATATTGCAAAATAAAGTATCGTAAAATCTGGCGCACCTATGCTTTCAAGCTGCATTTTTTTAATCTTTAGGTATATTCCCCGTTAACGCGCACCATATTTGTTACGAAGAAATCTGAAATGTTTGAATACAATGCTCTTATGTTTTGAAGTCATTTATTCCAAGTATTATCCCAGACTTTTGAAAAAATAGTAGTTTTAGAAAAATAACCCTTTTAGTACATAAGGCATGTCATTTCTTTTAAATAAATTGAATTTCGATGTATTGTTTTTTACGCGACGTATAACGTGCACCCTAAAATTTCGATCTTATTTTTTGTACTAAAAGTGCACGTTATATGTCGGGTTTTACGGTAATTATGTATGAATAAAATGTTCAGTTTCTTAACGACAGGTAGAAGCTTTGAAATCTTGTGGGTATAAAATTTTTTTAGAGAAAGTGAATCCATTTTGAATGCACATTTATTTTATTGTGACTCGTGGAACCCCAGGGTTCCGTAGAACACAGTTTGAAGACCACTAGGTTAATATGTAATTGATTGATTGATTATTAACGTCGCACTGTTCAGCTACACGAGGGCTTTTGGCGACGGACCACGTAATTTTGAACCATGGTCAAGTGACGTGGACGACACCTGAGCTGGCACCCCCTCTCCTAACTACCACACCACACCAACGGGAGGACGTTTCAGCTCTCGACAGATTTAACGTGCATCGCTGCCCTACACGGCGGGTCTTTAGTGGTACTGGGCTCGAACCCGTGACAAAGCAAGCCACAGTCCGATACCCATACCACTCGGCTACCGCGGCCGTAGGTTAATATGTAAGTGCCGTTTGTAAGTCCTCGTACAGTGTGGTATGTATGGCAAGATAATGAGGCGTTACTGGAAGTTATCGTGCTTGCTCATATCATAAAGGTTCAAATTTAAGAGATCCGCCACCAATGGCTTTCATGTTGCTAAAAAAAAGAAAGAAATTAATTCAAACTTAACAGGCAATACTATCACTTGGTGCTGTACCCTAAGGTGTCGCTCTTTTGCTGAATTTTTTCGTGTCTCATGATATAAATTTTTTTTATTGTTTTTTTTGTCACAGTTTCAGTACTATGTAGTAATTGTATATGAGTACCATGCTTTAGTGCAAGGGTGGGCATTAAGTCGATCGCGGTCAACTGGTGGACCGCCAAGACATTTTAGCTGATAGTAATTATATACCGACAAATTAAAGATTGGCTGTCATTATGCAGACTAAGTCTTCTCGTGACTATAACAAGAAACACTAACTTTAGATGAAAATGTTTTATTTTTTTTAATGTATTTTGAATGGTTTCGTAACAAATGCACTATATTTGATATTTTTATAATATTTTATTATGCTTGTATCTTGCGTTTTGATTTAAACGCGGTCTTAAAAGTGCAAGTTTATTTTATTGCGGTTATGTAGGTAAGTCCATATTCCCTATTTATTATTAAGTTTTGATACATATTCTAGACTTTTTTTTCGCTCATCACACCAACGACACTAGGCAATGGCGCTCAAAAGAATTTTTAAAAGGAGGGAGGGAGGGGGTTACAGAGTCGAATGTCCGCCACTGTCGTATCATAACACAATAAGCAGCCGAACATATTTTTATGATTTTGTAGATTGTCGGGAATAAAAAGTTTAAAAATAAATTATTGCATAAATAATTAGCATTAATTAATAAAAAAATAAATAATGACAAATGTTTAATTAAATTTTAAGAAAAAAAAACATGGGAAAAATCAAAGGCTACGGGAGGGAGTCCGGACCCGTGGACCCTTCCTCCCTTGTGGGCGCCACTGACACCTAGTGGATCGCAACACCTTGAAAAAATTAGAAGTAGCCCTTACCCTGAAAAAGTCTGCCCACCCTGCTTTAGTGGAATGAAAAATTTGCACAGAACTAGGAAAATTGTAAATTAAATAAATGAAAGCAAACATAAAATAAAATAGAATCCAAGTCCACACACACTGTAATAAATTTTTATATCCTACCAATCTTCACTTCAAAATATAACCCCTTTTTTAAAGGTGTATTTTTTTTATCGAGGTGGGCAGGGAAAGTGCGTACTTTGGATATCCCCCTTGGCAACATCGGAATTCCAGATATTTTTCACTTCCATCACAAAGTTAAAGGAACAGTGGCGCACACAAGGCGAGTGTCCTAGGGGTCCGAACCCCACCGAGGTCTTTGATTATTTTTCTGATTGATTATAATTCTAAGTATAAAGAACGTAAAACTTTTTTAAATATTTGTTATTAATGAATAATTTTATTAATTAATGCTAATTATTTATTCAATAGTTAGTTTTCCATTTTTTTTTTGTTCCCGAAAATCGACAAAATCAAAAGGAGCATGATACAAGAATGGTGGAATTTCGACCCTTTGTGAAAGGCTCACGCGTCTTTTCTCTACCATGTCCTTTGGGTTCTTTGGGGCCAGAATTAATGGCAACTCTTTTCCAACCATATCCAAGAAGTGAGGTGTGAAAGAGAGATGCAAATTAGGAAGCTTTTAAATATCAGAAGTTAGAGTAAGCAGGATGGCAATTAGAGGAATGTAAACAGTTCGTGGTTCAAGAGTGAAGTTGTAGATAACGTTACGTGGCGAATAGTAGGATTTATAAGTGAAGAGATCTATTGAATCAAGGTGCATACCATTGCACTCGAGTCATTGTACGGCTTCATTTAGGTGTTATAATTGTTACTTCAAACTACATCAAGGTAGGATTGATTATTTAATATTAGTATCAGCGATATTATTGGAATTGAGTTTAGTAGAGTCAGTTATTGATAGTGGTACGGGTTAGGTTAATTTGTTATTATCTATATACTGTGTGTTGCGTGTTTTGCCATCGTAGATTCTCTAACATAAATTATTATAATCTAATTTGTTAAAGCTTTAAGTTGAAAATCTTAATAAAGCTATATTAAGATTACGTATGATTCTAGTAGTTCTTCCGTTAATTCTACACCTCTAGCTCACACGCTCATACTCAAAGAGATAATCACACCTTGAAAAATTCCTGTGTGCGCTACTGTGAAGGAACTAGGTGAGGTTTTAAAAAATTAAATTCCACTGTGGGATTTAATAAAATAATGTATAAAAATAATTTTAAAAAAAATTAGTAAAAATGGGACTGTAATTGTAACTTTCCATGATGATAGATTTTTACGGAATATTTATTTTTCGGTTTACAGATTTTCTTTTTTTTTACAGAACAGCGCCATAGATAACCATTGGGGCGTCACCACTGTAAGAGTGCGGTCTGCTTTGCTCGTCCCCCTGGTAACGTCCCTGCTATCAAGAATGTAAGCTGATTAATCGCTGGGATTCACGAAAACCGTATCCTAATGATCAGCAACGGGCGAGTGGAATCTTTGGAGATTCAAGGAACATGGAAAAATAAAATATTGCAGATACGAAAAAGTTAATATTTAGTGTGATCTCATTCTAATAGAAGACTTTGAGCTAGAATTTGTGGATTCATTCTTCTGCCGTAAGTAATAAATACCTTTGCCTAAATAAATATTATTTTTTAAAAAAAATATCTGTATGAAATTGCATCTTGTCTGTTTTAATAAAGAATTCAAGGCTGTTGTTGGTTCACTGATAAAAAAAATATACTTCGTTGCCAAAAGATGGTAATAGGGTTGAGCTTTAAGCAGTGGTTCTCAAACTTTCAATATTTGCGACCCAATATTCAATCTGTGGGAACCTCCCTGGGTTCCACCCTGGACACCAAGAATGAATTGAGGCAAAGAATTACCAGATGACATTTTTACAATAACAAATTATATTTATTCACTCGAATCAATTATCAACCTTCTAATTACAAAGATGAATCAATACGTCTACGTCAATGGGATTGAACTTTACTATTAAATTAAATCACGAAATATGATACTAATCAACTATTAAACTCAATATCGAACGAGTTTACCGGAATAAGAGGACCGAGAGATATACACAATTTGAATTACTAACAATCATTAACTTTCCACTAACTCTATTATATATTTACTCTTATGATTCAATTATTAAAATTTAAATATCACCTGACTTTTACTACTTCACTCCTTTCCAGTCGGCTCAAACTTTCCAAATGTAGATCGCTGCCTGATAATCAGACAGAAACTAATCACACAATCACTTGAATATTCTTTGAACTCCGTCAATGTATCTCTGGGCTCAATAGCCTTCTCCCTGCTAACTTACAACACTCTCCTTACATACTTTGATTCATTTGCATATCCCGTTTTCTCCTTTTAGAGCTGGTAGGAAATATACGCGAATTTACAATCCCCAAAGAGGCCCAAGAGTATTAGTGATAAAGTGCCGTTCAGATTCGTCACAAATCATAATTTTCATCGCCGCCCCTTCCATACAAAAACAATGTATTGAATTCAATAATAATATACAGTTGGACCTCTATATAATGAAGTCGCTAAATCCCGGGCTAAAGTTCGTTACAGAGGTTAATCTTTTAATATATTTTATAAACCACATAAAACAAATTTTAAAAATTCATTAACACTATATATTAGAAAAAGTAATTATTCACACATTTTTTTAAAATTAATATATGTTTATTTTATATATCTTACCCATCAAAAAAGAAAGTAAGAAAGTAAAACTGCAAGGAAAACAAGAAATAAGAATGTCGAAGAATTCACTGTGTTTTCAATAGTAAGAAAATAATTTTATACTAAAATTAATGAATTTTAAGGAAATTTTATAATTTATAAAGCATTCAAGTAATATTAAACATACATTATTTTATAATTAGAACATGGGATAACTCCACTGCGGTTGAAAGAGGATATCGAAGATATTTCAAGTGAACTGGGCAATGGGGGTTAAAGTTTTCACTTCTTGTATGAAACGCCCAGAACTAAATCTATTGCTCTCGGTGAGTTAGGCACCTGATAAAATCAGTTCAAGATTTATGACCACCATAAAATGTGTTAAGGAGAGAATAACTTAAAATCTTTTTCAGAAATACTTAAAAAAAAAAAAAAGAGATAAAATTGAATCACAAAAGAAAAAGTTCGTTTTATAGAAAATGCACTTCGCTATAGAGAGGTTATTTTACGAAGAAAATCGTGAAATGTTCCAGGAATAAGTTCATTATGTAGAAATTTTGCAATATAGAGGTACGTTATATTGAGGTTCTCGACTATACTTTGACGCTAAAGCTAAAATGCGAGTTTAACCTCTTAGGCGCCCCCGACGTATATAAACGTCTCGCTCAGCCAAAGTGTTGATTTCCCAGGACGTATATATACATCTTTCCGAAGTACGACTTTTTCTGTGTACTACTATTCATAAAATTATTCCGAAGGCTTTGGAATGCATTCAAAAGATCTTGTCAGTGTTAGTGAAGGATTTACTTATTTCAGAGGATTTGCTTATTTATCCCCTTCAATACATCACATACGCATGCCTACATGGAAAACGTCTGCATTGGAGAGCGAAACACGAATCTTTTAATCGGCAGTTAAGATATTAATTATCAACATTACAAGTTATCAAGATAAGTGTGTTAATGTGTGTTTTTAATTTTATATATAACAAGCCCATGAGGTCAACGGTAATTATTAAACTTCCTAACATAGTAATGCTAAATTAATTATAAAAGATATTTGCAGTATTGATACACATTTATAAGTGATTTTTATCAGTGTAAATGTGCATTTATTTCTTATTACGTCCGAATGTATTTTGTTTGCTTACTTTCAGTAAATTAATAATTTTTTTTTAATAATCTTTTGTTTCCGACTTTCCAATATGCTCGCGTCCCTTTCGTAGAGTTATCACCCCCCCCCCCCATCCAGGGGGGTGCCCAACAGTTTGAGAAACGCTACCTTAAAGCTATCTGTGCGCAGTATTAGAAATATAATCTCTAACTCGGTGTAACATTTTTGACAAAAAATGCTCAGCATTAAAATACATTATATTCCAGCGTATAACGCGTACTCCCACATATTTTTTAAATTGTTATGTATATTCTCCGTATATAACGTACATTCATTTCTTTACAAAGACACATGAAGTATACATATGTGGTGTTTTTTTCTTTTGAAGTCTTTCGCTCGAAAGATTTTCCTCGGCTTTCAAACACTGAATTGACAAGGGATAAAGGAAATACATATGAGGGAGAGTAAATACTTAAGGAAATTAATGATTTTGCAAATAGGGAGAGTTATAATCAAGGCATATGTTCATAAAAGTGTAATTCTAGATTTTAGAGAAAGGGGAGGGGAGGGATACAATTTGGATTTGGATCGCGCTTCCGACCCGAATGAAATCAGGAAATAAGGCATCAGATATATCCTCCAGTCATTTGAAAGCCTGATCTTGAAATGATCAAAATATTTAGTAAATACATTTATTATAGTTAATTAGTGTTCCTTTTATTAGTAAATACAAGTCCTGCCAAATGAAAAAGCAGAACTGGTTTCGAAATATGTAAACATTTTTGTAGCGCCCGCTCACCTTGATCGATTCAGGTTGCCAGATTTTTTCACTAGGGTGAAACACCTTCCGTGAACTTTTTCATGTTTTGGCGAACAGCGTATGGTAGAAGTTAAACCGATAAATCTTTTTTCTTAATCAACACTCTCGGTCTAAAACGGCAATATCCACCGGAGTGTGTATATTCGCTAGGCCACGCAAAGAGCGATGTTTTTATTGAATGAGAGTGATCCTTCTGCATATGAAAAACATTGATTTGCCATATGTTAAGAACTTTTTAATACTAGAAATTTTTCTCTAATTAAGAATTTTTAATAAAATTAAGTTAAGTTAAAATTGGTAAAATAAAATTGTGTAAGAAAAACCAAAAACGTTATGGAACCCTTGTTAAATATCGACGGTTTGTGTGTGTTGCTCGAATTTTTTGAGTCCCTGGCAGTGGAAACTAGCTTTATCGAAACCAAAGAAACTTGTTAAAAAAGAAGACGATCAAACACAGTGTTTTCCTGTGGAATAAATTTTAATATGTTATTTGAGTCTGTTCCGTGTATGTTTCAGATTCTCCTCTGGTCTCGATTTGCATACGGCGTGTTATCGACAACTCCGCAAGTCTTCGCGCGCAGGCGCAGCCAATTGAAAACAAAAACTAAGACTAAACGAACTTTTAAGAGGAAAACGAGAGGTCAATTTTTCTGCATCATTGTCATTATCTACCTTTTTAATTAATTTTTTGTTAAAAAAATAAAATTTTGGAACCCTTGTTCATTTATTTTCCTTAAGGTGAACAAAAAAGCATATGTCATTTCTGATTTATGGCGTGGAATAATTTAGTAAACTTTATGTCATTTCTGGTAAGGTTTATATGTAGAAATTATTTGTGTTTACTCTCATTTTTTTCTAACCTTAAATCTGTGAATATTATATCAGATGTATACAGTAGCGCACACAGGAATTTTCAAGGGAGGTCGGGATCGAAGGGGTATCATGCTCCTTTTGATTTTGTCGATATTCGGGAATAAAACACAGTAAAAACTAATTATAGAATAAATAATTAGCTTTAATTAATAAAAATAATCATTAATAACAAATACTTAATTAAATCTTTTGTACTATAAAATTAGAACTAAAATCAATCGGAAAAAAATCAAGGGCTTTGGGAGGTCCAGACCTCCAGGTGTGTGTGCGCCACTGGATGCATAGCATGCCTTTGTAAATATCGATCTTATTTTTTTTATTTATTTATTTGCATTAAAAATGCGCGCCAAAACAAGACCTCCGATACAGTAGAAAGCCTCGGAACTGATTAGTGACATCACAACTAGTAAGGAAAAAAATCTTCCACTCTGTTATCCGTGTGACTAAGGAAACTCTTCTGAAGCATTTTCACATATTTTTCACCATTTTTTGTTATTAAACCAAACAAACACATAGCAAATTTAGAAAATAGCTTGTTTCAAGACGTTTGGGAAGTTGTTTGTTTGGTAATGAAAAATAAACACACGGAACAGGAAATATTTGATTTGTCACGAAAGGGTGTGTTGTATTTAAAAAATACCAATAAACAGGAATCTCATTCAATGACACTTTTTCTCGACTATCTCTTTCAAGATGCGATAAATAGGCTTTCTTGAATAATCTTTGCAACAGCAACAAAGTGTTTTGTCAGTGGTAATGTCACAGCGGTAACAAATGCAACCTATGAAATTTCTTATAATATTAGTAATCATATGAAACTGTTTACTGATGCAGGAATTGTGAAACAGTGTTTCTTTAATGATTCCAATTTAGTATTTGATAAATTCAGTGAGAAAATAAAATAAATAAATAATAATAATTAAAAAACAAAACGCACACAAAATAAAAGTTTCAATATTTTGATCAATTTTCACATCCACATTTTAAATTTCCTATTTTGTCTTGGTCTTAAAGCGGTGCTTTTCTCAAACTTTCAATATTTGTGACCCAATTTTCAGTCATAAATTTCATCGCGCCCACCCTCATACAACAACTATGAATTGAATGCAATAATAACGTTGTTCAATTCTCACAACTTATTTAAAAATCTCTAAACTAAGTGTGAAACAAATGATGTGGCTACGAGTGTTTCTCAATTTAATAAAACATTTATTAAGTATTTACAAGGATGCATAAAAAAGGTTAAATATTATCGCGCACGCTCATAGCCGTCTACTTCCTCCAAACGCAACTAGAGGAATCCCCTTTCGGAGCGCTTTTCCTCCCCCTGCTGCCACTCAAGAGAAGAGAAACTAGCCGGCGCTCACCACTCTTCGGGTCAACCACCCCTTCGCTCTTTGGTGCTTTCACAACAAACGTGCTTCGACGCTAAAGATACAATGCGAATTTAACTATAAACTGCACGAATTACCAAGATACGCATTATATATTGTACATACCGTAAAGTCCGGCGTATAACGCGCCCTTTAAAGCCAAAAAATAAGATCGAAACTTAAGGATGCGCGTTATACGCCGGGTATAAAAACGATAGCTTTAAAAATAACAAAAAAGATAGGCATAGAAAACTTTACTTTTAGATGTATCGAAACACTGTTTATTTCAAAGAAACGGTTTGCCTTATGAACAAGAACAGTTGTAGTTCTAGAAGTATACTATTTTTTCAAAAGTCTGGGATAATACCTCGAATACGTGACTTCAAAACATAAAAACAATGTATACTAATATATTTCAAATTTCTTCGTTAAAAAAGGGGTGCGCGTTATACGGCGAATATACCGAAAAATTAAAACATTTAGCTTGAAAGCATAGGTGCACGTTGTGGCCGTGGTAGCCGAGTGGTATTGGTATCGGATCGTGGCTGGCTTTGTCACGAGTTCGAGCCCAGTACCACTAAAGACCCGCCGTGTAGGGCAGCGATACGCGCTGAATCTGTCGGGAGCTGAAATGTCCTCCCGTTTGTGTGGTAGTTAGGAGAGGGGGGTACCAGCTCAGGTGTCGTCCACGTCACTTGACCATGGTTCAAAATTACGCGGTCCGTCGCCAAAAGCCCTCGTGTTGCTGAACACAGGGCGACGTTAGTATTCACTCACTCATAGGGGCGCTTTATACGCCGGATTTTACAGTAATTTTGGTACTTACGTATTACAACAACCTATTGGCGACATTATATGAAACGAAGCGCCTGATTGCCAATTCAGCGCATACGACGCATATGAAATTGGGGTTGCCAACTTGGTGAGTTATCTTGAACATTGGCGATAATATGTAAGTACCATAATTTTGTATATAACAAGCCCATGGAAGTCACAAATAATTACTAAGCTTGTTTTTCATTTAATATTGATAAATTAATTATTAAATACTTTTTGCCGTACTGATACATTTGTAAGCATCTTGCATTCAGGATGAATATATATATTTTATTTCTCATTATGTCAGAATGTATTTCTCTTTTGCTTCCTTCCAGTAAGTTGATCATTAATTCGAATCTTTTATTTTCGACATGCTCGCACTCCCCACGTAGGGTTATCCTACGTTTGGGCGCGCCCCATAGTTTGAGAAACGCTGTCTTGAGAAATTTTCTCCCCCCCCCGCACTGATTCTCACTTTGCGACCCGCGTAAAATAGCAATCATATGTTTGCGGCCTGGCAGAAATAAAAGGTTGAGTATCCCTATTCTGCAGAGAGTTAGAATTATATTCATCCATCGACACAAACAAGCAAGATAAGACATTCGATTGAACGGTACTTAACTTTTGGCCGTTATTCTTTAAACAATACAAAGCTTATTTCATGGCTAATTTAATATTCTCTTTCTAAATGTTAAAACTACTCTCTGAAGACTCTCTCTCTCTCTTCTCATTGCAGTTTAATTAATTCCAAGTATTTCCTTTCCTCCTACAAAAAGAATTTAAAATATTTGCTACGTAAATTTATTATTTAGTGTACGTCTACCTAGTGTGTGATGATGTAACATTTGATTTAGAAGGTGGCATTTGCGTAACTTAAGAGGATTAACTTATTTGAAAAATTCGCGATAAGACTATACTTAAGACTAAGAATAAGGAACACATTTTTAGGTAGGATAGAAATATCCCGATATTGATGCAAGTTTTAATTGTGTTACCTTTAAATTTAGAGTAAATTTTTTAAACTTTTTATAAACGTCGCATTATAAAACAACAAGAAAGTTATTGGTGACGCACCTCGTAATTTTGTACCTTGGTCAAGTAACGAGGACGACACTTAGCTGTCACCTCCTCTCCAAACTACAACACCGTGTCAATGGGAGGACTTTGAGCCTCGAAAGATTCAACTCTACACGGCGGATCTTCAGTGTCACTAGGTTTAGAGCCCGCTACTAAGCAACGCAGGCCTCGAGCTCATGGTAGTGACCACTAGGCTACCGAGGCCATCTTTAAATTTTGAAAGCCATTAATATGGTAATAATACAGAGTCAATACGGAATCTTGGTAAATATATTGTTACGAATTTTGTGTAAAGAGTGTAAATAATTTGTATTTGAGTGTTTAATGCATTTATATTATATTATTTCACGTATATTTACTTCATGTTAAAATTGTACTATTCACAAACAATGCCGCCCCTTATGTTATAATGGCGATTCAATGAGAACTTGGCGAAATCTTGGCGGTAGTGCCAAGTTGGCATCATTTTTGGCGACCAAGTTAGCGACCAATTTGGCAACTTTGGCGACCATTTTGGCGTCATTGGCGACCATGTTGGCGAGTTCGGAACCCTCTGGAATCTTCTAGAAAGTAGTAGATCTCTCCACTAGTGTCACGTTCAATGACACGAGCGATTATATTTCTAGAAGTTTCTGGCGCGCATATAAAAAGGATGCTCGCGGGTACGGCGAGGAGTCTTGATTAAGCCAGCGAGTAGTGAGGATTGTTTTGACTAGCTATTAGCTCGGCTGTGCTTGTGAATAATCTTTACTTACGTATATTTTTAAACACTATTATTGTGTTTGATTGCTGTTGAAGGTGTGAAGACCTTCGGATATTTACCCTGTGAATATTGCCGATGAATCATGTATTGAAAGGATTGTATTTTCGATAATAAATTCGCATTGCTCTTAAAGAACTGTTTATTTTTTTCCTTTGTGATTGTTTTTGCATAAAATCCTCGGACCCTCGGATCTACGTAACAATATAATACATAGCAAGCGCATTTATGTAACCATATGTGTACCCAGGGCCGATCTTAGGATGACGTCCATCTGCGTGCCAAAACCTAATGCACCACCCCTCTAGAGAATTTTTCATATTTTGACTAATTTTAACGTTGACATTGTGACGTACTTCCATTTATAAAGTCCTCTTGGGAAATCTTTGGTCTTTCAATTGTATTTTATTCACAACCAACCCTCTGAAGAAGAAACCCTGATTATTTAAATTAGGTCTTCTATGTATAGTTTAGGTCAGTGACGGCGAACCTATGACCCGTGGGTTAGACCCTGACCCACGCAAGCTTTTTAATTGACCCACGATTGCTAGGCAACCACTTGTTTGTTTACGCGGGTTTATTTAGATTTTCTAATTTGTGTGGATTATTTATATTCTATTTGTATTTTTTCAAGCACTGCATTGACACAAAAGCAATTTAAATGCCGTCTATAACCTTCAGTTCTATCATGATAGTTCCAAAGTTACGCAAATGACTACAAATGTATAGGAAAGTGTGTAGTATTTGAAATAAAGCAAACGTGCTTACAAAATATTAAATAAAGTGTATAATTTTGCTCAAATTTTGCATGTTGAAAAAAAATCAACGAACCAAAGCAAATAACCATATTTAAAGTACTTTTTTTCGAACAAAGTCTAGTTTTGTACTGTTATGCTCAGTTATGTTTTTAGAAAGAGACTTCCCTAGCACTTGTATCGTCCCCTCTCTGTTTTACTTTGTGAGGCACAATACGCATGTCTGTTATTCTCAATACTAACAATTTTTGGCTCGCAATTTAAGGCGCGCCTGTACCAGTCTGTACCATTGTTGAACTTAGGGCATCCATTTCGAACACATTTAAAAGTAATGTGTATGTGTATTAGGTATGGTAATACAAAATTTCTCAAATTATTGTATTTTAAGTAGAAATATTATTAATTGTAGCCCTGTACTATATGTAGGCGTTTAAAGAAATTAAAAACAAGTCATACAAGTTCAAATGGTTTGATAAATATGGTGTGATTGAATGAAATAAAATGGTTATATGTGTAATTTGTAATTATAAAGTACAACACGCACATATAATATGAAAAGACATTTCAAAACCTTGCATTCTAATCTCAGCATGTCAACAGATGAAGAAAGAAAAACGTATTTTTTACAAAAGAAATAGGAGAATTTTTCTCAAAGCAGTATTTTAAAGTTGTTAGGTTCCAAAAAATAGCATTACATGTGCTGGTTTCCAAGTTGCCCATTGCACTGCTCATCACAGGAAGCCTCTTTCAGAAGAATTTGTAAAAAAATTTTTTTAGAATGTAGTTCTACATTGTTTGCTGATTGTCAAGAAGAAGACTTGATTATAAAGCGTATAAAGGAGTTACCTTTATAAGTCGTGACATAATTAAAGATCAAGTAATAGAATTAGAAAAAATATTTTTTCACAAATACATGACTACTTAAATTATGCAGAACTGTATTCAATTGCTTTAGGTGAGAGTAAGGATGTAAATGGTTCTGCACAATTAGCAGTTTTTGCTCGGTATTAGTATGGAAATATAATGAAAGAAGAGTTAATAAAACTAATAACGCGTTGAAAGTACCGATGTCGATATTTTAAAAGAATTTGATATTGCATTTAAAGAAATGGATATTTACCTTCAGAAAATAGTTTCTGTAACAACAGAAGGTGCACTTAGAATGGTATGGGGATTTAGTCAGTATCTTAAGCAAAATATTTCGTATTTTATGATTGAATTCCATTATATAATACACAAGCAAATTTTATGAGCGAAGTATAGTATAAAAACATTTTCCAGTGTGATGTCAGTTGTAATAAAAATAATCAACTTTATAAATAGCAATTTACACAATTTTTAGAGGACATTGAATTGTAATATTCAGGTATTTTGGCACACAACAACATGCAATGGCTTAGTTTTGGCCAATTCATTAATCATTTTGTAACGTTATTAGAAGAAATTAAGCTTTTTTTAATTAAAAAAGACAATAGTTTTTGTGGATTACCCATTATACATTGGTTAAATGATTTAATGTTTTTGTGAGACATCCTCAGCATTCTGATGAACTGAATTAAAAACTTCAAGGGCATGGACTGATTCTTTTAACTACGTTTGGAAATATTAAATTACTTATGATGAAACTTGATATCTTTATTAAGGACTTTGAAATGAAAATCATAAAATATTATTTGCAATTTCCTCAATTACAAAAACATTTTCAAAACACAATAATTTTTGCCGTTGACATTCAAGAAAATGCAATTAAAAATATATAATGATTATGCAGGAAATAAAATAAGTTTTTGAGGAGAGATTTGTGACGGGCTCACGCGTTTTTTCATTAACATGTCCTTTTAGGTTTTTGGGGCCCGAATAAATAGGAATTCTTTTACAACCAACTCGAAAAGTAAAACGTGAATGAAAGATGCAAATTAGGAAGCTTTTAAATAACAGAAGTTTAAAGTAAGCGAGGTGGCAATTGGGGAGTGTTATGATAGTCAGTGTTGCAAGTGTGAGGAGTATTTCGAGAAGTTAAGTGACAGTCAAGAGAGGTTACCCGTGACAGAGAGCCTTTAGTCAAGGTGCATACAATTGCATGCCAGTGAACCGCAACTTCAGCTAGGATCAGATAGATTGTTGTTTCATTGGACATTCTCAAGGTAGGAGTTACCATTTTATTATTCGGATCTGGCTTTACATTGAAATTGAGCTTAGGAGAGTTAGTTATTGATAGTGGTCCGGGTTACGTTATTTCGATATTATACATTATGTGTTTCGCCACCGTATATAGATTCTCTCGCATATCATATTATTACCTAATCTGTTTGCTGATTTAATAAAGTGATATTAAGATTATGGTAGCTTCTGGTTCTTCATTTATTCATACACCTCTAGCTCACGCTGATAATTTAGGAGAAGGGTACCCAAGGGGGGGTGCCCTTATAAGGTGATCGCTTCTAAAGCGCGCCAAGGCCGTTTGAAGAGCCCTAGAACTCTTGCACTGTAAAGATAGGCCAGGACTCTAAGCTGCGTACCAATGGTGGTGAGCAATGCGGTTTCGCCAAGTCAAATTCATTTTAGCTCTGTAGAAGGAATGTATTTCGCGAATGACTCAAGACTGGGAAACTGGGTTAGGGAGATCACAACCCCTTTACCATCCAACTCATCAGCTGCCTTGCTCCAAGGTAAACCCATATGTGACGGTATCCACTGGAGACATACTTGTTTCCTCTGTCCAAGCCTAGTCAATTTGGATGTAATATCTAGACCAGTACTGTCCATAATTTTTGGCCAATTCTTCAAATATTGGATGGAGCTTCTACTGTCTGTCAGGATCCAGATATTATCCTTATTAGAGTTAAGAGCCTGATCAAGCTCACCACTAAAAGCAATGAGTTCCGATCTGAAGACGGAACAGTTATCAGAATTCTTGATGCTGATTTTAACATCATTCCCAGAAGTGTTACTAAATATACTCATATCCGAATGACTACCATCTGTGTAAATAATCAATGCTTGATCGGGTATGTCATTTATTACTTTTAGTGCCAGCTGTCTGAGTAATTCTGGATGGCTGCTATGCTTGGGAGTATTTTTCAATAATTCCTTCCGGAGTTCAACTTGATTAAAAGAATCAATGGGTGGTGTGATGCAGCTAAAAGGTGTAGATCTGTCCACATTGAAATCAATAAAACCACGTTTCCACATGTAATTTAGTGGGCTGTCTCACTTTTAAACGTTGGTTAATTGTCCAGTTTAAAATGAAAGAAGAGGTTCTATTGAAGGAACCAAAGCTTTTAATTTTCTTAAAATACCTGTATGAGTTGACTTCGAATCTCATAGTCAGAGGTTGGATGTCTGCCTCGTACAGAACTATGTCAGTAGGGCAAATATATCTTAGGCCCGTGATAATCCTCTCAGCACTGAGCTGCACTCTCTCCAGTTTTGTCAAGTTAGTAGGAGATGCTACTTGAAAGATTTGATACCCATATTTGAGGACTGGGCGAACCAAAGTTGTATAAGTTATTCTAAGTGAGGAGGCGTCTGAACCCCAGTCTCTGCCAGAAAGATATTTTAAGATCTTAAGTCTCTTGCTTTATCGGCTATTTTCTCAATATGTTTGCCGCAGTTCACTTCCAGGTCTAAAGTGAAACCAAGAAAGGTAGGGTATTTAGTGTGTGCTCACTCATTAGGAAAAGCTCAGGAGAGTAGTTGTAAATTGTTTTCTTGTATCAACTTCGTAAAATCTTCTAATAGAAATAGACTTGATAGGGAATTAATTGCAAAATGTGTTAAAAAACTAAAGAATATCAAATATTAACCTATTATTAAAAAAACTATCTGAAAATAAACAGCAACAAATATATATATACTAATAAATAATATTTCATATTATATACTGTACCAGGTGGTTATAATTAAAGTTACACTTTTCAGAGGCCTGTAGAGTCTGTTCTGCTTATTGATTTTGATGAAACTTGGAATACATGCCATATGGACCATGGGGAAAAGAGATTTCTGCAATAAAAAAATTAGTTCAAATTTTGACCACCAGGTGGCTTTTACAGAATATTCCTTATGCAAATCGGTAAAACCTCTATATAAACCTCTATATAAGGATTGATCTACCTGGAGAGAACGACATTATAGCCAGGTGATATTTATAACTTAGTTTATTTGACCCCACAAGAGTTAATATATAATAAAGAGTTAGTGAATGTTGGTAATTCAAGTCGCGTATATTTCTCGGTCCTCTTATTCCGGTAAACCCGTTCGATATTGAGCTTAGTAGTTGATTAATATCATATTTTGTGATTTAAATTAATATTAAAGGTAAATCCCTTTGACGTAGACATATTGTTTAATATTTGTATTTAGAAGGTTGCTAATTGAATCAATTGAATAAATATAATTTGTTATTCTAAAAGTAGCGTCTGGTAATTCTTTGCCTCAGTTCAATCTTAGTGTCCAGGGTGGAACCCAGGGGGGTTCTCACAAGTGAAAGAATTAAAGTGACGATTGGTCACTAGAGTTTAATTAGCGCTCAGATAATTAGGAAAATAGATTCGATCCTGAAATTAGTGGGCCGATATTTAAATTTTTCTCATACTTTGGGTATCTTGTTATTTATCCATATATTGCTTAGATTGAGCGCATCTCTTATTTAAAACAACTTGAATTTGTGGTTGTTAATTGTGTGGTCAATAAATAGATTGTTTTTGGATATAGCTAGTAATCTTTCCCTTCCTTCCACATCCCGAGGCTTGGACCAAAGGTCATCACAACATTTTAAACTCATCTACCTGTATAAAAGTAAAAAGTAAAACATTAAGAAAAATGCAAATATACCAAAATTTTTTTAAAAAAACCACACTTTTTTTCCTCTATTTTATTTCTCTAAATTATAAGGCTATTATTCAATTGAAAACTTTTAATTTCCTCAAATGTATTTTGAATTTAAACACTCCTATGTCTTAAGTAATATTAATCATATTAGGTATTTCCGTAAATTATCTTTCGCAAAAATCATTTTTGTGACACCTTTGTTAAGCAACGATTCACAGTGCGCCGCCAAAGCCACTGATAAGCAGGAAAACCTTTTCTGTTGCGGTATTGCCAAATCTGCCACGAATTTTGCTATCAAATGAAGGATGTGTGTAAGGAGGAGACATTAATGGACAATGTGGATCAACACAATGCGCGCTAACATTCTATTTTTCTTAAGCCATGATATGCTATCAGAAATCGGGACTTATTTTGATTTTTCAAGAACTATTTAAAATTCGGCATATTTATTCGACTTATTATAAGTTTTATTTTGAGATTTTCGTAAAAAAAATTTGCTTGATTGTGATAGAAATGCTACCGGTGGCCGCTCCTTGTTAGAGCCGCCTGCGTGCGGTGCACCCGCTGCACATCTGCTAGGATCGGCCCGGTGTGTACCAAGTACTTATTTATCTTTAAGGGGACTGACTACCTTTGGAACCGTGGGGGCTGCGGTAGCCCAGTTTTCAAGGTATCGGATCATGGCAGGCATGTCATGAGTCATATCGGTCCTTCTCGAAGACCGATAATCCTCCCCCGTTCAAACTCCGTAAGTTGTTGGAATTTCTCCTTATTTCGTCGTGGAGGAATACTTAAGTCTCACTAAACGTTCACCACTAACAAATAATCATTACCTATTTTCAAGGTCCCGCTTCAGCCCTCTATTTATACGCTTTCAGCATCAGTTCAGAGGGCGCCGCGCACGCCATGCATGAGCGAGGGCTCTGAAGCTTTACTATTTTACGTAACATCCTATAATTGATATTTGCTGCAAGGTTCATTTAATTCTGATTATTCCTTCAGGGTGTTGCATTTTTTTACAAACAGCAGTGTATAAGCAAAATATAATTACTATCGAAAAAAAATTTTATAAAAGGAGAATGTTTTGAAAATAAGCCATTCTTCCTTCAATTTTTTTGCGGAAAAAAACTGTAGTAAATAATTTTTCTTCTAATAATATTCTTAAATTAATTTTATAAGAATATTCTAATTCAATTGACATTAAATATAAAAAAACTAATTATTTATTTATACGCTTTTTTTCAAAATCATCGTTCCGAACGTTGTCAGTCTCACCTGAATTTAGTAAAGTAAATAAAGTAATTTTTATTTATATTTGGTATAATTCAATATTTTAACTAAATTGTTGAATTAATTTAAGTGTATATTATAGAAAAAAAAAAAAAACAAATTACAAAATTATTTAAAAAAGCAAAGTTATGCCGTCAATTGTTATATCTATTGTGGTCAATTAATTACAATTCGAAACTTCATCCTAAGCAATTATATTTTTACTGCTATCCTGCCGAACAGACGAATTATATTGTTCGTTTGCATAAACGAATCGTATCGTTTGTTCGTACGATAAAAAATTCGTTTCTTACAACCGCAGCGAACTTTTTTTGTCTAATGCAGTGACTCTCAACCACTGTGCTGCGGCACATTTGTGTGCCACCATACTTTCTTAAAATCATTAATTATACCCCGAGAAAAATTTTTAAAAATTCAGAAACGAGTCATTCGGTCGTTTTAGAGAAATAAACTATTCATTAAAGTGTTATCCATCGCTTGACAACACTAGAGGAGAGTACCACCCAAACACAATATCTGGCAATCGCCTATACTGACGACTCCTCCGACCCAAATCTTGATAGAGAAGCTTAAGGTGTCTCTTCTTTACTTCTCCAAGCGTACCATAAAATTTAAGTGGGGAAAATTGTATCCAATTACGCATGCGAACTCGTTACTATCAAGAGTGCATTGGATATTTTCCTTTCTAAAAGCATTCACAAGAATCCAGCTGCATTATCATCTTCACAGACTCAAGATCCACGCTACAAGCCATCCAGAAGGGAAAATGCCAAATCAGTCACAAAATCATCCAATCCATCGACAAAAATCATCACAAAAAATATGCTACAATGGATACCAGCCCACGTAAATATCCTCGGTAATGAGAAAGCTGATGAGCTTGCCAAAGAATCCAGAGCTTTTTTTTTTTTTACCTCCAATCGTCTAACCTCAAGACCCTCATCGATGCCAATGCAGTTGCCAGCCGAAGACTAATCAACAATAATTTTAAATATTACATCCCAGCTCTCAATAGTAACCGTACAATAGCATCGATAATAACTAGACTTAGAACAAAGCACGTAAAAAGAATGACAGTCTCAACTGACGGACAAAGAAGTTACACAAATCATTGCCCAAACTGCCCTAACGTTCAACTGTCTCCACAACATGTCCTCAGCTACCCAATAATTCCAACCAGGCATTTCAAGATCATCCCAGAAGACCCAGAAGAGATTTGATCTTCTCTGATAAAGCTATTGAGGATGCTGAAATTGTCTTCGACAGCTTCGGAGCGATCTAAAGCTTCTTTTTTTTATCAATCTGCACATCATGGACACGCCACCAACAACAGAGAGAGTAATTCCTAAATTTAGAAATAAATAAATTTAATTGAGTTTGTAAGCCCTATTTGTGATAACGGGTGCATTTGTATATAAATTAACTTTGAATGAGGAAAAGAACTGATTTCTCTCTGAGATAATCGAGATTTAACTTCAAAACATTCGGAAGAGTAAATTAATTCATTTTGGATTAAAATTAGAGGCGATTTTTTTATCCCATAATTTTTAATCCCCCTTCTAAAAAAAACTTTAAAAATAATATTACAGTATTTTACACCTTATTTGTGTGAATTCAGATTTTCAGCATTAACAAATATAAAAATGGAAAAAAAAATAAAATGAAAGATAAAAACTTTTAAAAATAGATGACAAAAAAAAAAGAGTCGCATTATTATTTTTAAGACCAAATGTAAACAAAAATATAAAGCTCAAATGTCGCATTAAAATCTTTTCTTAGAAACTATTTGTTATTAATGACTCAAAAACATTTTATCGTGCTTATTATTTTATATTTAACATTGAAAATTATGATCATAAATTATTTAAAATAGTGTATTATAGATAAGTAAAACCATTTTAATTTTATTTCATTGCACCGCAACGAAAAAAAAAAAGGTTGAGAATTACTGGCCCAATGTTTCAGTGTGAGCGGCGTTCGGCAAACATTAACTGGTAAAAAAAAAGTTGGTCAAACTGATCAGCAGCGGTGCGTTTCTAGGTTGAACGAGTGCGAACCGAAATCAGAGCGCGCCTTCGTTTCCGAACATAAAGAAAACCTGTCCCTACGTCGACCACTCCAGTGTGCCAATTAAAAAGCGGGAAATCAATATGATACCAAACTAGTTGTCTTTCCTTCGAATGTAAACAAACTTTGGAACACTTTGGAAGGCCGCCAGAACGTCAACAAAATTAACCTCTGAGAAGCTCCGATCGAGGGATTTTTTCGTCAGAAATTTTTAAAAGCGGTAAACTTTAATGGAACGGGATTTTTTATTTACTTATTATTATTTTTCTTTTGTGCGTTCGGTAAAAAACATTCGGTTATCGTGAAACTTTAAGGTTAACCTGGTAACCCAGATATTTTCCTGTAGAACAGTGGTTATTCATTTATTTGTTCCAGGTACCGTTCCGATTTCAAAATGTGTTTTTGTTTTGCTTATTTTTTATGTTGGTACTGTGATTCGTGCGAGAGATGCAGAAGTAAAATTCGATATTGTTTCGATCTTGAATACCCAATTATATCATTAAGAAACTGGAATAACTTTTTCTTTTGTTCATTTTCAAAAGAATTCAAACAATAATACCATTGTTCATTGCATTCCAATCATTTTTAACTTCATAAGTAATTGTATTTGAAATGATACGTGTTTTTCTTATTCCTAAAACAATGCCGATATATATTTTTGAACTAATAAATATTTTTTTTGTAATTTAATTAAAGTGAAAGCAATTTAATTAACCTTAATAAGGTACCTCTGCACTTAAAATTAAAATAAATTAAATAAAGCCCAATTATAGCTTTATTCACGAAGAAATACGGATGGCAAATATGGATTGCAATATCGGACCAAAAGTTCAATACCGGTATTCGGTATTTTTTAGATCTTAATACCGGGATACCGTTTTTATATAATACCGGTATTAGAAATTTTAGAAAAATCATGAAAACGCAGGTGTTTCTTTGTTTTATATTTGCCAGTTTTATTAGAGAGTGTGAATATCAAAAAAAATTTTTTTTAACTTATTAATTATAACAGTATATAAAGAACACACACACACACAAAAGGAACATCTTATTTATTTAAATCACAATAATTTGTAAATATCGCTATTCGGTCTGTGATACTAGTACAAATTTTTGAAATGTGATCTTAAAAAAACAATGCATCCATTGCACTGTCATTAAGCCTGGAACATAATTTTGTGCAATAATTTCATCCGAATTATTTTTTATTCAAAATAATCTAAAATCCCTGAGGGCTTCGGCTTAGAGAGTGTGCTAAAATTTGTATCTTCAACGCAAATATATTCTTTCCTGTTTAACAATTTTGTATCACGTTTCGTTTTTATATGTGTATGGAGTCCCCGTTTGTACTTCCTCCATTCCTTTTTATAACACTTGAGCACTTTTTACACTGTGCTACTATATTCTTTTCATCATATAAATAATGAAACCAAACCGAAGTATTATCAACTGATTTTTTTATATTCTTTAAAGTTATTCTCATTCATTATTATGAGTTATTATTTATGAGTATATATATATAATTCATATAAAAAATGTTTTGAACCCTAAAGTATGATATGCAAATAGAGTGTGAATAACAAACTCACCAATTTAAAATATATCAAAATATTACGCACTTTCTTCATAATTACGACCTTGTTTGCATAGATATGAATATCAGTCTACGAATCCTGAGCGTGTGCAGTATCGCTCTGAGCAGGATATTTTTTTCCCCTCATCTTTGGATGATTCACATATTTATCACTTCTCTTAACTGTATAATACAACTTTGTATTTACAGTTTTATAAATTTCGCCCATTAGGGGACACAAAAATAAGAACGTATACTATTTTGCGATGTTGGTGATCCCTGAACATATAGTGGAGACAATTTTTAAGAAATTTCTAGTAAATACCGAAAAACCGGTTTTTTAAAATTGTGAATACCCATTCGGTATCGGTATATTGCAAGCCTAATGGCAACTGGTTTTGATTTGCATTAGACGGCAACGCGGAGAGTAAGAATAATTCTTCGAATCTACCTAGAAAGGTTTAAGATCATGCAACAATAACTTTTTCGAAATTCTTACAACTATATTTCTTTACAACTTACAACTACGAAATTCTTTTCAAATATGTCACTAGGCTAAAAGGAATATTTGGGAAATCGATGCATGAACCACTTTTGTAGAATAGTTTTGATTTTTTTTCTGTGTAGCTAATTTGAGAAAATGGAAAAATAGTGTTCAAAAAAAGTTTCTCTAACTGCAAGGCGCAAGACTCTTGATTTTTTTTATGTTGTAAAAATAAAAATATTATATTAACCTAAAAAAATTTCGAAAATGGATCAAATCTTTCATCACCACGAGAGACTTGTCCATACCCTACAAAATGATGAAATATGATTGAAATACATTTATTATTCATTATTAAACATTTAAGTTTAATTGTGCACAATCGTATTTTCAATAAAATTTTTGTTGGTGTTGTTTCTCACCCCGGATGGTGTAGGGGCTGCGGTAGTCCAGTGGTCAAGGTATCGGATCGTGGCAGGCATGCCATGAGTTCAAGCCCATTACCACTAAAGACACGCCGTGTTGGGGGGTGCACGGTAAATCTGTCGAGAACTCAAATGTCCTCCGTTGATGTGATGTGGCAGTTAGGAGAAGGGGTGTCAGCTCAAGTGTCGTCCTCGTAACTTGCCCATGGTTCAAAATTATGAGGTCCTGGTGTAGCTGAACAGTGCGACGTTAATATTCACTCACTCACCCAGATGGTGTAGCTGAGAGCTACACCATCTCCATAAAATCAAAAATCTCGAAAAAATCTAGAAATAAAATAGAATTTCCCAAAACCTCGTGAAAAGTAAAACTCAAACAGTTATGAATATGATCGGGGGAGGTCTGATTAGCTTCACACCTCTGGAAAAAACCTTGTTAAAACGTAAGAGATTTTATTTGGTCTCTAAAATGTGCAATAGAGACGTCTACTGATCCATAGGAATATTAAGTTGGTGACACCAACGAGGTTTCCCCCCAAAATATCAAGGGGGAGCAGAGGGTAGTCTCCAATGCGCATTCAATTCTCTCCTCTTAATAGAGGAGGGTTCAGTAAAAGTCAGCAATTGTCACCCCGCAAGGTGTCAGCAGCGGCAGACTTGGCGAAACTATCGGCTGTCTCATTACCATTCACTCCAATATGGGAAGGGACCCATGAAAAATATATAGAGTGTCTAGAAAAAAATCGAATCACGATATCCAGAATATTTAGGTTTTTCATATCCTCAACAGTTGTCCAACGAGAAAGGTGCTGTATGGAAGCACGGCTGTCAGTTAAAATCCAAATGTCCCTAAAGACAAAGTCAGAAGCAGTGTCAACAAATTGCAGTCCCTTATAAATTACAATAAGTTCAGACAAAAACAGAACAGTAATTAATATTTCTAATCTTGATGTCAAAATGTACCATCAGGTGTCTCAATGTGCACGCCACTTCCAGAAATACCACCATCACCCATGCTGCCATCAGTATAGAATTTTAATGCCGAGTGAAGGATAATCTTTCTAATAACTCTCAATTTGAAAAAGTTGAGTGGTAGAAATATTACATTTTCCAATCTCCCCCTGATTGCAATGCTTATAGCAATCTTTCTTTTTGTAAGTCAAAAAAAGGTTATAAAAAGGTATTTCATAATTTTCCTCAAATTATTCAGGACCCTTTGAACTCAGTTTCAAATCTGGGGGTAGAGTTACTCGCGCCCGTAGCAATCTTTGAGCTACACGTGCTCCCTGGGTAGTGTAACTGAGTAACAGCGTCCGTCGTTGCAGCCCTTGCGACATGCCTTTTCTTTCTTCAGAGGACCTCTTCGGAGAGGAAACGGCCATATGCGCCTGCCGTTACAGCTATCTTCTGGAATGCTGGTGGTTTGTCTAGTGACAAAATTTTGTTCACCTGACAGTTTGTGCTTCCCTGGCCAACACAGGTTTTAACTTCTCGTCCGACAACTTTACTGCAAAGGCTGGTTTATATTGGGCTGCTCGTAGGGAAATGGCCTATACGGCCCATTTCTTGGCGTAATTAAAAAAAGTTTCATATCCAGGATATCTGAAACTTTAAAAAAAAGCTCTCAAAAATGGGCAGCAAAATTTCTTCCGAGTCAATTTGAATTCATTCGATTTCAATCACGTAAAGATTAAATTAATACTCTTTTCCATAACAGCAGCATGAAAAATTAACTGAGCACAAACAGAGTTTGTAAAATACGATAACAAACTTTTCTCAGAAATACTGGAACATTGCATTTTGAAACAGCTTTTAGAATGGTTGGGTAGAGAAAGAATCACAAATAACACGAAATACTAAACATTTATTCATTCTTAAGGCTACACAGTACCCTAAAAATTTCATTTTTACCAAATTTTTTTTTTGCATTTTTTGGTGGCCAATATCATTGAGATGCTTGCCACGAAATTTCAGATCTGTTAGCAAATTAGTTTTTAAGATATTTGAAGTTTTATGAGCTATGGTTTTGGTTTCGGTTTCCTTTTAAAGCATTTTTTCACTCTTAAGTTAAATTAATTAAAAATATTTTTGAGCTTTTCGTTTGAAATGGTTATTAATTCCAATTTTCATTACTAAAATCATTTCTGCTTGATTATGTTTTGAGTTTTTTGAGTTCTCATAATTAATTAATAAAGATTAATTTCATGGCCAAGTTTTGCTCTAAAAATAGTTTATATAACTTAAAAGCTTTATCATTAATTTTTTTCCTGTAGAGAAAATGCCATGGCAAATGCGTTCTGGGTTTCTGTGAGAAGCAATATTTCGAAGAGATGGAATACTACTGAAAATGATGTATCTAAAAATCAATCCTCAGCTGATTCTACACTTAGACTTCCGAATACAAGTATTCTGAATTCAAATGCTGCAGAGTTAACTGAATATTTCCTTGATGTATCAAACTACATTATATTTACTAAACGTATTGTAGTAATATATTTTAGTATTTTAAAGTCGTACGACAAGAGCTAAAACTTCCTAAAAAAACTGCCCCAATTTAAAACTAAAAAAAATTAAATTTTATGAGCACAAATCTGACTATTTTTAGCTTAAGTTCGTATTATTATTATTTTGTACATAAATGCTTCGTGTTTCCAAACTTTTGTGAAATATTAGGTTAAGATAAAGCTGAATAAACTGGCGTCTTAACAAATGCTATCAATATTATGCAAAAATGTATTTGGAATTAAAAATATAATTTTCAGTCATATTTAATAAAAATAGTGTTTTAATGTAGAACATACATTGGAAAATAACATATTAAAAAATTAGAGTTTTACGGGCATTATAAGTTTTTGTTTTATGACTTTATAAACTTTAAATGCGTTTTCCTCAGACTTTTAATTCTGAAGGTATAAGCATTTTCTAATCCCTAAGGCTTTTTTCCTGTTCAAGATAGAGCCTTGAATTTTTTTTGTATATACTCCCAAATGTATGTTCTATAAAAGTTAAAAAGTTAGTATGGATTTAGGGCTGAGAACTCTAGTTATTTTTCTAAAAAATGCTAAAGCTGATATTTTAAAAATTTTCGTGTTTTTTCCAGGTTTTTCTAGAAAAATAATTGTTAAAAATCAACAAGGGAATAGATTTTCAAATCCATACTAAATATTGTTTGTAATAATCTAAGAATCATAAATAACTTAAAATTACTAAAAACTTTTAAAAATTGAGTATTTTATAAGAGTTTGAAAAAACTTCAAAAATTCCTAATTTTTTAAAATTGTAAAATAATGGCTGGTCAAACTGACTTTTTGCTTACAGAATCAGCTTAATAATATAACCTAAATATAAAACATCAATTATTTTTACTGTAACTGTCTCGAAAAATGTTTTTTGAAAAAGGGTACCGTGTAGCCTTAAGATAAAACGCTTTCTTTGAAAGTGACATAATTCTTGCTTGTAACTGGAGCTATGTTTGATAGCACGTTTTTTTTAGGCTTAATGTGATAACACTCGCAGTAAACAATACATTAAGAGCATTTTTTCTATTAATGAATTTGAAATTAGACTCTCTCTCTCTCTTATTGGTGATAAAGTCGGCTACACGTTAAGCTGTTTTCATATAAATGGCTGTGTTTACTTCTTGAACATCTTTTTTCCCTTTAACACTTCTAAACGCGTCAACGTGACCTTAATTTTATTCAGTCACAATTTTCTAGAACAAGTTTCAAATGTTAAGAGAAAAGAATTTGAATTTAGAAAATTATATACACATTATAGGCTACATGCATATATATTGCAGTATTGTAAAAAGAAATACTTCTACAAAAAAAAATTTAATATAATAAATCGAGAAGAATGAGTATTTCAAGACGACGCAATTATAATGAAACCTCAATCAAGTTTTATTCGGAATGTATTAAATATTTTTGACTAGTAGTATTATTATTGGGAGATATATTCATGCAAAACAGAATCTAATTCTTTTTATCCCGCTAGTCCGCTAGCCGAAAAACAAACCAAGCGATAAATATTTCAAATTGAATCGAAAATTCAATTCCATCACGAACAACGATAAGCAAACGATAAATAGCATCGTATCAGCTTTCACCATTAATGTAAAAAGTGTTTTTGAAGAATATACATACATCAGTGCTTCTCAGTGTGAAGCCTACACCCCACAAGGAGGTAATTTGATTCTTAAGAAGGGCAGTACGAAAAAGGACTCATTTAGAGTGTATGTGATTTATTTATCAGTAATATAGACAATTATAAACAAAAATTTGAAAGGTTTCATTAGCTCCAAAAATGTGAAGTAGTTGATATAGTAATAAACGTTACTGTCAATCATCCAAAATTTTGTCAGCTGATTTTAAAGAAAGATTTTTTTGAATCGCAAAAAATTGATTTCCCAACTTGGATGACGCAGCCAATGTTAGTAGATCTTTCTGATATTTCAGATTTACGGTATCAAGAAGAACTCGCAGAAATGCAAAACAATGCGTCAATTAAAACGTTATGTAATACAAAAGGAATAATGGCATGGCTTTGAGAAGAAACCAAAGTCAAATATCCAAATCGAACCACACGTGCAAGAAAACTATTGTCATTTTCATCTTCATCTTTAACTGAATGCGGATTTAGAGCCATATGCTGCTAAAAATAAGAAATATCCCGGATATAACAAAGCGAGGAGATTTGAGACTAAAGTTAACTAAATTGAAACCGGTATAAAAGTTTGCAACAAACATCAAACGCAAGAATCTCATTAAATTCTTTATTTTTATTTAAATTTTCCATTGTCAGTTTATATAAATAGGGTGTTTGTGGATGGAATTATATTTTGCTATTCAAATTAAATATTTCTTATTATTCAAACTGTATTTTTATTATTAATATGCTTTGTATGTTCAATTAAATGCTATACTTAATTTCTATTCAATTCTTCTTATTATTTACAATTTCTATTTTTTATGTATTTTGTATAAAATAATTAGTTTTACTGTCATGCCTTTTACCAACGACATCAACTGTATTTATCTTTTGCACTATGGCAACATATTGTTTGTTTCGGCTTGTTTGTGTAATATAATCTGTGTGAAATGTTCTGTTCCTATACTGTCCCTCGCGGGGATAACCTTTGTTGCTCCAAATCCCACATAAAGATATTAACTGTAACTCTCTCTTTGTCCCTCGCTAGGAGAGGTTCTCGCCGCCCAAAGCTGATGGCATTTGTCTAAATCTTTATAAGCAAAATTAAACTTGTTAAGTTTTTTAAAGTAAGAGTCATCATTTATATATATATATATATATATATATATATATATATATATATATATAGTCCTGTGTGACGGACATAGGGGGACATAAAATTTTTTAACAGGCTTCTGGGGGCATAGTAAAAAAAATGGTTGAAAAACTCTGATGTATACTATTCGGAGATTTCCGTTAGGAGAGATATTTAATATATTATCGTAATACTATATAAATTATAGTTCAACACTCGCTCGTATGTTTTTCGTGAAAATTTTTATTCGTAATTTTATTTTACTATTGAAATACATGTAGTGCAGGGGTACTTAACCTTCTATTCTACTGGGCCGCATACATATGTCGGCTATTTTACGTGGGCCGCACACATATTCTAGTTAGTTCACGCGGGCTGCAACATGAGGATAAATGTGGGAGGGAGGAGAAATACTTTAAGAGACCAAGATAACATTGGAAATTTAAAATATGGAAAATTGATAAAAATATTATAACTCCTGTTTTGCTTTTTTTTTGTTTCTAACATTAAATTAGAAACATTTAAGAAACACTCTCTCACAATTTCTGCATCAGTAAACGGTTTCATATGATTACTAATAATATAGCAAACTCCATAGGATGTCTTTGTTACCACTGTGATATTACCACAGGCAAAACACTTTGTTGCTGTTGCAAAGATTATTCAAGAAAGCCTATTTATCGCTTCTTGAATGAGATCTTCGAGGAAAAGTGTCATAGAAAGATTACTGTTTATTGGTTTTAAATACAGCACTTTCTGAATGAATCAAACACTTAATGATCCATGTTGGTTTTTCACTACAAAATAGTCAACCTCCCAACCATCTTGAAACGATATATTTTCTTCGAATATTTTTCGCTTGCAAGATATGAAAGATAGTTATAAATCAATTCCACCCATAAAATTGTTTCTACTCCACTGTTGTCATCACTAACCATGACCGTTCCAAACAGAAAAAGAATATCAATTCGTACTCGTACGGCACCGATAGCAAAAGCAAAATTGATGTAAAGGGTGTTTTTTTTTAGAGGTATAGAACTTTTAAACTGCAATAAAACAACGATGTATTATTCGATTGACATGAATTTTTTTTATTCGAAAGATAATCTTGTGGCATTACATTTTAAATATGATTTCTGGCATAGGACTGCCACGGCTGGCTTGGATGTAGTCAATCTGGACGTCAATTTTCGACGACTTTTTCCAACATTTGTGGCCGTATATCGGCAATAACACGGCGAATGTTGTCTTCCTAATGGTCGAGCGTTTGTGGCTGATCTGCATAGACCAATGAATTTACATAGCCCCACAGAAAATAGTCTAGCGGTGTTAAATCACAAGATCTTGGAGGCCAATTCACAGGTCCAAAACGTGAAATTAGGCGGTCACCCAACGTGTCTTTCAATAAATCGATTGTGGCACGAGCTGTGTGACATGTTGCGCTGTCTTGTTGGAACCACAGCTCCCGGACATCATGATTGTTCAATTCAGGAATGAAAAAGTTAGTAATCATGGCTCTATACCGATCACCATTGACTGTAACGTTGTGGCCTTCATCGTTTTTGAAGAAGGATTCCACCAGCCCATAAAGCGCACCAAACAGTCAGTTTTTCTGGATGTAACGGTGTTTCAACATACACTTGTGGATTAGCTTCACTCCAAATGCGGCCGTTTTGTTTGTCGACGTAGCCATTCAACCAGAAGTGCGCTTCATCTCTAAACAAAATTCTCTTATGAAAATCGGGAACAACGGCAATCTCGTTTTGGGCCCATTCGACGAATATAAAAGCGTTGTTCAGGCGTGAGTCTATTCATGATGAATTGCCAAACCAAACTGAGAATAAATCACTTGACAGCTGTTAAATCGGTCGCCATCTTGGAAAGTAATGCCTACTTAAACTTCTATACCTGGAAAAAAAAACACTCTTTATCTGATTTTTGACAAAGAATTTCCCCACCAAATATTTAATACAACGTTCTTAAGTAAGTCAATTTCTTAAAGTATTGGGCCACTTAAAAAGGTTTGGCGGGCCGCAGGTTGAGTATCGCTGATCTAGTGGCATAAATGGATTACTCTTAATTTTGAGAGATACTTACACTGCTGGACAATTGCTAAGGACGGATCACAAATTGCTATGTAGCATAACATTAAGCGAGACATGAGGCCTAGTAGGATAAAATATAGTTGCCACACTATTCAGACATTAGAATAAAGAATATTTATTGTTCTGGAAAGTACAAAAGCTGTGAAACACCTGAAAGGAAAAAAATGTTCATTTGATCTGCGTACGGAGAAATGGAACAATGCATCTAAAAGTCAGCAGGCATCTTAAAGAAAGGTATCAGTACGGGATATGTCCACCGTGGGGTGTGATGCAACATTCCACACGTCGTACCATACTATACACAACATTATCCAGCAGCTGTTGAGGCAATTTATCCCATTCCTCTGTGAGTGCACGGATGAGGTGTTCTTGTTGTTTGTCGGAGGATAGTTTCGACCAGCAACTTGCCTCCCAAAGCATCCCACACATTTTCAATGGGCTTTAGATCTGGAGAACGCTGGCCATACGAGACGTTGAATACCCTCGCTGTCTAGACAATCCTGAACAGCGAGTGTTCGATGACATGTTGCGTTGTCGTCCATAAAAACAAATTTATCACCGACAGCACCACGGAAAAGACGAACATGAGGAAGTAGAACTTCATCAATGTATCGTTGGCCCGTCATAGTCCCATTCGCAACCACATGTAGGCGCGTGCGGCCACTGATCATGATGCCAGCCCACACCATGATACTGCATGTCGGATATCGGTCCTTTTCCTGGATATTTTTTTGGACGATAAGCAGGTACCACTCTCGTGCCAGATCAGTTGGCGTCTACAATCCGATGACAGACTGAACCTACTCTCCTCTGAGAATAGTACGCATGCCCAGTCCTGTTCAGTCCAAATGTGATGCTCACCACACTATTGCAAACGGGCAGTACGGTGCTGTCTGGTCAATGGGACACATACCTTGGTCTGCGTGCGTATAGTCCTCCTCCTCAAACGTCTGGCAACAGTTTTTCGGGAGATCTGCTTTCCTGAGGCAGCAAGAAACTGATTTGCCACCTGCTGAGCTGTGGTGCGCCTGTTCCTATTTGCTTATAGGACGATATATCTGTCTTCTGCAGGCGTTGTACTTCTAACACGACCTCCCCATGCCGTCTACTACACATTCCAGTAGTTCTAAATGACTTCCACAGCCGTGAAACAATGCTGTGAGAGCGCGATGTCGTACTCCCTGGCAATATCTGTTATTTTTCACCCTTCTTCGATCTTTCCAATAATTCGGCCACGCATAAAATCATCTATGTGATGTCGGAAAGACATGCCAAAAATTTTAAGTTCGTCTATTGAATCTTTCCTGTAAAACTTTGACTTGAAACAACAATTGTCCACACGCGTCAAAACCTTTAAAGCTCTTATGAACGCTATCACGTGATGAACAGACGTGGAAAAAAATTTGCATACTCATACTTCTTCTTACTAATATCCCGCACTTATTCTAATTTTCCACATTTTGCTTCTTTCATTTTGTGGTTGCTATGGATGATAGTGTTATCCGTACTTAGCAATTGTCCAGCAGTGTATTTTGGAATTCAATTCAATCCCATTAAAATAGAGATACAGAGAAGCAAATTTATTTCAACATCATGTTGTTAATCCAGAGACATCTACTTGCTGTTCTGTAAATAAACGATAAGAGTTTTTTCATATGTCATTTACTAGATGCATTATAAAAATGAGGTCTGAATAATAAATATGCTAGTTCCACGCCCAAGTTGGGGTTCCCTAAGTGGTATGTGGGGAACAGGTTGATGATGAATGAGAAGATCGTGAACACAGCGAGAGTAAATTTAATGAGCTGTGTGGCTAGAGCTCGTATATGTTAACCTTTTTGCGTGGTTAGTCATCTCTTCTCATTCGTATACTGTGTGTGACAGCTCTGGCTCGCAACTAAAGAAACACGTACTAAATGGTTAAGCCAACATTTCGTTCTTTTTTTCTTTCTTTTGGATCTATCTAACCTAGGAGTCCTCTAGACAGAGAACAGTTTTTAAGCGTTTTATGTAACGCGCATGACTCACAAAACAAGCAACTGAGAACTGCCTGTAAAATAGTTCTTTTGTTAATTTCTAATAAAGCATACTTTTATAAATGCTGCGTAATTAATGTTTGAAATAGTGTAAATAATTTGTATCCAGATAATTAATATATTCATATTATTTTCCTTTATATTTATTTTATCATAAAAAATTGTAATATTTGTTAGCAAGGCTGCTCTCTTACATTATAATGGCGTTTCAATCGAAACTTGGCGAAATATTGGCGATACAATGCAGTGGTGTAACAAAGAATGTTAGCCCACTATAATAACCTCCTGCTAAGTCAGGTTTTTCAGCCCCATGACGGATCTCATAGATTGAATTTGAAGCCATAACGTAACATAGGCTTTGGGCCCCCTATAGTCCTGGGACCCCTCGATGCGGGGGTGTACGTTACACCACTGCGATACAGCCAAATTGGCATAATTTTTGGAGACCATTTTGGCGGGTTGGTGACCCTTTTTGGTGATTTAGCGTTTATATAACTTATATAACGCCGTGTGTACTATGTAAGGATTCGTTTAATTTTCTTAAAATTCTCTCAGCAAAAAATAGGCGAGGTTCGTACTTTTACACAATTAATGCTTTTATTTACTCTTAATCTCTTAGTTGTCATCACTAATATAAACCAAAATGTTGACAACTTTCTCGCCAATTATTTTCATTAAAATATCGGATTTTAATTCTATGGGTACATTTTTTGTGCTAAAAGCTCTTTCAGCGTAATCGAAAAAATAGATCCCATGTTTCGCTACTTACCTTCCATCTCCTACATAAGAATAATTTGTTTTTCATATTATTTTCGCTTACACTCCTCTTCTCTTTTTTCATTCGTTGGAGTTGAGTGGAAGTGAGCTGCATGACAGTAATATTTAAATGTTTGCATAAAATTTTTACGTTAAAAAAACGCTCTTAAACAGTTCTTAATTCAAAACTAAGTGAGACCAGAGTACGATTGTCAAATGGAACCGAGTAAAACCGATCTAGAGTAACGCAGCCAAATCTGACGCTTAATTTAGATTATTTAGATTCACTCATCAGCAAAACGCACCTAAAGAAGTTACCACTTAAAAAATATAACGTCTGACTGTAAAGTTTTAAATGCTATTTTACTTTCAAAACATGAATTTGCACGTTAGATTTATCTGAGATTATTTTAGTTGATTTATTATGATCTTTTTAACAACGTGCATTTTTTCTTACATTAGTCACTAAATTATTAAAGTATAAATTTGTGCCTTTATGTCCCATACTTTGAATAACAAATTGGCATTATTTGTGTCAGATAAAATCGTTGAAACTATAAAACAAAAGAAAAAAAATCCACCACCTCAATCAGAATTTTTTTCTTTTCTTTGACATTTTTAATATTTTTTATTTATTTCGTAGCCTGCATTTTTATCATTCTAGGCAGCTTAACGCCCCAGTTAACTAGTAGGAAGAAATAATTAACAACGGAACGCTGGTTTCCTAGACGATTGTGACGTAGAAAATTTCACTTCACCGGTTTGGCAACTAAAAATAGAAATAAAAAAAAGGATTTTTATTTCTCTCTCTTTAAAATGTCGTTGTAAAATATTTAACTAGAAAAAAGAATATATGAGATGTTTTCTAAATCGTATTTTACATAGAATAAATTCTAAAATAATGAGGTTTTGAGTTTTCTGAAAATTTTTATGTAATAAAATTCACATACTATATTTTCTCCCTTATTTTTTAAAAAACACAACATCTTGAGGCATCAACATTTTTTTCGACGTAAAATTTAGTTTGTTATCATAAAAAAATCATCGGAATCAACAGTGCATAAAAAAGTAGAAGGTAATAATGAACAAAAAAATAGTAAAATTATGTTCGCTTTTACCAGTAATGAACTTACATTTTAAAACCTGTTTCAAGCAAATTTTACTAAAAACAATTTTTATCACCAGGGAGCATTGTTATATACATACATATATATATATATATATATATATATATATATATATATATATATATATATATATATATATATATATATATATATATATATCTTTATATATAAAAATCTTCTGTGCGTGTGTTTGTCACTAAACTCCTCCTAAACGGCTGGACCGATTTCGATGAAATTTTATGTGTGAATTTTTTTTTAAGTAAATTCAAGAATGGTTTAGATTCCCAATTTGGTCCGACATCGCAATTAGTTAAAAAAAGATATTAATTAAAAACATTCAAAAAATAAAACTCAACATTCACCTGCATTGTTGTAACAACGCTATTGTTATAAACAAGTAATATAAAATTTTTTTTTAATCAACTCCTACTTAGATCAACCAAGAAATAATTTATTTTAACTACTTTTTATTAAATAAAGAGTGTTTTTTTCATGGTATAGATGTTTAGAAGTTGGCATTACTTTCCAAGATGGCGACCGATTTATGATTTATTCTCAGTTTGGTTTGGCAATTCATCATAAATAGATTCACGCCTCAGAGAGATTCGTCGAATGGGCCCAAAACGTTGCCGTTGTTCCCGATTTTCATAAGCGAATTTTGTTTAGCGATGAAGCGCACTTCTGGTTGAATGGCTACGTCAACAAACAAAACTGACGCATTTGGAGTGAAGCTAATCCACAAGTGTATGTCGAAACACCGTTACATCCAGAAAAACTGACTGTTTGGTGCGCTTTATGGGCTGGTGGAATCCTTCTTTAAAAACGATGAAGGCCACAACGTTACAGTCAATGGTGTGATCGGTATAGAGCCAAACTTTCATTCCTGAATTGAACAATCATGATATCCAGGAGCTGTGGTTCCAACAAGACGGCGCAACATGTCACACAGCTCGTGCCACAATCGATTTATTGAAAGACACGTTTGGTGACCGCCTAATTTCACGTTTTGGACCTGTGAATTGGCCTCCCAAGATCTTGTGATTTAACACCGCTAGACTATTTTCTGTGGGGCTATGTAAAGTCATTGGTTTGGCGGATCAGCCACAAACGCCTGACCATTTGGAAGACAACATTCGCCGTGTTATTGCCGATATACGGCCACAATTGTTGGAAAAAAGTCATCGAAAATTGGACGTCCGATTGGACTACATTGGCAGTCCTATGCCAGAAATCATATTTAAAATGTAATGCCACAAGATTATCTTTCGAATAAAAAACAATTCATGTCAATTGAATAATACATCGTTGTTTTATTGGAATTTAAAGTTCTATACCTCTAAAAATACCCTTTAGTTACAATTATTAAAAATATGTATATACATATGACAGAATCACAACATTAAGTGGTAATTAATTTTTTATTCATTATCATTAAAGTATCGTTTGTCATCCAAAACAATCGTGTATATAAAATTTCCTTTCAACTGAATGCATTATCACGTGAGAAAAACTCCTTTTCAAATTTTGACATAAGTCGCCAAAAGGGTAGCTAAGTCGCCAACGTGGCTGTATTTGTAATTTTTAAATAATTAGTTTTAATCAATTAATTTTTATTAATTATAACTAAAAATTATTGTATTGTCATCCAAAATAATCATGTTCATTACATTTCAGCTCAAATGAGAGCTTTAAAATGTATTTTATTAACGATTGAAAATTCCACCAAGATAAATAAACAAACAAACAAACAAACAAATAAAATATGTATAGAGATCGTGAGCTAATAGTAGGGGAATTGAAAACGACGTAAGTTGGCGTCGAAAAATGATTTTCAGCCAAACTGGCCAAACCCGGTCTTTATTGTTACGAAAATGCAGACGATTCACGCGTTTTAGCGCTTTTAATTAATATCTTTCAAGTAATCTTTTATATATGTAATTCTTCTGTGCAGTGGCGTTACGGAGACCTTTTGGGCCCCCTGCAAAGTCGGGTTAGGCCCCCATGTTGAATATTACAAAGGGTAGGCACTTGCGTCAGTCAGACTTTGGGCCCCTTTTGAACCTTGCCCCCCGCGATGCGGGGGTGCACGTATACGCCACTGCTTCTGTGCGTATGTATGTAACTGAACTCCTCCTAAACGGCTGGACCGATTTTGATGAAAGTTTTTGTCTGTTCCAGTGGACTCGAGAATGGTTTAGATTTATAATTCGGCTTAGAAATTTAATATAATTAATTTTTATTTATAAATTGTTGATTTTGGAATGTTTTTTTGAATCAGGTGAGACTGCGCTACGATCGCTGTATCGAGAGAATATTCAAAAATCTTTTATTATAATTCAAGTTGGTCCCGACAGTTGGTGCTGTGATCATTTCCAGGAAAATATTTTGTCACTTCGTGTTATTATTTTGTTGAAACAAATCGTGTGTTAATTAAATTATTACATTCAGATGTAATTAGTGTTTGAAGAGTTTTGAAATGTGCATAAAAAACTATACATTCTCCAAATTTAGTGCCAATTTGAGTATTTTTACAGGATTTTCTATTAAATTTACTGCGTTGACAACAACTAAATTAACCTACAAATCTATTTGTGCAGCTAAATGATTACACATTATTAAACTTTTTTATTTAAAATTATTTCTGATCGGAAATAGTTTGTGTGTGTTTCACTTCTAAGCAACCCAGAAGTATAAAACTTGGCACATAAATTGTAATAACTTTTAATACAAATTTTACTCAAAACGGTCCAGATTGTTACAGCTTATTCATAAAAATTTGGAATTTTTGAATTTAAGATGTGTGTACAGGACAACGTCTGTCGGGTCCTCCAATATATATATATATATATATATATATATATATATATATATATATATATATATATATATATATATACTGCTCAAAATAATTAAAGGATATTGCGGTTTTAGGTGGATCTTGTAACTGGGCAACTTTTTAGCTGATTGATACATGGTTGACAGACGTAGTAGGTTATATGAGAATAAATTACTCATGTTTGGCAGAAAAAAATACATTCTATTGCGCACTTGTGTACAAAAAAAAAAAAAAACACAATTTGTGCATATGAGAAAAAAAGAATAAGTAAAGGTGTTTTCTTCAAAGGAAATCATTTTCAGTAGGGGGCATGGTTTCCACGGACGGCCAGCAACGTTGAGCACCTTTGAGGCATGGAGTTAATGAGGCTATTAATCACGAGTTGGGGTATTTTTGTCCCACTGTTCCAGAAGAGCTCTTTCCACTTCTTGGAGAGTTTGTAGGGGTGGTTGGCGGTCAGCAACTCGTCTTCCTAGAGCACCCCAAACGTGCTCTATTAGATTCATGTCTGGAGAACACGCTGGCCATTCCATTCGTACGATTCCTTCCTCGAAAAGGAAATCCTCCACCAGGTTAGCACGATGTGGCCTGCAGTTATCGTCCATTAAAATGAAGTCATCTCCGATTGCTGCAGCGTAAGGGATTACAATAGGTCTGAGGATCTCATCCCTATATCGGCGAGCAGTCAGAGGTCCATCTCGAATGATGTAGAGGTCTGTGCGCCCGTCAATGGAGATGCCACCATACACCAACACTCCCCCCACCGCCAAATCTGACACTTTCGTGCACGAACACAGGATTATTCCTACTGCCATGGTCCCTCCAGATGAAAATACGCCTATTATCGGTTGAACAGGAAAATGGGACTCGTCAGAAAAAAGAACACTGCTCCATTCATTTCTCCTCCAGTTCACATGCTCTGTTGCCCACTCCCTGCGGTCGGTCGCGACGATACCTTGATGTTAGTCTAACACATACCATCGGTTGGCGAGCATACGGACCTACACCATGGAGCCGGTTTCGGACAGTCTGAGTTGAAACCCTGGTGCCAGTAGCCGAGCGAAGGTGTTGTTGGAGAAGAGTAGCATTCCTATTTCGGTGTCTCCGAGCCGTTAACACTAAATAACGATCTTCATTGAGCGTTGTTGCCCGTCTACGACCTTGCCCTGGTCTTCGGCCTGTACTTCCAGTCTCAAAAAAACGGTTCCAGATCCTGGAAATCCTGCGCTATTTTGGCTTGAGTTTGCTCCCTTCTAACCTACCAACAACTCTCCAAGCTTCTGAATCGGTTAAATGACTTCGCTGAGACATAGTACTCATCGAAACAAAGCAGTTATTGAATACCGATCATCCTTGTCTTCATTTCAGTTGAAAGTCAAATTTCATTCGCTGCCACTGAAGCGACGTTTTTGACGTCCAACTCAAAATTAGCATACTCCACAGTTTGAAAATCAGAAAAATTTGCATTTGTGATTCTCTTTTTCCATTTTCGGCAAAAAAATTTCGCTTATATCTTTATTTTATATAAAACTTACAATATCCTTTAATTGTTTTGAGCAATATATATATATATATATATATATATATATATATATATATATATATATATATATATGCATACGAGGTAGGATTCAAAAGTTCCCGGACTGAGCCTATAATGTCGAAATTTTTGCAGTAGAGCGACGACGATAACATTTCTGTATTCTTGCATTCTTCCCCTTTTTTAAAAAAGGTTTGTTTCAAATAAAATGGTCGGTGGCCGACCATGGTGTCATAATTTGTAAGTGCATGCAATTAAGCTGAATTCACACCAAGGCTGTCAGCGTCGAGCCAATCAGAGACTTCATCTCGGGCTAAATGAAGTCGCTGATTGGCTAGACATGACACTCGACGTTTGTACACCTTGGTGTGAATGATCCTTTAGTCGCTGGCGATTGAAAGAAATTGCTTTTGTTGTGCAGATAATGAATATTAATTTTTGTGTTTACTTGGGAAAAAGTGCTACGGAGACTTACGAAATTTTGAAGCCGGTGTGAGGCTGTGATACATAATCGCAAACGCAAGCTTTTGAGAGGCATCTACGTTTCAGAGAAGGCAGGGAAAGTGTCGAAGACGACAAACGCTCTGGACGTCCGCACGGCTGGAAACATCGGGAAAGTTTCTGAGGCGGTACTTAAGAACAGGCTTCAAACAATAGCAGAATCAGTTGGGATATCCTCGATCACATGTCAATGGATACTGACTAAGGACAGTGGCGTAACGGAGAATATTAGGGCCTCACCCCCTGTAAAGTCAGGTATTGGGCTCTAAGCCGGATCTTACTAAGGACTGCAAAACCATAACCTAACACAGGGTTTAGCCCCCTAGAATCCTGGACCCCAGCGATGTGGGGGTGTACGTGCGTAGGGTGTGTCAACATATCGTTCCCCGCATTTTAAACAAAGACCCATCAGCAAATGAAGTTAAAAGTTCTAGGACATGGCTAAAAATGGATTCCATAAATGCTTTGATGACCTACACAAGCCATGGCAAAATTACGTTGTTACTCAAGGGTCTTATTGCGAAGGATGATGCGTTTCAGCAGTTTAATTGGTAATATTTTTTAAGTTATAGACTCAATCCGGGAACTTTTGGATCCTACTACGTATATGTATAATGAAAATAATCATAAATTAAACTGCCATAAATCTAACTATTCGCGCACCGATTTTCTGTTCATTATTTTAAAATTTCTAAAAGGGCGTCACAAGAATTATTTGTTCAACACTGAACACTAACAAAGGTAAACAATAAATAGAAGCATAACGAGACAGTATAGGTCAAAAATAAGATAGCCTCAGTGGTTTAATAACAAACTGCTACTTTCTCTATATTTTCCTACAAGGAAGGGAAAACAGTGTAAGAAGAGAAAATTCCATTAATATAAAGGTTAATAATCTCATATGATTCTATTTCCAATGAGATTTTTACGAAGTTTCACTTAGCACTCCCTTCTTTTCTCCATAAATTTTTTAATGTTTGCCTAAGTTTACGTAGTTTTCCACGTGTTTGGAAACTTGCTCAGGTGATTCTCAGCCCCAAAGTAAATGAGTTATAAAGTTAGTCTTCATTTGGATAGTCTTAGATGCATAAGCTTACTTCCGGCTCTTGGTAGATGCATAAACTTTTTGTTAACAGGATTGGCTGGTATCTGCGCCGTGGAGACTTTCTCTCTAGTGATCAGTACGGTTTTAACCCTCAAAAGAGTATTGACACTCTCTGAATGAGATTGTTCAGGGTTCTTGATTTCTCTTGATATAAAAGCTGCTTTTGACAACGCACGGTGGGATTGCATTCTGAATTTCCTTAAGAAAGCGGAAATTCTGATAAATATTTTTTCACTTCTTGATGCCTTTTTAGATGACAGAATGCTCAAAATGCGACTGAGTTCAACTTTTGCAATCCGTTGCCTTGAAAGGGCTTCGCAAACATTTAAAGTTTGCGACCCAGTATTCAATCATAATTTTCACCGCCCCACCTCCCATACAATAACAATGTTTGAATTCAATAATACTATACTTTGACGCTAAAGCTACAATACTTTTACTTCTTAAATGCCACCGACGTATATAAACGTTTCGCTCAACCAATGCGTTAATTGCTCTGAACATATATATATACGTCTTTCCGATCTTTTCTGAACACTGCTATCCGTAAAATTATTTCGAAGGCTTTGGAATGCAATTAAATGAAGCTTGAAAGTGTTTATGAAGGATTTACTTATTTCTCAGAATATTTGCTTATTTATTTCTTTTCTTCTCTCTCCCCCCATCACACCACATGCTCGCGTCTGCAGGGAAAACGGGGGCATTGGGGGGGGGTGAATTTTGTAATTTTTAATCAGCAGTTAAGCTATTATTTATATATAAACCATACAAATTACCAAGGAAAAAATTAAATTTTGTACATATTGTATGTAAGTTAAACCCATGGGATCCCCAGTAATTATTAAACTTGTTCCTGACTTAGTCTTGTTAAATTAATTATCAAATACATTGTGCAGAACTAATACATTTATAAGTGTATTATATCAGTGTAAGTGTGTATTTTATTTTTTATAACGTCAGAATGTATTTTATTTACACTTTCAGTAAATTAATAATTTTTTTAAATAATCTTCGGTTTTCGACTTTTCAATATGCTCACGCCCCCTTCGTAAGGTTATTATGCCCCTCTATGGGGGCGCGCCCCACAGTTTGAGAGACGCTGGGTTACCCTTAAGTATCAGTTTCTTGGCTTATTTTCCGCAATATCATTATCAATGGTCTCCTATTTAAACTTAATAATCTTGCCTCCGGTGAAATCATAGCTTTTTTCATGACATTTTAGTTTGTTTTCAAGGTGGGAATCTTTCCTACACGCACAAAAAACTTAGAACCTCGCTTCTAATCGGTCAAAAGGTTTTAAGATGGATTTTAATCCTGATAAACCAGTCATGGTTATTGAAAAACGAAACGTTTGCTATGATGCATTTCAGATATATCTCGACGGAACTCCCTTGACTATGGTAAAACAAACGATACTAAATTTTCTTGAAAGAAGCACTTAAGTTACATTTCAGAGCAATGTGACACAAATTACAGAGTGGATTAAATCGAATTACACACAACACGTTTTAACGTACATTCGCTCACTTATAAGCACGGAATCCAACCTTTTATAATGTATGGTGCTAGAGTTTGGGACAAGGCACTTAAAAGGAAGACGAATTCTAAATATCTGCAACGCATCTAAAGAAGTATACTTTGGCGGGTCAAATGCGGTTTTCGTACCATAAGTTACGAGTCAGTTTATATTGTTTCTGACTTCCCTACAATCGACGTTGCTATTCTTCATAATATTGCTTTTAGAGAAAATCCCTCTGCTTCTTCCATCTCTAATTATGATTGTATTCTGTCTCCAAGTTTTATCCCTCAGAGAGGAATGCTATCAATATTATTCAACTTAGTGATAAAAACACGGATCATTTCCCTGTTATTTGATATACTGATGGCAGTAAAATTGATGACGGAGTTGGTTTTGCATTTGTTGTCTTCAGGAGTGGTATTGAATCCAAGCACCTTCAGTTTAGAATTTGGAATGAATGCACAGTTTATATAACTCTGAACTTTTATGTTTAAACTTCGCCATTAAATGGATCACTGAATAAAATAGTGTCAGACAATCTCATTCGTATCGATTCTCTTTCTTCTTTGGACTATCTGAGGTGTATTTCTTTGTCTAATAACATAATCGTCAAAAGCGTAAGAGATAAAAATATCTCGATAGTTTTTACATTTGTTCGCGGACACACAGGCGTTCTTGGAAATGAGCGGGCGGATTGGCTTGCAAAGGTTGCCCCCAAGAGCGAAACTGACAATGCCGTTAATATTCCTAAATTATTTTACAAGAAGATTACGGAAGAAAGAATGGTGAAGTCTTGGAACCAAGAACATATAAATTCAAATAAAGGGAGCTTAACAAAGAAATTTTTTCCAACCATTGATTAGACACTGCCATGTGTGTAATCATTTTATACTAATTATAAAACAGCCCAATGTCTCACTGGTCATGGTTACTTTAAAAGCTACTTGAACAAATTTAATTTAGTTTCGCCATCTTCCTGTGATTGTAATGTTTGTGGCGATGAAAATGTAGAACACACAGACATGCGCTCCTTCTGTGTTCTAAGTTTGTCAGAGAAAGAAAGATATTATGACTGGCTTTTAAGGGACATAATATAAATGGACTTCCGAATTTTCTCCGCCAGAAGGGCTCTTGAAAAGTTTTGTGAATTTGTTATAAATATTTGCAAACCTTCATAACCTCAAAAGTTTTTTTTTACTTCTTTCCTTTATAATATGTGATTAGTTCTTACTTCTGTGAGTCCCGCGTAATATTTTGTAGTGCATGGGGATCTTATAATTGTTTTGAATAATATATATATATATATATATATACGTAATCATATAAAGGCAGAAGAAGAATGCTAAATATACCAAAATTAAATTACCAATGCCAACTTTCAAGTAAAAAAAATACCAAGGACAACATAAATTTCTCTTTCTTCTCTCTCTATATAATACGTATATATGTGTTTATGGAAAATTCCCTTTATATACAAATTCCTTTTTTAGAAAAAGAAAATGGTTTAAATTTCAAAGTAATGTTTTAGGATTTTGATAAATAAGATAACAACTGAACTAAGAAATTGATAAAATATATAAATTTAAACGAATAATATGACTGAGTAAATAAATCATATAATTGAATAAATATATTTGAAATTTAACAAAACTTCTGAGTAAAGAAAGTTAAACTAATAATGTAACAAAGAACACTAATTTTAAAGTTAATAATGTGATTGAATGAATACACTAACATTAGTATTGTAAAAATGGATACATACACTTAATAATCACATTAATAATGGAACTGAATAAATAGATTTAAAAATCAATAGAATCAGGCTGATTGAGATTTTAAATTTACGTTTTTACTATATCTTATGTAATACACATTTCAGGTTGTAAAAAATTTGGATGAATGATTTCCATAACGTTTTATTCCATCGAAAGTTTCATATAAAAATTGACATTATATGAATTGCACTTTTCTGATTTTGTAATGCCTTCATCACTTCTTTATAGTTCTAAAAAAAGATTCTTTTTTCTTTTCGAGTACCTTTATGTTTGCTTCCATTATTCGCCATTGGATTTCCTGCTGATTTTTTACGAAGTATCAAGTTTCGTGAGATATTTGGAGACTACAATATCTTCGTAAATCAGTCACTTTTATGAATAGTTAACAAAAACAATGGTAAATAGGAAAAAAAAAAGATTCGAAAGATATTTAGTCTGTTAAAAGAGAGCTTTGCTACGGAGAAATTATTTTTCGTGGTAAAGGGAATAATTTACTGGTGAATTGGAGTTGTTCAAATGAGTTCTTTGCATTATATACATTGTTACAAATGTGCATGGAGGAATAGCAAATGAGACGACTCCAATTACAGTGGAAATCGCTTAACACGAAACTGATGGGGCTTCTTTCGTGTTAAGGTATCCGACTACATTCGGAACCGTGATTTTGCAAAAGCGCATAAATGGATAATTTTCATGATATTTAGTGTTACTTAGATCAGAATACATGTATATAATTGTTTTAAGGGCATTTTGACAAAAAAATTATTTAAATACAATATTTTGGCAAAAAATTAACTTAGAATAATTTTTTTTCAAAATGTTCTACTTTTGTGAAAAATGCTTCGATTATAATAATATTTTGCCAGTATATAGCTCAAACCTCTCTACAGAGGCTCAACTAGAAATTTTGAAACATAAAACTTAGAAGTGGGTTTATCCATATTTTAAGACAACAGAGGGGAGCAATTTTAAGAAAAAAAACGTCGATAATTATTTCAAATGGTTGTAACTCTGAAAATAATGTAAATTTTTCAAAACAAAAAATAGTTCAGACTCTCTGGAGAAGTCTTTACTTTATATAAGCAAAATGTTATTATTTTAGAAGCATTTTTTATAAAAAGAGAACATTTTGAAAAAAAGGTTATTCTAAGTTAATTTTTTGCCAAAATATTGCATTTAAATAAATTGTTTTTGTGAAAATGTCCTTAAAAAAATTTTATACATGTATTCTAATCTAAGTGACACTAAATACCATGAAAATTATCCATTTATGCGCTTTTTTAAAATCACGGTTCTGAACGTAGTCGGATATCTTAAACCAGTGATCAGCAACCTCCGGTCCACGTACCGGTACCGATCTGCGGATCAAATAGTGCCGGGCTGCCTAAAGAACATTAACTATTGCCATTTTATTTAAAGTGGTGCATTTCTCTTGGATTTGCACAACTTTTCACGGAAATCACTTTATATTCCACGTTAAATCACTTTTATTCATTTTTGGTGTAATTATATTTTATTATATTTTATTCATTTTTTTATCAAAATGTCCTTAAAACAATTGTATACATGTAGTCTAATCTAAGTGACACTAAATATCATGAAAACTATCCATTTATGCGCTTTTTTAAAATCACGGTTCCGAACGTAGTCGGCTACCTTCAAAAAGTTTCATGTTAAAGGATATTGCAAAAAGAAAAAGAAAAAAAAACATCTACCAACAAAATTAAGTTTATTAGAGTTTGTTTTACTTACATAGATGCGTAGGCATCATTTACTTAAAAAAATCAATGAAACCAAAACATTCACAAGAAATTTAATACAAAATTTTCAAATTTTTTGAAAAACAAAACATTTATTGAGTTTTTGAAAAATAATCTGACACACACACATTATTTCTTTGCATTGTTTTTTTTTTGGCCTTAAATTATTGACAAATTGTTTGATATCGTCCATTTTGTTATTCATTTAATCATTGAAATGTGCGTCTAAATATAAATATGCATACTCTTCATGATGCTCCTCATTTTGGATGACGTGGGAACAGAGAGAGAGAGAGAGAGAGAGGAGCTGCATTATTCAATTCATTTTCACCGTCGGAATCTGCATCAATATTTTTTTAGCTTTGAGCAAAATCCAAAATGTCTTTGTCTGCCATAATTTGATGGCCGTGGTAGCTTAGTGGTCAAGGTACGGACTCGTAGCAGGCATGCCATGAGTTGGAGTCTAGGTATGCTGAAGACTCGCCGTGCAGAGGAGGTTGATGCACGTTAAATATGTCGAAGCTCAAACATTCTCCCGTTGGTGTGAGGAGAAGGGAGCAGTTTAAGTGTAGTCCTCGTCACTTGACCATGGTTCTAGATTACGAGGTCAGCCACCGAAAGCCCTCGTGAAGCTGAATCGAGCGACGTTAATATTCACTCACTCGCCACGACCGCATCGTTAAAGTACAAAAGTTTATTTTTATTGATAGTAATATTAAACTGCCTTCTACTGCGTTGGTAGATGATACAGGTAAAAAGAATATGCAGTTGTTTTGAATCTTCGTGCATTATTCTTACAAGTCGTCAAAAAAGGGTTGTTTTTCTACAGTTCTGTTAAGAAGATGTACAAGGCATGTCTGTATTGTTTTCTCAAAAGCAGTATGAGTTGCTTCCAAGTGTAATCACATTGTGACTATTTGAGAAGCTGATGAGTAGCTTGAGAATTAAGAAAGGAAATAATTGGTTTATTACGTTGTTGTTTGTTTTTTATCCTGGGATACATATAAAATACAAGAGGAAGAGGAACAGAAACATGCAATACAAACAGAAGAATGAAGATATTTATTACAGATGATGATCCCAGCATATAACAAGAAGAGGTGCGCTGCTTTCCATTCTAGACAGGAAGCCCTTACAGGCGAAAATCCGCCTTCTTTTTCCGAAGAAAATATATCAATTCCTTACTCGGGATTCGAACCCGAACCCATTCGGTTACTAACCGAGGGTCATATCCACCATACTGGCTGGGCGGTTTTATTACGTCAACAGCTATTAATTACAATATTTACATTTGGATACTAGTTATTCAAACTGTTACATATTGCAATACTACAGAATATTTCATTGGTGATGGAAGAGGCAAAACAGAACGTCTCTTTTCGAGTGTATCAAGCGGAGTGCTCCCTCCACTCTCTTGGTTGGGTCGGACCCTTCTTACTCCTCGAATTTCACTCAAGGCTCGGCTCGCTGGTGGATCCTTGTTTTTCTCATGGCTATCGGTATGATACCCCACGGGCTGTGGGTATCATTTCTTCATCCATGCGACCTGAGTTTGTGGGGACAAAAGATTGACCACTCCAAAGCTTCCATAATAAAACTAGTTTATTATTATTTCAAATATTAAGCAATGCAATACAAGTCTAGGAGGCTCAAAATTATACACACTCCTACCTATACTCCCGTGAATTTAGGGTAAGAGTTGAAAACAGTCTCTCCCCCACGTCCAATTCTCAGCGGGGTACCACAAGGATCTTTATTAGGGCCCAAGCTCTTTAATCTATACATCAACGACATTCCCAAGGCTGTCGGAGTCCACTTAGCGATGTACGCGGACAACACTGCCATTTTTACCCAAAACACACACACATTTATAACTGCAATATCATTGAGCGGCTACAAAATTATGTCATTCGACTCGAAACCTGGCTTAACGACTGGAAAATAAAGGTTAATGCATCTAAAAGTGCATGCCTCCTCTTTACGAGACAGCGGTGCATCGGAAACCTCCCGCATGTCAACATTTTTAATCAGCCTGTCCCCTGGGTTACTGAATATAAGTACCTAGGGTTAATACTTGACACTAAATTAAACTTTGCTAAACATATCCGCTCCGCCCACCAAAAGGCGGCTGGAATGAGATGCACTCTAAATCGCTTGATTTCTCCCAAGAGCAAGCTCGCATTAAGGCAAAAGGTTCTATTATACAAAGCCATTCTTCGCCCCATCATGCTGTATGCTTCTCCCATCTGGGCAGCGGCGGCAGTTACTCACCTGAAAAGATTGCACACTTTTCAAAACATTCAACTGCGTAGAGCAGCAAACGCACCTTGGTTTGTCAGGAACGAAGTCTTGCATAAAGATCTTAATGTTCCGCCGCTTCTTGAATTCATCAAAAAACAATCAGAAAATTTCTTCAACCGGTTACCACAGATTTCAAATGAATCTATTCGGGAAATCCCGGCTTACGACAATTCTATTCCTAGCTCTTCTAAGAGACCTAGAGCAGTTCTTAATCACTCGTATCAACACTTCCCAGCCCTGAAAAGGATGAGAATGTCTTGATACGAATTTAAAAAAATTACGAGCTTTATTATTATAGTAGTTTTCTTTTGCGATACTTCACTCACTGTAATTATCCCCCCCCTACGCCATGTAAGTTTTTGATCACGTTTAGTATGGAAACTTCACCCTCATGATTTTATTTTAAACTCCTCTACCTGTTCTTACTTTCTTCCAAGTGGTTACTTAAAACTTCCTTTCAATAACCGCACGCAGTTATCTTAGAGGTATCGTGTAACGGACTTAAATATATTATTCTCTTAATCCTTGTTATTAAAGAAACCCTTTTCTCTCCTCGTTCCGTCGAGATGCGGCAGACGGTTGAAAGATGGGCTTTGCTGTCATGGAGATGTGACGTCATTTTCTCTTCGTTTTCCTATGAAAGCGAAACAGAAACTAAATGAACTGGGAGAGTGGTTTCCCACCCACCCCTCCACCAGCGTTGTTGCACTGCATTTAATGTGGACTGCTTTCTAATTTTTATGTACTTCAACAAATTGTTCTCTGTTAAATTTTTTCTGATGAGTGGATAATAGAGTTTTCTCTAAGGTTCCACGTAAATGTATAATCGTTACCGTTACCGAAATCTAGGAGGCTAATGATCAGGAGTGATATGACATAAATTACAATTCTTAACAAATAGCGCATTAAACCTTACTCACTACCTTTATGATAAATTAACCACCTAATCTATATTTATAGACGATTCTTTAACATACTAGAATTCCGCTCTAGTATTAAAGTTTAATATTATCTATCTTACCGATATTCCAAGGCGAACAGCTACCAGTCTTTATATCGTCAATATAATACTGTAATCCAACTTGATCCGGCAAATGGATAATCTCCTGGCTTCGGACCCACTTCTATATGTTTCTTATAATACTTCCTAAGACTTTCTAAGGCTCTTCTAGCCTCTCATTAGAACCCACTTAGCACTCATAGAACTCTCCTTCTACGAACTTTACTTAAAACTCCTCGCGAATACTAAAGCTTCAATATATACACATTCTAAATCTGCATAATCGCGTTCTCTTCTTAAGTTGGTTGGAAAGAATTGCCATTCTGGCCCCAAAGATTTCCCAAGAGGGTTTTAGTAGATGACGTGATAAAGCCCCGTCACATCGGTTGTCGGCGTGATGTCAAATCAAAGGATCCTGAAATATTTTAGGGGTGCACGTGTGTATATAAACAGGGTAACGTTATCTACATAGGAAAGTCGATCTTGGAGCTGTGAGGCGGAAAATGTTACAACATGCTATGTTTCCTCCCGTAACATAAGAACCGAGAGAAAACGTGTATGAAAAGAAAGTATGATGAAAGATATGTAAAAAAGAGTATATGGGTTTAAAAAAACAGACCAATAAAGATAAGAAAGGCTTAGAAAAGAAAGTGTAAATTAGAGCTATATATGATAAAAGTTACACAAATGCAGACAAATGGCGTCTTGAGGGAATGAAATGATACCTGGAGTACACATAGAGTAAAAATTGATGTCTACCCCTTTTTAAGACGAGTTTATTTGAAAAAGCAGAGGGCTTGGCATTACAATGGTTATCTTAAAACAACTATATGCAGGATCTGAACTATCGTAAAATCCGGCGTATAACTCTGCATCGGTGTATAACATGCACCCATATTTTCAATCTATATTTTTTACTTTTTAGGTATATTCACCGTATAACACGAACCCCCTTTTTTACAAAAGAGACTCAAATGTATAAGTGAAATGTTCTTATGTTTTGAAGTCATTTATTCGAGGTTTTATCCCAGGCTTTTGAAAAAGTAGTATACTTCTAGAACTACAACCCTTTAAAAAATTCATTATGTATGTCATTTATTTTAAATAAACAGTATTCTGATATATGTAGAAGTCAAATCTTGTTTATGCTCATCTCTTTCATTATTTTTTTTTGAAGCTATCCTTTTTTTACCTGGCGTATATCGCGCGCCCGCCAAGTTCGATCATATTTTTTGTTTTCAAAGTGCGAATTGTGCGCCGCATTTTACGCTAAGTGTTTGCAAAGATAAATAATCTTAAAGAGAAAGGATCTTTCTACTGCAGAAATATCTTTACTTCAAAAACATCTGTCAACAGCACTTCAGAAAATGCAGCTGCAAATCTGAACTGTGCCACAAATAGGTGTGAATGTCGAAAGCGTTAATTCTCGCGTAATATTCAAAGTATCGTCAATATTGAGAAAATGTTAGCAATAAACAGAATTGTATCATGCTTTTTGCACATTCGTTTCTTTAATTATAAAAAAAAATCTACTTTAAAACCCTTTAATTGATTATTTGTACTCTTCTTTGTTTGTTGATTGATACTGTCAACTCGATTTTTTAGACATCGAAAAATAAATTATTGACATTATATGTTCCAAAATAATTATCAAACTTTATTTACCAAATATGCTTATTATACGGGGTAGGTCAAAATGAATATAGCGATTATAAATGGCTATCACTATTTAATGGAAAAGAATTTATCGATAAGATTTACAGAGAATGTAGATCAACTTCAACATTTTGTATACATACGTTATAGATGTTCTATGTGACTTCCCTTGGTCACACGGACAACATCTAGGTGGTACTCAATTTCATGGCATACCTTCAGAAGCATTTATGCAATCACCGACGCAAGCGTATTCCAAATGCGTACTTTCAGTTCTTCAATTGTTTTGGGAATGGTAAGCACATAACCCCATAAAAAATCGCATGGTGTGAAATCCGGCGATCTCGGTGGCCAAGAGCACAAGACATCATCTGCATCTCCACTTCGACCAATCCAGTGCTTTGGAAGATGTTGGTTTAAAAATGTGCTGCCTCCGTCCCCCGGTGGTGGGTTGCTCCATCTTGCTGAAACATGTAATTCGTGGAATCAGAATCTCGCTGTGGCATTAACCATAGCTGAAGCATGTCAAGGTAAACATTTTATGTAACACTTCATTCACAGAAAAAAAAAATAGACCACACAATTTACGTTTTCCTTGTCCGTGTGACCAAGGGAAGTCACATAGAACGTTTATGACGTATGTATAAAAAAATTTGAAGTTCCGTCTACATTCTCTGTAAATCTTATCGATAAATTCTTTTCTATTAAATAGTTATAGCCGTTTGGAATCTCTATATTCATTTTGACTTGCCCTGTATTATGAAATCAGTTACAACTGAATAAGACAAAAGTTTCTCGTATTTCTCAAAAAGAGGTAACTAGAATTGCTGAGTTATTTTTTTGCTTGTGAGTATTAATTCTCGTATAAGAAAACGTTACTGTTGATTGTGCAAATTAATTATTTTTACTTTAATAAGTATCTAATAGTAAAAATTCTAAATGATCTTTAGAATATCTAAATCACGTGCATATTACATGAAGGTACAGAAAAATAGTACTTTTTCCATACAAACTCTTGGAAATTATGAGGTTTTCCTATACACTTCTTAAAGATTCATAGATTTTTTTATTAAGAACCTTTTATCTAGACCATTTTTTGAGAAAATGGGAACAAAAGAACAAGTTTCTGGATTAGCGATTTTGAATAAAAGAAAAACAGAATTTATCGACAGAACCGAAATGTTCCCAGACATGCGGACTGCACGATAGATAGCAACCACTTTCAGCAGAGTGTTTTAATTTTTTTTTAACAGAGTTCGTTAAAAAGTACTTTTTCTCGTCTTAGAAAGAAATGAAATGATGGGAAAAACACGAATATTTCGTGCGACGTTATACATTACATTTATTACCTCTATTCGTAGAAACTAAATGAAGAATAATAAGAAAGTCTGAATATTTTTTTCAAATATGTTAACTAAATAACTGTTTTTTACCGATAGGTAAAAAAGGTCATCGCTTGATTCTAATTCAGAACAATTTCGGTTTATAGTTCCAGAACTGAGCATAATGGGATTCATTAGCACATTTAATTTTATTAATTTTATTGCAATATTAAATTTTCAAAAAATACTTCAGTCTTTTTCTTTAATTTAAATCTACTCGATTTTTAAAGCATCTAAGAGGCATTTCGTGCGTTTTGTATTTGTTTTTTTAAGTATTAAAATTTCCAATCTAAATAAGTGCCTATTTGTTATAAAAATTTCAAAAAATATGTCATCTGTGGCTGCAATTATCCACACAATAAATTGTCCTCCACCGACTTAACTAAAACAAAGTTTAAATTTTTTTTGGTTTCATCTTAATAAAATTTGTATTCTTGGAATACTTCATTACGGCGTTTTGTATATTGAAATTAATTTTGATTTTTGTGTTGCAATTGATAATTTTAAAAAATACATATTACAAATACTTTTTTTTAGGGTTTTATGGATTCGTTGTTGGTGTTGCTAATCCTCCGGAGCAGTCATACAATATCCATAAGACTGATGATTCTAAAACAGTGGAACACAAGAAGAGAATCAGAATACTGTGTGGAGGGAAAACAGCCAATGAATTTAATTAATTGAATAATAACAGATTTATTGATGGACAAGGACGAGAACATGACTACAAAGACACAAATCGACACAAATACTCAAAGAAATACTAAACACAACGTATTTATAGTAATGGAACAAAACACTCGTTATAAACAAGTTTTACAGCTCAACAGTTCTACTAGTAGGAACCCAGGCAGATGAAGTCTCTCTGTTTTATCGCAGACAACGCTCAAGCAGATTCTGAACTCGACTGACTCTCTTCTGTGGATGGCAGTCAAATTTTGGGCATCTGGACTGATACTCAGTCCTCAATCCCATATCGGAAAGTCTTTGATGTGGGGCTTGACGTTTGTTGAAATTTACAGTACGGAGTAGCATGCAGGCTATTGGTTGCGACGATAGGATCCGGGAGACGGGGCTTATGGTGGTCTTCATGGCTTGGAGTTGACAGAGAATTTGTCATTTCTGAAAGCTCCACCAACCTTTATATACCTTCATGGAAATTTCCAGAAGGGTCAATCCTGGAGTATTCTCGATGATTCCTTGGCAATATCGTATTTTTGCCAAATTTGTCACTAAAAGCAATAAAGGCGTTGATATGGTAACCCTTGTCACATCTTCTGAGGTTACCATTATTTTTAGAGTTCACCCTGGGAAGTGAACTTTCCCTGTAAAACTCAATTTCCCACAAGGAGGGTAGCACTGCAGGGAAAAAACGCACGTCGTTTCAATACGTATTTTTCCTTGCAACTCATGATAAGTATGGTAGAATCCTAGTGAACCTGACACTTGACACAGAGGGTGAAGATCTTCATGCCCTTTGAGAATGAGAGACACTTGATGTGACCATTGAGTAAAACCCGGTCTGCTGCCCAAAAGCCAATGATGGCTGTGGGAAGCATCTTCCTCTCTACCATATTTTGTGATTTTTACAGAAAATATACTTCCAAAAAAATAAGGGCATCTGAGAAGAGGTTTCGAAGATAATAATCTTCCTTTCCTAGTTTGTGAGCCATTTCATTGCCGTAAAGTTTGGTATGGGATAGGCCCTATTAAAAATGGATATCGTGGTGTATCAACAAAACTATTAACTTGTGAAAAGAAAAGAGAATTGAGAAATTGGTTTTATGACAAAGATGAAACCAAGAATCAAGGTGCTGCGGAGAGATAGGACTGCTGGAAAGTATTCCTACACCATTATAGTTCTTTATTAGGATAACAGCAAGTCCCATATCTTTTATTATTAATTCACTTCTAAAAATCTATCAGAAATCCAAACTACACTGTTTAGGGGGCAATTTTTAGTGGAGGGAATCAACATAGGTCCTACTACTTTCCTCGTCAGATATTTTACTGTCATCAGTATAAATCTTAATGGGATTATTATCCATGCTGTTGATGATTTCCAATGCTAACTGTTTAAAGGGGAATATGACAAAATATTTTTTAATAACAGGAGAAATAAAATTATAGTGGGTCCTGGTGAATCTCTGCTATGAATTAAAGCAATGTTGCCCTCATAGTGTGTAGAGCTCTACAGTACCACCAAGTAAGTATTGGGATTTTACATGATTGATAGAGATGTTTTCCTTTAATGTTTGTCAAGTTCTCTAATTATTTAGATTCTTAAGGTATCCGACTACGTTCGGAGCCGTAATTTTAAAAAGCGTATAAATGGATAATTTTCATTATATTTAGTATCACTTAGATTAGAATATACGCATAAAATTGTTTTAAGGACATTTTGACAAAAAAATTATTTAAATACAATATTTTGGCAAAAAAAATAACTTAGAATAATTTTTTTAAAAACCATTCTCTTTTTTAAAAAAATTCTTCTATAATAATAATATTTTGCTTACATAAAGTAAAGACTTCACCACAGAGTCTGAACAATTTTTTTTTTGAAAAATTCACATTATTTTCAGAGTTACCACCAATTGAAATAATTATCGGCGTCTTTTTCTCTTCTCTCTAATTCTGCTCTAAAATTTCTCCCCTCTGTTGTCGTAAAACACTGATAAACTCACTTCTAAATTTTGTATTTCAAAAATTCTAGTTGAGCCTCTGTACAGAGGTCTGAGCTATATACAGGCAAAACATTATTATAATAGAAGCATTTTTCACAAAAGGAGAATGTTTTGAAAATGGGTCATTCAATGTTCATTTCTTGTCAAAATATTGTACTTAAATAATTTTTTATTGTAATACTATTCTTAAAACAATTTTATATACATTTTCTAATCTAAGTGACACTTGTAAAAGTCTTGTTGACATTAGAAAGTTTATTGTAGCGTTTAATCAATCTTACTTGTCTTCTACTGGGTGTTGCCAAATTCAACCGACAAATTTAGAGGGGTGATAGTAACCAACATGGGGACGACAAATCACCATTGAACACGGAGTCGCAAACAATGTTTAGTCGGAGTAAATCGCCAAAATAGTTATGAAGGATTTGATGTAGAATGGAATGAAAAGGGGCCATTAAGGATAAGAAATACATTTATTAGACATAAAACATGTTTGTAATATGAACAATATCAACCTAGCGGGCCGTGGGTAGCCTAGTGGTTAGAGCATCGGAAGGCCTGGGTTCGATGCCCGATGCCACCAAATACCCTCCGAGTACACACAGAGTACGTGCTCGTTAAATCAGGGAGTCCGAAAGTATTGTGGGATGAATCACGAGTGCAGGGGACTGGAGAATATTTCCCTCCCCTTCAGTTCCATGCCTAAATTGTGGTGGGGGAGATAGGTGGTGTCGCCATCTATGGTCCCTTCGGGGAATTTTGCCGAGCTAATTCGTACTGCCACCTGTATGGTGCTCAAGGTCAATGACAGGCGTACTTCTAGCCCCTTGCCACGATGAATTTCGTGGGCCTCGATCTGACTACGCCAGACAAGTGGCATTCGCCACAACACAACAACAACAATACCACTCAGCACGACGTCAGACGTTCATGATTCTCACTGGAATTGTTTGAAGTTGCGGCCGCGTAAGTCATAACTCAACCGACACCGACGGACGAAGGATAGTCGGATGCACTCAAACAAATTCGATGTGCTGGCGATGTCAGCTGAAGCAACAACGATCCGTGCAGTGAGATCCACCATCGAAGCCTCCAACGTCTCATACACAAGCGATTTCAGGTAGCTCTAGAACCGGTGTGAGGATTACGTCGATCACGATCGACCGGTGGATCGCCAAGACATTGGGGGGACATTAGCAGTTTGTAATTATATACGGAAATATTCAAAATTGGTTGAAGCATGCAGACTAAGCCTTCTCTTGGCTATAACAACGAAAACTAACTTTAGATAAAATTGTTTTATTTTTTATGTTTGAATTTTTTGATAAAAATGCATCATTTGATATTATATTTGTGGCTATTATTATTATGTTTGTATCTTGCAATTTGCTTTAAACGCGGTATTAAAAGTGTTAGTTTTTTTTTTTAAATTTAGTTTTGTTGATAAGTACATATTCCGTATTTATTCTTAATTATAATAAATAGTGTAGATCTTTTCATACCTCACCACACCTACGACACTGGGAATTGGCGCACACAAGAATTTTTTCCAAGAAGAGGGGGTGGTGTCGAAAGTCTACCATTCTCGTATCATACCCCAATACGCAGCCAAACAAATTTTTTTAATTTTGCAGTAAACAGTAAAAAAAAAAAAAAATTATTGAATAAATAATCAACATTTAATAATAAAAAAATATTAATAACAAATGTTTATCAAAATTTTGCGTACTATATACATGGTATTATAATCAATAGAAAAAAATCAACGGCTATGAGGAAGGGTTCGGACCAGTGCCCCTACTTGTGTGCTCCCACTGACATTGGGTGGACCGCAACAGCTTGAAAAATCTTGAAGCAGCCCGCACCCTGGAAAAGTCTGCCCACCCCTGCCCTAGAAGAAGAAATCCAAGGGATTGAAGTCCAGGGATGGTGGAGGCCAGGCTACAGATTCGCCACCTCTAGTCCACGTCCCGAGATATGTAGCATAAAGGTGGCTGCGCAGCGCAGCAACTCCAAGAGAAGTGGGGAAATTTGCTTACGTGTAGGTTTCTTCAACCTTACCGCAATGTTCCAAATCCCCGTATTTGTTACACCTGACTCCTCGTCTGGCTCATCGTCCTACCGAAGGCTACTATTATCGCGATTTTCACCGACAAACGTGATTTTCGACCCATGTTCTATGATGATTTGTCCTCCCTATGATACCTACTACCAACCCTCTGAATTTGTCGGTTGAATTAATCAACACCCTGCATATTGAAAAGTTTGAAAATTTGCCTGTAAGCGAAATATTTCTGAAAGGCAATTGGCTTCGATCCAGTAATAAGATACGAGAAGCACTTAATTGAACTCGTTTTAATTTTTTCAGGTTGGTGTCAGAGGTAGAGCAATAAATTGGAATACTGAATGAGTGCCAAATAAATAGTTCTAAAGTGATTATACATCAGTTCTCCTGCTGGTGATGTATTCAATAATGTTTGTCCTTTTCGAAACGGTTAAAAAATGCGGTAGGTTTTAAATAAATTATTAAAATAAATTTTAAGAAAATCACGCATGTCTTTTTAAAATGTTTCAGTACAAAAATTGTTTTTTCTTTTTAATATATTGTGGTGTCTTGAGGAAAGTCGCATGTGCATTTTAGAAAAAAAATCAAGTAGCAATAAATGAATTAATGAATGTAAATGAAACGAAGAGCTAGAAAAGTATTTTATCAACCCAAACAAGGTACTTAAATACTTATAAAAAACCCAAATAATAACAAAAAAAAAATAACATCAATTCCTACTTTGTTAGAAAAACGTACTGGCGCCATCTGCTACAGGTATTTGTAACTATGAGAGAAATAACGCAAAATAAATTTAAAATTAAAAAAATAAAACTTAATTAATGAACTAATATTTGAAAAAAAAACTGTATTAACATCAAGTGTCATCCACTACAAGTTTCAAATAATTTATTTGTACGTGAATGAATGAATAGAAAGTATTTTATTAGCGATTGAAAATTTGTACAAGAAGTACTCGTATATATATAGGGCCAAAGTGATCTAATAATAGAAATTGAAAAAATTTTTAAAAAAGACTGAGATTCGAATTTTTTTTAACTCTCTTTTTCAAATGAATAACATTTTTAATGATAAATTAATAATATTTTTTACTGGTTTTTTGTGTTCCATTCTCCTTTACAGATATTTCGTCAAAAAATTCTTTATGGTACCTCAGTAAGTATTATTTAGTTTTGAATTAATGTTTGTCTAGATCTGCTCGAGAGCAATTTTCCACAGACCTACCACGGCAAGAGAAATGTTACCTACACCTCGGTCAGCCAATCCTTTTGTCTCAAGTAAAAATGGAAAAACTGTAATTGAAATATTGAATAATTATAAAATGAATGTAAATATTTGAAGTATAATCCTTATTCATCTCTCTAGTACAGTCTTTCAAAACCTTTTATTTTATGGTCACGATGCACTTTTAAAAATGAAAAAAAATTGCGATAAACTGGAAAAAAAAGTGTCGGGGAAAAAGAGGAATTGTGCGTGATCGAATTCTGGCTGTGAAAATGAAAGTACTGGTATTATATAAGGTTATGAATTACATTTGTAGAGAAAGGTTAAATTAAATATGGTGAACTCGGGGTTCATTAGTTCAATGAAATTTGCTTTAGTTGTAAGTTATTTATTAATTTAAGTTCGGTTACAGTAAGATATATCGTTAACAAAAATAATGGGCAAAGAACAGGGACGGTTTTTCATGGCGATCGCATTCTCTCCTCACCTGCAGGGCCGATCCTAATAGGTGTGTAGCGCGTGCACAGCACTCAGGTAGCCAAAGCAAGGGACGACCACAGGCCGAATATAGTTCCATCAATCAATAAGCAAAAAGTTTTACTAATTTCTCAAAATAAAATTTATAATAAGTCGAATAAATATGCTGAATTGTAAACAGTTATCGAAAAATCGAAATATCTCCCGATTTTCCGATAGCATAATATAGCTTAAGAAAAATGGAATGTTAGTGCACATAATGTCAGTCTATCGTCCATTAATGTTTACTCTTTACACACATCCTTCCGTCGTTTGGTAGTTTGCAAAATTCGGCAGAGAAGTACCGCAATAAAAAAAAGGTTTCCTTGCTTATTAGTGGCACTGTGTATGGAGGCTTAACGAAGGAGTCTCAAAAATAATTTTTGCGAAAGCTACTTTACGAATATATCACCTAATATTATATCTCCTATGACCTAAGCCCATAAGAGTGTTTAAATTCAATATGCCTTCCGGGGAAATAAAAAAAGTTTTCAATTTAAATAATAGCCTTACAATTAAAAAAACAAAATAGAAGTGATTTTTTGTGTCTATTTACATCTTTATTAATGTTTAACTTTTTTATATTATACAGGTAGATGAGTTTATAACGTCAACGTTCAGTATTAGTCAAAATATGAAAAATTCTCTGGAGGGGTGGCACGTTAGGTCTTTGTACGCGGGTGGTCGATGTCGTAGTATCAGTCCAGCTCACCTGGCCTGTACTAAAAGTATGTGGTCGCTAGAAGGCCCTTCTGCCGCTTGGTACAGTTACTACAGTTAAGATTAAAGTAGATTTTTCAATTGGTGTTTTTTGACTAATTGGAATTTTAGAAAAAGAGTTGATCTGAGATTTTTGAGTGTGTTTCCACCCTTATATTGCTAATTTTTGCGACTCTGCTCATCCGGTGGTTATACCGGAGAAAGGGTAACATCGATAGATATAAAGTTACAAGGATACGCCCTTTACCATCTAATTTTAATAGGAAGACTCGCAGTGGAAGGGAACTTTTATTTTTATTTTTATTAGTATGCTAAAATTTCGATCACATATGCAGCAGTCACTTCATTAATCATTATTCAGAGTTTGTGAGTTCTTTCTTCTAATTTTCTTATCACACCCCATGTGGACTTCGAGTTCCACCCGAGCTTAATGTTCAAGGTCCCCAATTATTTTGCATACGAGCGGTGCGTAATATTAACCACGATTCGAACGCATTCCTCGACCCGTTGTAACCTATCACGCAGCTCGCTATTGGGTTATTACAAACCATCTCATATTAGTAACAAAATAAAGGAATTTTAAACAAATCACATTGATAAATAATGAATCTCACATCTTTCTGGTGATGCATTCTAGCATATAAATGGAATTATATATATTATAAATAAAAAAAGAAATCTCCAACACATCCGAAAATTTTAAAAAAAAGTTCCAAATTTGTGTTTCCTAATTCTCTTTTTTCAATTCCTACAATTAGTTCAATATCTCCTAATATATATATATATATATATATATATATATATATATATATATATATATATATATCTTGTTCAAATTTTCAATCGCTAATAAAATACTTTCTATTCATCCATTCAAGTTCAAATACATTTTTAAAACTTGTAGTGGATGACACTAGATGTTAATATAGTTTTTTCAAATATTAATTTATTAGTTAATTTTAATTAATGAATGAATAGTAAAAAAAAATAGTTTAATACCATATATAAAAAGGAAAATCGCTCGTTTTGTCCCTGTAGTGCAATGAATAGCGCTTTGGACTTATAATTCAAAGGTTGCGGGTTCAAATCCTACCTGGGAAGGTCTAATTTCAGAGAATGTGATTTATAAATGAAGGAATAGTAACAAACAAAAGTAATGGTCCAACACCCTACATAGAAAGGAAAATGGAAAATCGTTTTCTTTTTTGTCACCTATAATATTGTGATTCTGTCATATGTATATACATGTTTATATTAATTGTAATTATTTAATAAAAAGTAACTGAAATAAAAATTTTCTTTGTAGACCTAAGTAGGAATGAACTTAATTTTTTTCTATATTATATATATTATTTACACTTGTGCATGAAAGAGACACGAGTTTTAATGAAAGCAGACTTCTATATATAGCTTATCTTTTATAAATTCTTTTATTATCTCGTCCAAATGCCTATCTCTTCAATATGGATGTATATTGTAAAATTAAGAGAAAAATCAGCAGAGTTACGTCACGTAGAACCGTAGCATGGAAACATTATCCTTTACAAATGTTCTATTATCTGGTCAAGAATTATCTCTGGAATTATCTCTTATCTCTTATTATCTTAGAATTATCTCTGAGTTATCAATTAGGTGGAAAAGAAGTTTAAAATTCTAAAGCTCTATGTTTCATAAAAAAAATTATATTGTTGCATAGATCGGGGTTCGAGGATTTTATGCTATTTGTCTCAATCAGCAAAACAGTTCTTTAACCCCTTAACGGCCGCACAATTTTGAAAAAAAAAAGTCATAAAAGTGCCTATTTTTTATTCAAAATTATATAAAATTAAATGTATGTTCAATATAAATGTATTTATTTTTAAATTTTTAGTAAATTTTGTGCTTGAAATACAAAAAATAAATTTTTTAAGAAAAGCCAACATTTAGGGTAATTATGATTGAATGTTGGTTTTCCAACAAAGAGTAAAAAATTAAAAAACACATGTTTTAAACATTAAAGGAGAATTTTATTAGACTTATGCAATGTAAAAACACATTAGTGATTTTTTTCTTGTGAAATAAATTTCAAAGCATAAAATGAAAGGGGCAATATCACAAGTAATAGTACAAATCCATCATCACTGCTCTCAGGTTCACTAACCGAACTTTCAGAACAATCAGTTATTTCAGAATCACTATCAGATCCCTTTATATTTAAAGTAAAATCCGATTCACTTCCAAAATAACTCTCTCTCTATATATATAATGCATACAATATTAAACAATTTATATGTTTTATCACAGAACGCAACCCACATCTATTCACGATGAGCGGAACAAAGTAACTGAGCTAAGGTTACAAAAACATAATGCAAATATATATATGTAAGGATAATTAAATTGGATTAAAAATTAAATTCCCTATCTAGCACTTGACTCATCTTTCTCAGTTCCCATCTTCAAGTATCAAACTAATCACCCATTTATTTCTTCCGAACATATGGCCTAGCCAATAAACATGTCTAATTCCAGATCGTTAGATTTAATAGTCAACATATGCCAGCATTAACTTGCAAGCACCCTCTTCAACGCAGCGATAATTACCATATGTTTTTCAAGTGTTATCCACTTGAAACCACCACCATGGCGTGCTTTTTCCTCCCTGCTCTCGGTGTGAGAACAGATGTACAAATGAAAGAATAAAGGTCGTCTTTTCACTTTTCTAACTTTAATCTGATTCTGTCTTAAAAATCATGACATATATATGTTTTATTGTGCTAACATCTAGTTTAAAATAAAATGCTGTAAAAACCGTTGTATACGCGCACTTTTACCACCAAAAATAAGATCGAAACTTAAGGGTGCGCGTTATACGCCGGGTACAATAACGATAGCTTTAAAAATAACAAAAGACACGAGCATAAAAAAATGTACTTCCATATGTATCGAAATACTGTTTATTTAAAAGAAATGACATACCTTATGAACCAAAAGAGTTGTCGTTCTAGAAGTATACTTTTTTTTTTCAAAAGTCTGAGATAATACCTCGAATAAATGACTTAAAAACGTAAGAGTAATGTATACTAATATTTCAATTTCTTCGTAAAAAAAGGGGGTACGCGTTATACGGCGAATATACCTAAAAATTAAAAAAATCAGCTTGAAAGTATAAGCGCGCGCTATACACCGGATTTTACCGTAACTATCTCTAAACACTCTACTAATAATCTGGTACTGCCATCTGGTGAAAAATAAACACGATCCCGGACAGAAGAAACACATAGTTTCAATCTGTTTAGCGCATTACTTTTGAACACTCCAGTCCGGAAATATCACGGGCACGAGAAATAGAGAGGGAAATTTCACCCCCGTGATTTTGACGGGAGCAAGAAGAAAGGGGTTAAAAGCGGTGAAAATTTATTGTCAAAAAACAATCCTTAGAAATACAGGATATAGCAGCAAAATTTGCAAAATAAATCTCGGGTCTTCACACCTTCTACAGCGCTCATACACAACTATGAGTGTCTAAAAATACAAATACGTAACGATACAGATTATTCGCAAGCACCGTCTCGATCCTAGCAACTAATCACTAATCGAACTTTCATTGATCAAAATAATACTCACTCAACTTCAGCGAACGGCTCTTTCTTGAAAAATCCGCTTATACGTCACTGACCTAACTAGTTCTGAGGGGGCCCTGTATCAAAATTCCTTCGGGGCCCTTTTTTATATATGGGAACCCTGTTAATAGGAATGCAGTTAAACATGTTGGTCCCCTGTAGATTTGGGGTCCCGTATCACTGATACGGCAGTAGTACGCCCTTATGACGTCATAGAACAGGGAGGGCGAACCTTTTTGGATCAACGTGCCATTTTTTCTAAAAAAAATGCTTCCAGAGCTACAGACGTGCCGTCAAATATTTTTGACTTGTGATTATGGGGAAAATAATGAAACTAAATACTGAGACAATTCGAAACTCTTTATTTACTGCGAAAAAATACATTTTGTACTTTATAATAGAAAACCTTTTCGTTATACGTATAATTCAAATTAAAATAACATTAGTGTGATTTCTGTTGTTGCAGATTAGATTACAAATAACTTATATTGCGATTATCTGATGCTACTTTTAGCAGAATACATGGTGTGTTGGAGTTGCCAAACACAGTTTCTTAGTGAGTCTTTAATGTTGTTCATCTCTGGAAATAATGACTCGCAAGCATAGATAGATAACATTGTTAAAATAGCATGGACCAGCTTCTTCAAGCAGTCAAATGTATCTGGAATCAAATTCAATATCATGTTTTCAAAATTTCGCTTACTTATACTGTGCTTTTGTTAATTTTTCTGTTTCACTGAATTCCAACTTCTTTCTTGTTTCAATACATTTTTGGATCCATACTGAACTAGACTGGAATTCAATTAGTTGCATTTCAAATTATCCCATTTCTAACCAATTGAATTGGGAAAAGTTCAGTTCATCAAATGAAATCACAACATGGTACATAACAAACTTGAGCGTTTCCTATAATTGTTTGAACTGAGAAAATCTCACTAAAAATTCTTTGATTAAAAAAACAGTTACGGAAATAAATTCCTCACTAACTTTTTCTTCGTCTGATTTCTCATGTACATCTAATACTTCATATTGAACTTTGTTATTTTGAACTAAAATGCAAACCGTTTTGATCGATGACGTGCCCAAAATATTGTGTCGCGTGCCATCAATGGCACGCGTGCCATTGGTTCGCCATCCCTGTCATAGAACGTGATATCAATAAATTTTTCCAGTAATTTCCTGTGAAGCATCTATATAGTCACCAAGTCGTCAACAAGGTCACCCAAAATTATGTCAACTTGGCTCTTTCGCCAATATTTCTCCAAATTTCCATTGAATCGCGATTATAATATGAAGAAGGGCATTGCTTGCGAATATTATAATTAAGCGTAAAATTAATACTAACGTATTACACATCCAGATATAAATTATTTACACTATTTTATGCATTCATTACACAAAATTCGTAACAATATGATTGCTGGAAGGGACTGACTACGATTCACTTAGCGTGATTAACCTTTCATCTGCTCCTCAAAAATATTTCGGCGTAAATTATTTAGAAAAAAAAAGCATTAATAAAAACCTGTTTCAAATATTTTTTTAATAATTTACTGAAAAACCTTGAAAAAACTGGAAATATTTTTTAAAAACTTGGAAATATTTGAAAATAAATATGAAAAACGTGTACTATATATACTCCGCTGAATTAGCGATCCTGATGACTAACAGATAATTCCATTAGTAATATCCAGACACATAAAAGATACTACATGTGTGTGAAGACACATTCGCCTAAGCAACCAAAACTCACATAAATTTATGAGCTAAGAGCTGCAGGAAAAAAAACGCTCGTGTTCCGAGCGTCGGAACCAAGAATCGATCGATTGATTACTTATTTAATGTCGAACCGTAGAGAAATATGAAAGTTAATGGAAATGGACCTTATTATTTTGAAGCATGACTAAAGATATCTTGGAAAAAAGGTACTCTGGCTATTCTGACACTCACCTTCTATTCATAAACACTTCTCTCCCCTCAGTACCGACACTCTTCGAAAATATATTGTTACGTAGATCGAGATTCGAGGATTTTATATATATGCTATCAGTCTCAAACAACAAGACAGTTCATTAAGAGCGATGAAAATTTATTATTTAAAAACAATCCTTAAAAATACAGGACACAGAACTAAAATTCGCTTAATTAATCCCAGAAGGTTTCCACGCCTTCAACAGCGCTCAGACACAACTAGAAGTGTCTAAAGATACAAGAACGTAAAGAAACTACTCACTTTACAACAGCCCAAATAATATTGACTCAGTTTCAGCGAGCGACTGCTATTTATAGTCTACATGGCTGACTTTTAGCTCTTTCTCGAAATATCCACTTACGTCATAGATTGGGATGTTAATGGTTTTTTCAGTAATTTCCAGAAGCATCCGTATGATGGCCAAGTCACCAAAAAGGATTACAAATCCTCCGAAGTGAACACCTAAATGATACCAATTTGGTTTATCGCCAATATTTTGTCAAGTTTCGATTGAAACGTCATTATAATGTAAGGGGCAGCGTTTCTTGTAAATACTACAATTTTTATCATAAAATAAATACAACAGAAAGTAATATTAATGTTCCAGATAAAAATTATTTACACTACCTTAAGTATTAATTACACGAAATTCATAATAATATTTAGAATCATTTTTAAACAGAAATGATCAACATAGAAGGAGTAGTCCCCTTTTTAAAAGTTTCCAGTAGCATACATAGTTTCCCTGTAGCATAAACAAAATATTTATATTTTAAGGCATATACACTGCTGGACAATTGCTAAGGACGAATAACACTATCATCCATAGCAACCACAAAATGAAAGGAAGCAAAATGTGGAAAATTAGAATAAGTGCGGGATATTAGTAAGAAGAAGTATGAGTATGCAAATTTTTTTTCCACGTCTGTTCATCACGTGATAGAGTTCATAAGAGCTTTAAAGGTTTTGACGCGTGTGGACAGTTGTTGTTTCAAGTCAAAGTTTGACAGGAAAGATTTAATAGACGAACTTAAAATTTTTGGCATGTCTTCCCGACATCACATAGATGATTTTATGCGTGGCCGAATTATTGGAAAGATCGAAGAAGGGCAAAAATAACAGATGTTGCCAGGGAGTTCGACATCGCTCACAGCGTTGTTTCACGGCTGTGGAAGTCATTTAAAACTACTGGAATGTGTAGTAGACGGCACGGGGGAGGTCGTGTTAGAAGTACGACGCCTGCAGAAGACAGATATATCATCCTATCAGCAAATAGGAACAGGCGCACCACAGCTCAGCAGGTGGCAAATCAGTTTCTTGCTGCCTCAGGAAAGCAGATCTCCCGAAAAACTGTTGCCAGACGTTTGAGGGGAGGAGGACTATACGCACGCAGACCTGTTGTGTGTGTCCCATTGACCAGACAGCACCGTACTGCCCGTTTGCAATGGTGTCGTGAGCATCACAATTGGACTGAACAGGACTGGGCATGCGTACTATTCTCAGATGAGAGTAGGTTCAGTCTGTCATCGGATTGTAGACGCCAACTGATCTGGCGCGAGAGTGGTACTGCTTATCGTCCAGAAATTGTCCAGGAAAAGGACCGATATCCGACATGCAGTATCATGGTGTGGGCCGGCATCATGATCATTGGCCGCACGCGCCTACATGTGGTTGCGAATGGGACTATGACGGGCCAACGATACATTGATGAAGTTCTACTTCCTCATGTTCGTCTTTTCCGTGGTGCTGTCGGTGATAAATTTGTTTTCATGGACGACAACGCAACATGTCATCGAACACTCGTTGTTCAGGATTGTCTAGACAGCGAGGGTATTCAACGTCTCGTATGGCCAGCGCGTTCTCTAGATCTAAACCCCATTGAAAATGTGTGGGATGCTTTGGGGAGGCAAGTTGCTGGTCGAAACTATCCTCCGACAAACAAGAACACCCTCATCCGTGCACTCACAGAGGAATGGGATAAATTGCCTCAACAGCTGCTGGATAATGTTGTGCAAAGTATGGTACGACGTGTGGAATGTTGCATTACACTCCACGGTGGACATATCCCTTACTGATACCTTTCTTTAAGGTGCCTGCTGACTTTTAGATGCATTGTTCCATTTCTCCGTACGCAGATCAAATGAACATTTTTTCCTTTCAGATGTTTCACAGCTTTTATACTTTCCAGAACAATAAATATTCTTTATTCTAATGTCTGAACAGTGTGGCAACTATATTTTATCCTACTAGGCCTCATGTCTCGCTTAATGTTATGCTACATAGCAATTTGTGATCCGTCTTTAGCAATTGTCCAGCAGTGTATAATTGTATAACATAATCTTTGCATTGGCTTAAAATAGTTATTTTAAAAAAAAAGCAGGCAGTTATAAAAACTACCAATAGAAGTGAAAACTTAGAACTTTTAGTATTAAAATTTGAAGTTTCATAATGTTTGAATTAAAATTATCAACATCAATCTAGTTTTCACATCTATTGAAACTCAGAGCAACAATTATATACATGTTTACAAGGGGTTTTTTATTATTCAAATATATATTGCGGGCTGAACAAGATCATGACAAAATATAAATACAATTCAATTGAAATAACAATTAATATACAATCATATTATTTATGGATAGTATTTGTATTTACTTAAATTTCAATGTACTTGATTTTTAACATTATTTTAATTATTTGCATTATTGTCATCATTAATTTCAACAATACTTTGACTTTTTTTACTTTCAATTATTTCATTTTGTTCTAAAAAATATACAATAGGCTTATGGTAACTAAAGTAAGAAAGGAAAATGATTCAAATTTTTCTAAGTATCGCGTAAAACCGCATCGATCGTCGTTTTATATTTTGTAGTACTGAGTTTTCGATCATTGGACATATTTAAATTAAGTGTTTCATTTAGAAATTCAATTACTGGTAGATTTTTATCATCTGCAAAGTTAATATTGAAGTCTCCACTTCAAATCATCCGTAAATTACCATATTTTTTTGCCAAATCTTTTTTCAAGTATTTCAGAGAGAACCTTCTTTTGTATAAATCATCAAACTTTCAAATAAAAATTGTTGTATCTGTCTCATAGATTTTCCAGGCGAAATATAAACGTGTAGGGCAGCGATGCACATTAAATCTGTCGAGAGCTGAAACGTCTTCCCGTTGGTGTTGTGTGGTCATTAGGATAGGGGGTGCCAGCTCAGGTGTCGTCCACGTCACTTGACCATGGTTCAAAATTACGTGGTCCGTCGCCAAAAGGCCTCGTGTAGCTGAACAGTGTAACGTTAATCTTCACTGACAAAAGCAGAACATTTTACTTTTTTACAATAGCATCATTTTAGGTCAACTGCATGCGCATGCAAACTTTGACAATTGAATGAAAATATCGATAATCCTTTTTTGTTGGAGATGAATTCTAGAAAAGTTTTGGTGACCATTTGTAGTGTATTGTTTTGTAACCTTTTCAATTACAACGTTAGATATTCTCGATGACTTGTTGATCTTTTACGATGCTTATCTGTTTCTGAAGCATTTAGAGGTGTGTTGCTGTTCTATCAATCCAAACTTTCTAGCTGCTGCTAATATTTTCTTGAGTAACCAAAAACAAACCTTGAATCCTCGTTACTCTTGTTAAAGTTACGTATACTAATTCTCTAGGATGCTTGCGATCGTATTCGTAGAGACAATAGCATCATAAGTATCTCCCTGTGATTTGTGAATAGTCTTTGCCAAAGCAGAAATAAGTGGAAAATGTTTCCGTTTCGCTATTATAGTTTTATTGTTATTGAGTGGTATGGATGATGTCTGAGGAGTGATTGGCACAGTATCATCGTCAAGATTAAAGCGGACATTAAGATTCCTCGATTTTGTAGCTCGTTTTCGTCCACATAGTTTTGGAAATTTCATCCAAATTCCTATGATGTCATGGTTTTCATCTTTCTCTACGTAACACAATTTTCCAACAGTGCCATTTGATCATTCGCCTGCAACATCTATGTTGTTTGTTATCATGCAAGGTCGGTTTTGACAACTAAAATTAATTCATATCCACCAGTGTTATCAGCTCTCATTTTATGCAACTTCTGTCTAACAAAATTTTCTTGCTCAGCATTACGACACCTTACGAAAACATCAGATGCCAAAGACATTGTTTTATTTTCTTCCCTGTTTAAAATAGAATGGTTGTACTCATTTACCGCGGCGTTTGTAAATATAAGTCTAATTCCTTCAGGACATACTGATTGAACTTCTTCTTTTGTGATAAATCTTGATTCTATTACCTGTATTTCTTCTTCCTTTAAAATATTTCCATTTCTAATCTTCGTTAAAATTTCGACAAACTGACTATCCTCTTGTCTCATTACTTGTTTCAATTCAATTTTTTAAAATTTTTGCCAAGTTGTTTCACCAGTCATACTTTTTAATTTGCTTGAAGATTGGCGTCGCCTTTACAGGAAGTAATTGTAGCAAATCTCCGATAAGTATAGCATCTAATCCTCCAAAATCTTTTGTAAACAACCCAGTTATTTGTTTCAGACGAGTATTAATTTGTTCTAATAACTCAGCGGAAACCATGCTCACTTCATCAATAATTAGGACTTCAACAAATTTGAATAAAGTTCTGTATTGATGAGTTTTTTCAACATTAAGTGGCATGAGCCTGGACAATGATATGCTCAATGCACTAAGAACTGTTGAACCACCTATAGCTGTAGCAGCCTTTTTCCGGTTGATGATAACCTTAATTCCATGACAATATTTTCTCGTAAATTTTTAATAATAAAATCGAATGATATAAAATTAAAGATAATCATTTTGCAAAAAATAGCAACGCACATATTTTATTTTTGACAATTTGTGATATCCCCTCCTTGGGAGAATATCCCTCGGAGTATCAGCGTGAGCTATAGAGACGTAGGATTAACGAAAGAACTAGAAGGAAACATAATCTTAATATATCTTTATTTAGATTTTCAGCTTAAACTTCTAACAAATTAAATTATAATAATCAATGTGAGAGAATCTACGATGGCAAAATGCGCAACACACAATATATATATAGATAATAACGACTTAACCTAACTCGGACCACTATCAATAACTGAATCACCTAACCTCAAGTCTAATACAATCACTGATTCTAATATTAAATAGTCAATCCTACCTTGTTGCAGTCTGAAGAATCAATCATTAATATCCTTAATGCAATCTTGTATTTACTTGTGTGCACTGGTATGCACCTTGGTTCTCTATATCTTTATCAATTGTAACTTCTAATCTCCGCTACGTATCTTTATTTAAATTTAAACCACGAACTATATTAACATTTCTCTACTTGCCATCTACTGCCACAAACTGCCATCAATTGTCATACATTGCCCTCCCGTTTACTCTAAGTTTCTATATTTAAAAGCTTGTTAATTTGCATCTTTCATTCACACTTCACTTCTTGGATTTGGTTGGAAAAGAGTTGCCATTAATTCTGGCCCAAAGAACCCAAAGGACATGTTAAAGAAAAGACGCGTGAGCCCGTCACAAATTTAAATTAATAAATAATGATTTCGAAACATTAAATTTTTAAATGAAATTTAAAAAAGTTGGAGCCGTTTTCATTGTTTTAAACTATTGATTTTAATGATATAAGGTGATAAACTATAATTTTGTATTAATAACTATATTTTAAACTTTAACACATTAATCTTGAATTATTTCTAGATTTTATAAAATTTTTAATTTCAAAATCCACGATAAAAATATGATTGAACAACTAGAAGTCTGTTTTACCACGGTAGTGAGAAAACTTCTAAGCCACTGTGAAATACTAATCCGGATTGCGTGATACATTGCAGAGGTTAAAAACATTAGAAAATAAATAATACAAAATTTTCAAACGCCAGAACAAATACTAAGATTTAAAATAATTTTAAATATAAAAATTTTCAAACGCCAATATATATATATATATGTGGCATCCAGCAAAACGCAGTCTTCGCGCGCAGGCGCAGCTAAGTGAAACTGTAACAGAAACTTTTGAACTAGTGAAAGTAGAACTTTAAGACTTTAGAGAAAGAGAGAAAGCGGAAAGGAGGAACAACGGAGGTGCGCGAGCAGGCGTTACCATGAAAATATCATCGAAACTTATCTGTTAGAATAGCTACCTTTTTAATTAATTTTTGTTTAAGTTTAAAATAAATGTAAAGAAAGACAAATGTCCTGGACCCCTTGTTGTCTCCCACAAATTATGGGGGCTCGGCCGCGATCGATAAAATTTCGATTTGAACCAAAGTTTGGACAGTGAAAAAAAAAAAAAAAGCAGCGTCCGTGAAGGAGACGCGCCGCCATTTTTTGGAAACTTCGTTCAACCTGTGTAGAGGTTGACTTTTTCGTTTGAACTCAGCATGAATACTCCGCCTGTGTAGAGGCCGGGATCGAAAAATTTCGATTTTGATCAAAGTTTGGAACGTGAACAAAAGCCGTCCATGGAGGAGACGCGCCGCCATTTTTGGAAACTTCGTTCAACCTGTGTAGAGGTTGAATTTTTAAACTTCGCTCAACCTGTGTAGAGGTTGAATTTTTAAACTTCACTCAACCTGTGTAGAGGTTGAATTTTTAAACTTCGCTCAACCTGTGTAGAGGTTGAATTTTTAAACTTCATTCCGCCTGTGTAGAGGTCGGAACTATTAACAAAATAACCTGTGTAGAGGTGAATTTGTCATCGAACTCTGAATATTCCGCCTGTGTAGAGGTTGGAACTACTCACTAAACACCTGCGAAGAGGTGTCCTGTTAATAATTACCGGAACTATATTACCTGAGAAGAGGTGAAATCAACGTTTTTCTTCAATTATTGGATACATCGTACGTGCGAGCAACAAGGGAGCTAGAAAAAAAAAGGTAGGATCTTTCCATATTTTTTTCTAAAATGTATAAAAACGCTCTTAAAGAGGATCTCATAAGAGTTGTTGAGGATCTAGACGGTACTGTGGAGAGTACGGACACCATAGCTAAACTAAAGACTAAAATTGAGAACAGTAGTACATTTGAAAGTGACCCAGATTTCGTTAAAACTTTAATTCAAAAACTGTATAGATGAGAGGGTATCGCGAAACGAAAGAGAGGCAACTTTAGAAAAACAGAAAATTGAGCTCGGGAAACTAGTTAGCACAGTTAGAAAAAGAAGTCGAACTTCAAACGGCTAAAAATGAAGCATTAAGTTTAAATCTCCTGCAGCTAAAGTCGAAGAGAAACAGTTCGAAACAAACATAGAAAATATGATCAAAAGCATTAAAACTTTATCTCTTCCTGTTCCCACCAGATCTGAAAATTTTAATCTGTTCTTCCAATCATTAGAACGCGCATTTTTAACCAAGAAAATAAATGATGAATATAAATCTGAAATTTTAATAAATCTTCTGGGCGAAAGAGCTCATAACGTCTTATTGTATATTAAAAAGGAGGAATTAAATGACTATGAAAACTAAAATCTATAGTACTCAGAGAATTCCAATTAACCCCTCGCGAATGTTTAAACTCATTTAAAAATGCTGTAAAATCATCAGGCGAGACATACATCCAATTTGCTGCAAGATTGACGGCAAACTTCCAATATTATTGTTCGTTAAGAAAAGTTAATTCCTTTGAATCTATATGTGATCTTATAATTTCTGATAAATTATTTGAAACTTTAAATAAGGAAACCGCAACTTATATTGGCATTCGAAAAGCAGAAGATTGGTTTAGGCCTATTGATTTAGCTAAAGAGTGCGATATTTATATTTCATCTAAAAACGGATCACGTAAGGAAATTCCTATTGCTTGTGGATATACTGAAAACCCCTTTAAAAATAGATCACGAAACTTTAAACCAGAGATTAAATATCACCAATATCTTGAAAGAGAAAATAAAAATTGCTATATATGCGGTGATTCATCTCATTACACAAGAGATTGTGAGAAGCATTTTAAGCCTAAAGAATCTAACAGCCACATCCATAATAGAATAAACGTGAATACTTTGAAAGTCGAGAGCGAAAAACAAAATAGCGATGAGTTCGCACAACTTCAATCTGTCAACATTTTTGTAGAAAATCAGCCCGTAACAGCCTTGATTGATTCAGGTTGCCAGATCCCAGTTCTAAATTCCTCACTAATTAGAGTGAACAAGCCTTCCGAAGAAATAATAACATTAAGCTCATGTTTTGGCGAACAGCGTATGGTAGAAGTGTCTCAGCCATAAATATTTCTCTAAATCAACACTGTCCCGGTTTAAGTGTTCGAACGGCTATATCACCGACCTGGACCGAAAAATTTATTATGCATCCCAGTGTATATGCTGAAATAAAGAAACTAGGCCACGCAAAGAGCGATGTTTTATTGAGTGAAAGTGGATCCTCTTTGAGTGCTGATTTAGGTGTTGTTTCTGTTTCAAGTGTGATAAAAAAAACTCTAGTTATGATTTGCCACATGTTAAAAACTTTAATACTAGAAATGATTTGAGTTCTCTAATTAAGGATTATAAATGTAACAAAATTAGGAGTACTAAGTTAAAAATGTGTATTAAATTGAAAAATGATATTCCTGTGTGTCAGAGAGCCAGACGTTTATCTTGTTCTGATAACCCTTCACCTATGAAGACTAAACAAAGACGGTTTGCAATGCTCCGACGAATCTTCCAGCCCTGGCAGTGGAAACGGAGGAAAAAGAGTGATCGTTTTAAACAGACGTCCAGAACTCTAGAGAGGAAAATATCGATGCGCTCAACCAAAGATCAACTAATTAAAATAAAGCGTTCTTATGCCTGATGGAACTGATAAAGACCAAGATAGCAAAATAAATGATTCCGTTCATCCTACCTACTATCGTCATCTCAGAATCATGCCATGCCTGTGCAACACAATGTTTTCCTGTGGAACCTTCCTGATGTCGAAGAGGTGCCTTCACATGATGGAGAAACTGTCTAGTTCAGCAGAATTATGATATGTTAAATCTTTGTGTATTTGTCGTATAGTCCTTGTCTGTTCCGTCTTTTTTGTATGTTTCAGATTCTCCTCTGGTCTCGATGAAAAAGTAAAAAAGGAGGACGTACCGCTGCGGACAGCGTACAGTCAGGTTGGCCGGTTGTGGCATCCAGCAAAACGCAGTCTTCGCGCGCAGGCGCAGCTAAGTGAAACTGTAACAGAAACTTTTGAACTAGTGAAAGTAGAACCAAAACTTTTTAAGACTTCAGAGAAAGAGAGAAAGCGGAAAGGAGGAACGACGGAGGTGCGCGAGCAGGCGTTACCATGAAAATATCATCGAAACTTATCTATTAGAATAGCTACCTTTTTAATTAATTTTTGTTTAAGTTTAAAATAAATGTAAAGAAAGACAAATGTCCTGGACCCCTTGTTGTCTCCCCACATATATATATATATATATATATATATATATATATATATATATATATATATATATATATATATATACATAGTCGAGTCATATTAATGTGACCACTGTCAAAAGCCAGAATAACCATCTTTCGCAGAGGGGAAAATAGTCATTTAGGATCCTTAAGGTATTCACTAGGATGTTGAGCCATGCCGACTCTATTGCTGCACTAGATTACGCGCGTGAGGATCCATGGCGCGAACAACCCGATCGAGATGGTTCCATAGATTATTGATTGGGGTGATTATTGATTTAAGTCAGGTGAGTTTTCTGGACACGGAAGAACGATAAACTGATCCTGGTGCTCTTTGAACCACGCACGTACGCTGTCAGTTGTATGACACTCCGCAATGTCCTGCTGGTAGATGCCACCATCCTGAGGGAAAACAATGTGCATAAAGGGGTAGACATGGTCTGAAAGGACAGATGCGTACTTCTATTGATCCATCGTGCTTTCCACAATGATGAATAAACACAGAAAATTTAAGGAAAACATTCCCCAGACTATAATGCTCCCGCCTCCATCCTGTACCTTGCCAGCAATTGTTGCAGGGTGTTTGCTTTTAGACGTTTCATGCCGTATTTGCCACCAACCATCCGTCCGATGGAGTATAAAGCGTGATTAATCAGAAAACTCTACCTGTCGCCTCTCATTGGATGCCCAGTTTTGGTACCTGTGTGAAAATTCCAGTCTTCGTTGCTGATGAAAAGCAGTCAGCATAGGTGCATGAACCAGGCGCCTGCTTCGGAGAACCAGACGCAACAACGATCGCTGAACAGTAGTTTGGAGCCACTGTTGGCTTCACCTGGGTGGTATGTTGCTTAATGGTAGCACGTCTAGTCTCCAGAACTCACCTCTGCAGCCGTCAGTCACCTCTATCACCTATGGCCCGTGGTACACCACATTTGCCACGTCACTGATTTTGGACGGTCCCATTTTGCCATGCACGGTATACTTTAACCACGGTGAGACACGAACAGTCCACAAACTTAGCCGTTGAGGAAATGCTTCCAACCTTTTCCCGAAAGCCAAAAATTATGCCATTTTGGACTTCGGATAACTCTTTACATGTTTGCCTTACGCCAACGACTGTAGTGTTTTCCGAAGCCCTCACACACCCTTTATATACGCTCAATAGCACTGCGATGCCAGCATCCTTCTGTGATTGGTTATTTAACGTCAAAGTCGAAAGTACGTGGGGTCACATTAATGTGACTGGACTGTATATATATATATATATATATATATATATATATATATATATATATAGGAGTATTTAAAATAATTTTCTGTTGTTTATTTTTTATCTTAAAAATATTAGTATATTTATTTAGTACTCACTATTGTACTCTGCACAATGATTCTTCAATTAAACGATTCAAATAATAATAAAAAACAAACAAACGAAACACTATTTCAACAATGCACAGTATATACACATTGAATTCTTCACTAAATCCATTCAATTTCACTTATAAGATATACACAGCACTATACGTCAGCTGTATAGCTACAGATATACTGCAAAAAGCATGTCGGTGACGCGAACGCATGAGATTTCACCCAGCCAAAAAGTACCTAAGACGCACAGTACACTGCGCGTGCGCCAGTTATGAGCATGTCGGTGACGCAAAAACCCATAAGAATTTCCACTACCAAAAAGAGCCTAACGCGGCTATAGAAGTTTTCACTTCAAAAATGCATAAAATCTGATTATGCTGACTTTGTAAGACCACTCAACAGCAATCAGAGAGCTAATATAGTGGGGTTTCTTTTTTCAGTTTTTTTACAACAAATTTCTTAAAAATGAAGTCCAAAACAATCCGGGCATGGTAAATTAAATAATAAAAAGATAATTTGTGATGCTATAATCTCTGACTCGTTTTCATATCAAAGAGAATTAACTTTCGCCTCTTACGCTTAATACACCAGCGAGCTATTTCGTCAAATCCAAAAACGTCGCCAAATGCCTCGATATGTAGCCAATATAGGAAACCATTCTTGCCCTTGTTCGACAACATTTGGGGACAGTTTTCGAATTGGCGACTTATTTTGATTTGGCTAAATGGGTCGACGGTATAATGCGTACTTCTTAAATCTTCCCATATAATCGTAACTTATATTTCTGTCTCCATAATAAAACCCTTTCGAATCATTGCGTGATTTCAAAATAGGTGAACCACAAGCTTTGTATGCAAAGTGGACAAACAGAGGAATTTTTTTCACGGTAAATATTCCTTTGGAAGATTTTTGCAGCACACAATGGATTATTGTTTCAGGGAAGTGTTCTCAATCCCAAGCGAAACGCAATGGCCTTCGTGTGACGTAGAACACTTCTTTTCGTTCTGGAACACGAAATATTAGCGAAAACGAGGTAAATTCTAAAGGAAAATATCTGAACTCCGAAATAAAATGAACACAATATATGTTGGTTTTATCTTTAAAGAGCTTTATCTCTTTAAAAACTCTTTTGTTTCGTTTTTTAAGATGAGGATTATTGTCTTTTAATATTGTTCTTTGGCATCACGAAGTGCATTGAAGCGGAAGTTTTTAAATTTTTAATTGTCTAAAAATGCTTTAAAAATATAAGTTAAAAGGCACATCTACACGCAATATTTATGCTTTGTTTAAGAAAATAATAAGCTATCGTAAACTTTCAGATTTGGGTTAAGTTAGGTTAGGTTGGATTAACATCGTTCCAAGCCGTACCAATCTTTTGTTCTTTCTGTTAATGATTTAATGATAATGTAGACATATCTTCAGTGTGCAGGAATCAAGAATGTATATGGTATTTTATTTTCATTTAGTACAACGCATAGGTTACATCATTATCATAAAAAATATCTTACATAATAATCCTGAACCATTTTCTTTCCGGAAGAAAAAAATTGAAACAAATATTACTATATATTTAGAGATCGAGGTAATTGTTTCGTATACAAAATGCACTAGATATCTGATGTACAATGACGGTTATTTCTGATTTTCCTAATACACCACTTTTAGAAATGCTGTACAGTAAAACCTATTTTTGTGCGGTAGATAAGGACCACATAAAAGAAAACCGCACAAAAAATATTCGAAAAAACATATTTCATATATACTTACTTATAACAAACAACTTTGTCGGCGCACTATAGAAAATCGTTTTTGATGCGTCGAAGACCGACCACATAAAAAAATTATGCTTAGAAAATACGTCAATTACTTACGAAATTTATGAAAAGTGCTTCCAAACAAAATAAATAATTAAATTACACATGGAAACATTTTTAAAACATTTAGTTTCGCATTGTATAGATGAAGAAGTTTTAAAAATACACATACATAATTCACTACTTCTCGACGTAATCCAAAGAGCACATTTTCCTGTGATGAATTAGTTCAAAATCGCTTTCGTTACTTGAAGATACAATTTATATTGATTTATTTTTGGCACTATAAAGTAAGCGATAAGTTTTTGCCACGACGATCAGTTGGTCAGTTGCTTGTAAACGTAAAAACCAGATATGCATGATCGAGGATCTTTTTGGAATTTCAAACTCCTTTCAGAAAATTGGCATCTATTTAAAGAAAATGCTTTTCCGCTTTGTTGAAAAGCTGGATCCCTGCATATATTTTATCCATTCTCAAAGAATCCGGTTTTTCTTGCCCGTCTTCATAATCTATCCAATTGTTGATAATGTCTCTGTCATTGACAATTTCGTTTTCAATTAAGCCAGTGCTTCTAACAAGTTGAGAGAATGTGCAATTGAACGTGCATTGTCGGGTGACTGTTTATAACAAACAAACAGAGCGTCTTGAAGTGTATATATATAGGGGAGACCGGGGCAAGATGAAGGGTAGGGCAAGATAACGATTGTTTTGATTTTTCCGTTTTCCGCTAGGTAGCAGGATCAACCGAATAATACTGGCTCTCCTATAGGCATTTCGTTAAACAGTAGTATAGTGAAGCTGAAGTTGTTAGTTGCGAAGCTTTGATTGTTTACCGCTGCCCCAATGTAACTTTTGTGCATGTGTAAATAAGCTCTGCTACACACAGATGCAGGCAAGATATATCATTTCTCCTTAATATTTATGAGTAATTTAGTTTTAATACTACATATTACCATGAATAAATGTCAGTTAATCGATTTCCTTCATGGAAAAATGGAAACGAATATTCTTGAACAGGCAGTCCGGGGCAAAGTAACGGGGTAAGATAACGAGCTCGTCATCTTTCCCCGTGTTTCAGAATTTATTAAACTATGTTGTCTATTCTATTAAATCCTCTAAACACTTGTTTGTTTGTGTTTTTGTCCGCTCGACCTTGCACCTTACACTGGGGCAAGATGACAATTTTTTAAGGTTCTGAAAAAATAAAATTATCCTTTGTTTTTCTTTAGTTGAAAAATTAAATGGTAATGTATTTAATACTACAAAGGACTACTCTAACACTTCACGTAAAAATAATTCTTTTATCCTTAAAAATAAATTAAAAAACAACAAAAACTGTTAACGTAGTCATCTTGCCCCAGTCTCCCCTATACATTGATAAAAAACATTTCAGTGGAGCCAAAGACGTTTAAATTTATACACCGCATAAAAAAAACGTTCGCACAAAAATACAATCGTACAGAACAAATCGTACAAAAACAAAATCGCATGAAAACAGGTTGTACTTTTATCACCGAAATCCGATGCAATTGTCATTTGTATGGATGAAATTTTAAAGAACTTTAAAGCAGCGAGCCTTAATAAGAGTATTTTTTAACACCCTTTTTTTAATTTTATTGAATTCAACGTGGCACTGCAGTTACACGAATGTTATTGAAGAATCATCCTATTTTGCTTTATTTAGTTATGATTTTTTTTATTTTTGTCACTGAATTTTTCTATATAAATTGGAAGCATTTAAGAATCATTCCTTCACAGTTTCTGCATCTCAGTAAACGGTTTCATATGATTACCAATAATATAACAAATTTCATAGGGTACCTTTGTTACCACTGTGACATTACCACTGACAAAACACTTTTTTGCTGTTGTAAAGATTATTCTCTCAATAAAGACTATTTATTACCTCTTGAAAGAGATCTTCGCCGAAAATTGTCATTGAATGATTCATGTTTATTGGTATTTTTTAAATACAGCACTTTCGGGACAAATCAAACAATTACTGATCCATGTTAGTTTTTCACTGCAAAATAGTCAACCTCCCAATCGTCTTGAAACGATTCATTTTTTTCGAATATTTTTCGCTTGCAAGATATGAAATATAGTTAAAAACTAGTTCCACCCATAAAATTATCAACACTTCACTGTTGTCTGTTATCACTAACCGTAACCGTTCCAAGTAGAAAAAGATATCAATTCATAACCGTACGACACCGACAGCTAATAGCAAAATTGATATATTTGATTTCTTGACAAAGAATTTCCCTCCAATTTTGTAATACAATGTTCTTAATAAGTTAATTTCTTAGAGCAATGGCCGGGCCACTTAAAAAGGCTCGGTGGGCCGCAGGCTTAGTATCGCTGCCCTAGGCCATTATGCAAGAGTAGACCCTACCTGAGATCTTTAAAAGTAGACAGTATATACCATACACTGTCAAATATTCGTTCAATCGGTAATTTGGAACAAATAAATGTGTACGACTCACAATCTCAAAAACCTAGGCACAAACCGGTTTGGCCGACGGCCGCATTTCGACTGAATGATTGACCTATGGTATTAGGCCTAGGCCTAGACATGGGCAACGATCATCCTATAATAATACAGTCTTACCATTTTTGCCAGTTGACATGCAGTTTGAAATTCTCTGTTTTTCGGAGAATATGTTCGGGAATAATATTTGACCATTTAAATTATACGGATCATGATCTTTTTAAGACAAAATCAAGAACGAAACGAGCCCCCCCCCGCACTTAGGCGAGGCCACTTAGCCACTTTACACATATCTTAAGACGTCCCAGTACTTTCAGAACTTACAACCAGGATCGATGATGTAATAGTAATAGGCTACCACTGCTCCCATTTGTTACGAATCAAATTTATATAAAACCATTTTAAGACAAAAAAAGCCCTTTGAAAGAACTGACACGCGTGATTGAAATGTGGAAGAATGGTACATCTGCTTCGGAGGTATGCAAACGATCCAATTTTTAGGTTCATTTGAGCATGCAACACGCATAGGGCAGCTTTCGAACGCAGCATATGCCGTGTTACTAGAGAACATCTAATGGAGCAGAAAATTAATTTCGATTCTCAATGTGGTATTGGTCACATTTATCTCTCTAAATGCATTCAAGCAATTTTGTAACTGGAAGAGTTTGACAGAGGACAAATAATTCGGTTTCGAGAAGACAAATGATCCTCTAATCCAGTGTTCCGCAACCCCGGTCCGCGGACCGATGTCATGAGTCCGTGGATGCACGTTAAATCTGTCGACTACGTCGATTAGGAGAGGGGGTGCCGCACAAGGAACATTAAACAGTGCGACGTATTTCTCACTCACTTTTTCCGTGGACAAATACTACCGATCCGCACAAGGAACATTATAGTGGTTAGTTTTCTTAGGTTTGGGAAACTTTTTTATGGAAATCACTTAATATTCCTTGTTAAATCACTTTATATTAATTTTTTAATGTAGCTATATTTTATTTAGAAGTCAAGATTAAATACAATTAAATTCAAATTATTAAATCAAAACAGTCTAAAATATAAACAATCAACATCCTCCCCCTCAGCGGGCCGCAGTAAAACTAACAAACGTTGACCGGTCCGCGTCGATAAAAAGGTTGCGGAGCACTGCTCTAATCGACGGATCGCGCAACAGATTGATTGTAGTGATGTTACTGTTGCAAGTCGCTAGAAGATAGGTTCCACAAGCCACATCCCAGCGTCAATTAGGCTCAGATGAACAGGATGGAGAGAAGATGGACATTCAGTGAAAATCGAACACGAAACTGAAGGGACTGAAATATTTTTTCAAGATATATAAGATATTGCAAGAAAAAAAAACCCGAAAAGCATATCAAAAATTAAAGTTTATCAGAGTTTATTTTATTTACATAGATATGTATATATGTGGATGCATTTAATAAAAGTCACTGAAACAAAAACATTCACACGAACTAAAAGAAAATTAACAGAAAATTTTAAAGTTTTTTGAAAGACAGCATTTGTTGAGTTTTTGGAAAATAATCTGATATTTTTCTTTGCATTGTCTTTTTAGCATCAAATTGTCAACAAATTGATTGAAGTTGCCCATTTTTTTTGTTGTTCATTTCACCATTGGATTATGCGCCTAAACAACTGCGCACACTTTTTATAATGTTTCTCATTTCGGATGACGCGGAAACAGGAACTATAAAATTCATTTCATTTTCGTCGTCGACATCTGTATCACTGATATTTTTTGAGCTCTGAACAAACTTCAAAATGTCTTTGTCTGCCATAATTGGGGCTGTACACACATTGTCATCATCTACTCCAACGAATTCTTCCGATGGTACAGTAGGACAGTCCAATCCGGCTGGTATTTTCCGTATTTTGTTCATTCCAGGAAGGGAAATCTTGTTGAACGATTTTCGTTTCGTTTGAAGAGAAAAAAAGTCTTGGAAAAAATACTTAGCTGTTCGTCAGAACTGTTGTATTATTTCGTGTTAACCGATATTTCGTTTTAAGCGCTTTCGCGTTAAATGTGTTTCACTGCTTTCTGGTCGAGTTGAGGTGACAAAATTCGTAATCGAAGTTGCTTTCTGTCACACTGAAAACACTCCATGTAGAGGGACTGAAGCATGTCGAGACTCAAAGTCCTCCGGTTGTCATGGTGGGGAAGTTTGGAGATTCGGGAGTCAGGCGTCCTCCTCATCACTTGACAGTATTTCAAAATTAAGTGGTCCATGGGCACCAGTCCTTTTGCAGATCCATAGTATGAAGTTAATACACAATCAATCATAAAATGTCTGCTCTCACATACTAAGCATAACACGTAAAATGAGCATGTGTATTTTTAGCATGCTTTTATTAGCTTCACTTGTATGTAACGGTATCCTTGAATTCGATTTTTACCCACTTTAAAAGGTCAGATTAATTTGAAATTTTGCACACTTGTCAAGAATTGATGACAATACAAAAATTTCATAATTTTGTTCCATTGTTCTGGTCAGGATTAACGATTTCCTTCTGGAGAGGAATTGTTGGCGCGAACGCGCATTTCTGATCGCCAAGTGCGATCGACTGACCGCCAATCTTGTCAGATAGACTCTGAATTCGCCTTACAATTCCTTAATTACTGAAAATCAGATTTTAATGGTTTTATACTCCTTAAATAGATTAATTACAAAAGCGTGTTTTTTAATTTATTTTAAACAATAATTTATTGTTTAATTAATTTGTTAATTGACAAGGGAAGAAATTAAACTTAACAATTTTCTTTTTTTCCCTTCGGAAAACCATCGAAATATTTTTGACTGTAAACCTTTTATATAAATTATCAAATAATCAAAAATCTATCTGGGTTTTTTTATTATTCAATAAAGAATGCAATTTTAGTTCTAGAAAATTCAAAGAAAATGAGAAAGGTGCGCAGCGTTAAGAATCCTAGAAGCATGTCAAAGTTCCCTTTAGGGAAAAGTAATGCAATAAAAAAAATATCTAATCTAAATGTATGAAAAATCTTTTAACCCGAAGGTACAATTGTGTTTAAGGATAAATTGTGTTTATTTTATATAACTTATATAAGAGATACTTACTTATATATAATACTTTTTCAATGAAAAACAATCGGTAATTTTGTGTGTGTTTTACAGTCACTTAATTATTAATTAATGAATTTTATTAATTGTAATTATATAACATTTTCAAAAAAAAAAATAATTCGACTTACTATAAAACTAAACTATTTTTTTTCCTTTTACGCATGGAACCTTCTAGTACAATTTACATATTAAATTTATATGTAACGTGAATAATCTATGAAGAGAGCTAGGAACCCCTTTTATAAAATTAAAACTTACAACATGCAAAGAGAAATAAGATCTTCACAATTTCCGACCAATGACGTGAGTGGTCTGTAGTAGAAATACTATTTTTGTGTTATTCAGGAACTTAAAAAGGTTATGGATTTTTCATATAAAATTTATAGGAAAAAAATCTAGTCTACCTTTCCCGGACGCATCAGCGTGTCATGAGTTCAAGCCTAGTACCACTGAAAACCCCGTGTTGAGCGACAGTTGCACGTTATATCTGACCAGGCTCAAATGTCCTCCCATTGGTGTGATGGGGAAGTTAGGAGAGAGGGGTGCCAGCTCAGGTTTCTTACTCGTCACTTGATCCTGATTCAAAATTACGAGGTCCGTCACCAAAATCCCTCGAGCAGCTTTATGGTTTGATGTTAATATACCGTAAATTCCAGCGTATAATGCGCACCTGTACTTTCAAGCTGCATTTTTTAATTTTTAGGTATATTTGCCTCATAACACGCACCCTCTTTTTTAAATAAGGAATCTGAAATGTACATGGCAATTCTATTATATTTTGAAGTCATTTATTGGAGGTATTGTACCAATATTTTTAACGTCTACAATTGTATTCCTTTAAGGCTATTTTCGCCCTATGCACAAGAATGTGAACTTAACGCGGAGCACATTTTCGAACTGAGAAAGTGCTTCAATTTTTATAAAAACTTGTGACATGGTAACTCCTGCATTTGTTTATAATACTGTGTTTTTCAAATTTCAAAATTTTTCATAAATAATTACTTTTTCCTTTTAACATCTAAAGGGATAACTCATTTAGCATTATGATATAGGAGAAAAAAATGCGAAAAACATTTTATATATATAAAAAAATATTTCAACTTGGATAAAAATGAGCAGTATGATAAAATAAGTGATTCTCTAAAGGATAGTGAAGCAAGAATATATTATTAATGTGTGTGTTTGAGTACTTTTATATATCTGAAAAAATATTAATCATTTGAGTCCTATTCTTTAACATTAGCCGAAAACAGCCTTAAATATTATTAGCAATGTCGTTTCTTTTAAATAAACAATGTTTCGATCTATGTGGAAGTCTAAACTGAACTCAGTGGTGCAACAGCCCATGAGGGCCAAGGCTTACTGTACTTATCTTAGTTTACGTAACCTTAGGAGTTGCGGTGTATGTGTAGACGTTTCGGCCAAGTGGTCAGTATGACGTAAAACCCCTAATGTTTAGTTCCCAAGCAAGCTTGGTACTTATTTATAGACTCATTGAAGGGATGAAAGGCTGAGTTAACCTTGCCCAGCCCGGGATTTTAACCCCGGAACTGTGGCTGGGAAGCGAGATACACTATCACTCAGCCACTGGGCTTCATGTAGAAGTCTAGTTTTTTATGCTCAAACTTTCTTTTATTTTTGAAGCTATCATTTTTATACCCTGCATATATAACGCTTTATTTATTTATTTTTTTTGTATTAAGAGTACACGTTATACGCCGGATTTTACCGTAACTCTCACTCAGTCAGGACACCTCTATTAGCTATATCATTGGCAAATGAGAAATCTTTCGAATTCGAAAAAAAAAATTAGGAATTAAATTTCTATGAAAAAATTCTGAATTTAATCTGTATGTAAACTCTTATTTTGAACCATGTTTCAAAAACAATTTTCTTAAGCAATTTATATAATTTTTAACACGCTTTTATAAGTTTCACTTGTATGTAATGGAATCTTTGAACTCGATTTTTACCCACTTTAAAAGGTCATATTAATTCAAAATTTTGCACACTTGTCAAGGACCGATGATAATACAATAATTATCCTGATAAGGGACAATTAGGAATGCGATTTATAGATTTGGCGACTAATTCCATATGCCATTTCCAGATTTGGTGACTAAAAGATTAAGGTACAACCCTAAAACCGCAAGACTCGTGCATGTGAAAAAAAAATTATTTATGTTTTAACTTTTCTAAATATTTTTCATTTTTGTAAAGCAATATACGTTTAGAAGTGATGTGCGAATTAACATTATAGAAATACGTTTAAAAGGTGTTAAATGTATGTTCTAACTGCTGAATATTTTTCATTTTGATAAAGCAATACGTTTGGAAGTGATAATACGAATTATCATTATAACAATACGTTTAAAAGGTGATAATACGATTGACATTTAATGTTTTTCTTAACACACTTTTATTAGTTAGACCTATATCTGTAGAGACGGAATCTTTGAAATATATCAATATGGGACTCATCAGAGGTCTCGTAAACGGAGAAAATAAATACCCTTCAGACTCGTTAATTAATATCCATCGAAGAGCAAGACTAATTCTGGCAGCCACGTATTTCCGGCTCCAAATATCAATCTGATAGAATAAAAATTCAACAAAGGAAAAATGATAGTTTTAAAAACTGAATAAACAGACTTTTATTGTAGATCGAACTAAAAAAATGAAAAATAAATTATAGTTTAAAAAAACCAAAAAACACGCTTTTATAGTGTGTGTGTGAATCGAACTAAAAAGTAAAAAAATAATTCTTGATGTAATAATAAAAGGATTAACGAGAAAATTAATGTCGTTGTGGTAAAAGCGTAGGGTGCTTGATACTACCTTTTTACACTAACTCAGCATTTCGGAATAAAACTAGTAAGAAATTATAACAATTGATATATAGAGCCCCCCACGCTTTTACCCTAATGACATTATATAATTTTCTCGTTAATCATTTTATTCTTATATTAAGAATTATTTTTTTACTTTTTAGTTCTCGATTCACACACACACTCACTATAAAAGCATGTTTTTTAGTTTTTTTTTAAACTATAATTTTTCACAAACTTTTTCTCACTGTTCTCTATTTTTAGCGCATCTGTGAAGTGGGAGGAATTATTTTTGTAATGAAATTTATCATGTCAAGTATCGAGCTGTTTTCTCACGAGAAACAACTCGACGGAATTTTTCAGAGTGCGTCATTTTAGCATTGTATGGCTCAGATATACCCCAGACTTTGGCTACAAATAGGATCATTCAAAATTGGAACGAATCTCATAATTTGATGAGTAGAGCCCACACAAACACGTACCGTGCTTTCCTTTAAAAAAATCATAATAATGCTTGCTATTATGGGTTAAACTCATGTGACGTCATAATCACTTGGTAAATACAATCATGCGTTTTCATCCAATCAGCTCCATCGTCTCACTATTCACAACTTTTGACTTTAACTGAACCTTTTTTTATAAGTATACATATTAGTTACTAAAAATATACATAGGTAAATAAAATGCAATTACCGTAAAACCCGGCGTATAATGCGCACCGCCGTATAACGCGCACCTATATTTTCGTGCTGCATTTTTTAATTTTAAGTATGTTCGCCGTATAACGTGCACCCCCTTTTTTAACGAAGAAACCTGAAATATATATACATATGCAATGCTGTCATGTTTTGAAGTAATTTATTCAAGGTATTATTCCAAAGTACAGAAAAATAGTATATTTCTAGAACTACAACCCTTTAAGTTCAGAAGGGGTGTCATTTCTTTTAAATAAACAGTATTTCAATATTTGTAGAAGTCTAATATTTTTCTCTATGCTCATTTTTTAAAATTCTCACAGCTCTCGTTTGTATACCCGGCGTGTAACGCGCACCCGTAAATATCGATCGTGTTTTTTGTGTTAAAAGTGCGCGTTCTACGCCGGATCTGACGGTAGTTGAAAATACAAGAATTATTATTATGACAAACCTTTCGAAGAAACTTAATATTTGCACATGTTTACCCAATTATCAAATTTTAAAATGTACGAGGGTTGTTCAATAAAGTAATAAGACTAAAATTAAAGAAAAAAATCAGAATACCTTTTATCGTCATTATTTGCATGTGGTTTTTTTTTTCAAAATAACTTCCATGCCACGTAATGCATTTATCCCAACGTTCGGTCCACTTCTTAAAAACATGTAAAAGACCGCTTTGTGTGAGAGCTGTTTCAAAACTGCCTCCACAGCCTTTACTCATGCTTTGTTGCTCACAAAACTTTTGCCTCGTAATGGTTTCTTAAGTTGGGGAAACAGCCATAAATCTCATAGAGTGAGATCAGGACTGTACGGAGGGTGTGGTAAAATCTCTACGTTGTTCTGCTGCGAAATACCCAGTACGCAACGAGCAATATGTGGTTGGGCATTGTCATGGTGCAATAGCAAGCCATTTCGAAGCAATGGACGTTTTCTTTTAACGTGCAGTACCATTGCTCACAATACATTCGCGTAGTGCGAGTAGTTTACGGTAGTACCGGGTTCGACAGCGTGTTGATACACAATTCCTTCATAATAAAAAAATTATGGTCATAACTCTACCAGCTGATTTCACAGTTTTTGCTTTCTTGGGAGTAGATGAAGATGGATGCTTCCATTCACTGCTTTGTTGTTTTATGGTTGGATCATAGTAATACAACCAAGTTTCGTCTGCTGTGATAAAGCGTTTTAAGATACTGTTGCCTTCTCGTTCCAGTCTTTAATCATATCAAAGGTCTCCGATGCTGATTTTTGCATATTTTTGCTTCCATTGAGACAACTGGCCGCGTCTCGTAGGCGCCCACAAACACTCTTCAGTTCGATCACGTGATACTCAAGAACATGAGTCTGTACACGCCATCTATCGGTAGCCTTTGTTAATACAGACAACAAACTTTTCTTATGCCGCAGAAATTAACATTCCAATGAGTGGTTTGCTGCAGTAAAAAATTAGTCCTATTACTTATTGAACAGCCTATGTATCTAGATTTTACAAGTACAAGAAACCGTACAAGTTAAATTATTTGACGGCACGCCTATACATCAATAAACATTTCTTTAGAAAAAATGGTACGTTGATTCATAAGGGTTCGGCACCCCTGGTTTATACCTACTTCACAGTACAAAGCAACACTGAAGGCTATTGGCAACGGACCTCGTCATTTTGAACCTCCGAGAAGGACATCTCTGCGGGCACCACCCTCTCTTAATTCCAACACCCCATTTACGGGAGGACATTGAGCCTCGACAGATTTAACGGCATCGGTCTCCTCTACACAGCGGGTCTTCAGTGACTTTAGGACTCGAAACCGCGACACTCCGGCCCCGAGTTCTTGACCATAACCCCTTGACTACCGCAGCCCCACCTAATTATTTCCTAGAATAGTTAGCTAGTTAACTGTGGCGCTTCCGTGTGAGAGTGCGCAACTTCGTGTGTCATGGAAATTGAGCGATGACGAGTATACTCGTCAATCACAGAGTAAGTGTCGCTGTTAAGGTATTAGATAAAAAAGATGGGTTTGATTTATAAAATTGCCAATTTTTTATTACTAATACTTAGTGTATGGGGGGGGTTTCTATGTACGGCGAAATAAAACAATATGGATTAGTCGCAGGTTCAGGAGGCCGACAGTTCTTTCGACCGTAAGGTTTTATGGATATGTACGAATTTTATTTTTTGACCGTCACAATTTCCTAACTGAGAGATCTAAAAACTCATTGATTTACTTGTTTCTTTACAGCCAAAATATTTTCTACCTGTCTTAACACCAAGGAAGTTAGGGAGTAATTCCTGTAGAATTGATCACAGTCCTCTTGACAAAAGGCATCCTTCGTCTTCCCACCCCAATAAAATAACTATTCCATAGGCAGTGCGGCATTGGACCATTAGTGCATTACGGCATTGGGCCATCAGCACATGGCTGTATTATCAAACAGTTGATATTTACACTATTCGATAGCTAGGTACCTTCGGGACAGCAGCTGTCCATGGTCGACGTCACATGGCTGACCATATCTGAAGGAACCCTATTATAAATCAACTTTCCGAATTTTGCCTTTGCTCCTTTTAGGCTAACATCTAAAATAAATTATCATCGCACATAAATAAATTCGTTATGTGAGCTTATACGCTGTTTTAGCCGATGTATACAAGGACACAAAAATTCATTTTAAATTTATCACATTTTTTATGTTATTTGTTTTACTGCGGACTAACCTCAAAACATTTTAAACATCTTGAAATTTGAGAATATGTTTTGTTTTCTCCAAAAATTACAATTTAAAGAGCCAATGGCCACTACTTTTTACGCGTGACGAGTATACTCGTTATCACACAAAATCCTGCAACTTCTCCGTGACGAGTATACTCGTCAATTGCAGTTAATTGGTTAAGTGTAAAACTATTAATTTATGACGGCCGCGGTAGCCTTGTGGTCAAGGTATCGGATCGTGGCTGGCTTGTCACGAGTTCGAGCCCAATACCACTAAAGACCCACCGTGTGAGGGCAGCAATGCACGTTAAATCTGTCAAGAGCTCAAACGTCCTACCGTTGGTGTGGTATGTTAGTTAGGAGAGAGGGTGCCAGCTTAGGTGTCGTCCTTGTCACTTGCCCATGGTTCAAGATTACGAGGTCCGTCACCAAAAGCCCTCGTGTAGCTGAAGAGTGCGACGCTAATATTCACTCACTCATCACTTTACTACACACTTTATTTGACTTGGTCAGTTACTTCACGAAATACCTAGGTATTCTGGGAAAGAACTGAATTATGCATTGTAACAGCAGCAGACATGTATAGCATATTATTTTTTAATAAACTAATAGCTTTTGTTATAACTTACAGCAATGGAAAAAAGCATAAATCCCTCCGAAATTCTACGTTGATATTTAGAATCTCAAATTGTAATAAGGAATACTATGTATCTATATCAGAGTTCATATTTAATGCATGAGTTGAGCTCAATGCAACACGAAGGGCTGAAATAGACATTCAGAATAGGATAATAACAGTTTGATATATTTCAGTTTTATTCAGAAGTTTTTTGCCTTTTGATACTAAACGTGCTTAATTCACGTGTTTATTTAATGGTGGTTGTGTGCCGATGGGAGATTTTTTTCTCTATTAATATGAGATACACGTAATTTCATGTTCGCTTATTTTATTTAAATGCATTTTTAAGAAAAGATTTGGTATTTCAAGTCAAAATATTAATGCTTCATTTTAATTTGGTGAATACCTTTTCATATTCTTGTAGGACTTTCAAGATTACAGACACTTATTAAAATGTAATTAAAATAAGTTAGAAAGAATAAAAAATGTAAAAACGGTTTCTAGTTCTTTTTTTTTTCTTTTCATTTTCGTAATCATTTTTTGTCTACTTGAGTGATCCGTACGTACACCAGATATATAAGCAACGTTTGAAAATATGAACTAAAATTAGATAAAAACGACACTTATAGACCGAACATTATTTTCCTATTTTTTTTTCTTTTGAATACATTTAAATATCTACGAGTATCCAAGTTTTATTTTTTTGCTAAAAAATAACTGAGATATCTAAGCAAAATTTATTCTGTATAATAATTGATTCTCATGTGCGTAATGTTGTAATTTACAACTATTAACATCGATTTCTTTAGTTTCAGGAAGTGGTAAAATGAAGCACCCCACAGTATGGCGAAGTGAGTGAATATTAACGTCGCACTGTTCAGCTACACGAGGGCTTTTGGTGACGGACCACGTAATTTTTAAATATGGTCAAGTGACGTGGATGACACCTGAGCTGGCACGCCTCTCTCCTAACTACCACACCACACCATCGGGAGGACGTTTCAGCCCTCGACAGATTTAACGTGCATCGCTGCTCTACACGGCGGGTCTTTAGTGGTACTGGGCTCGAACTCGTGACATGTGTGCCATGATCCGATACCTTAACCAATGGGCTACCGCAGCCCTTACAGTATGGGGAAGACAGAACCTCAAAGTTCGACTAAATTTTTACTTGAAAAGCTGTAGTACCTTGCATATCAATGATGGGGAGCTTTTACAAGTTTCACTTACATGTAACGGAATCTTCGAGCTGAATTTTCACCCACTTTAAAGTGGGTGAAGGTCAGATTAATACGAAATTTTGTACACTTGTACAAATACAATAATTTAACAACTTTGTTCCGGATCAGAATCATCAAGACTAATGATTTCCCATTTTCAGATCTCGTCCCACATCTGGCAACTAATTCCAGTTCCCATTTCCAGATTTTGGCGACTAAAAGATTAAGTTATATTTTAGTTCAATTAACTATAAAAGTGTGTTTTTTAGTTTTTTTAAACTGTAATTTATTTGAGGAAATGATAGCTACAGTTATGGCCATGGTACCCAGGTAATTACCGTAGAATCGGGCGTATAACGCGTATATATTAATGCCAGAGCCAAATCCCCCCTCAGTTCATTGCCTTTACCATACTTTAAGTAATATGCATAGAAAATACGAAAGAAATGCATTCAAAAATTTTTAAGATAGCAGGTTTTAAAAAACAACTTTGATAAAAAAATACAATCATCATAAAAGTTTTGATCTTGTTGCTACTAGTGCCACCATCGACAAAGGCGACATCAAGCCTCACGAAATTCATCAGGGCAAAGGCTAAGTGACGCCTGTCGTTAGCCGTAGCTTTGAGAACCGTACAAGTGACAGGACAATTTAGCTCGTTTCTACTCCCAATTTTTAGGGAGAACACCTGGGGGAGGTCAAGAGGCCTCCCACCTTTCTTCCTCTTCCACCAACCTCACGAGAGGACTTGCGGCTCGACGGCTATTTGAAGTACCTTCATGCCGTGAAGGCACTAAACATTTACAAACATCCATGTCTTCTCCGGGATTCGAATCCAGGCCCAACGGCACAGCAGTCAGCGTCCCTAACCACTATACCGGATGGGCGACAGTTTCGATCTTTATTTTTCTAAAATATAATGCTTAATATCAGATATTTCAAATTCATCGCTTTTATAGGATAGACCTTCCTCGCTCTCTATATTATTAATTTTTTTCTTCCTGACAGCTCGATTTTTTTTCCTACATAAAATGGCAGAGATAAAAAAAAATTTGAATTTTTCAGTCCAACATTGATTCAGAAACGTAGCCAGATACCTAATAATCGTCAATACTATCTTTTATTAAGAAGAGTAATTACATGAAACAAATAATAAAGAACTGTAGGAGAATAATACTGGGTTTATGAATGCGAGACGGCGATGCTGTTTATTAATAGCTATCATCCAACCGTCGCTGCGGGTTAATTAACTTAGAAATAATACATTTATTTGAATTGTATAGTATTAACTAGTTGAAACTAACTTCTTGGAAGATATAAGTTATATTCAAGTATATTTTCTTCTGAATGAAATCTCTTATGCTATTGAGAATCGTGTTTAAAATTCCTCCACCACCCTTCGTTGACTCGAACTATTTACTTTTTAATGGGCCTTTGATTACCATCCCACTAACTACAGATTACATCTAGTCGAATGACGCCGCTTCAAGTGGATGACACTCCACTAACCTTCCCTATACTTAACGCGATCAATCATCTCTTTCCAAGAGAAAATTAAAATCGTTCTTCTTCCTTCCTTCCTTTTTATTATTTTTTAAATACTACTTACAGTTTATATTGCAATTTGCAGTTACTATTAAGTGGGAAAATTCGACTTTTGCTAGAGGAAGGGTTTCTTAATTTGAAAAATTTCAGATTTGGTATTGGGTAATCATTAACATCTCACTTAAAATCAATACTGTTAGACAGTTTATAAAAATTTGTTAATGTTTTTCCAATTTCCGTGCCGTGATCTCGGATTCGAATTTCGAATCCGATTTGAACCCTATCCGAGGATGTTTAGTCATCTGCAGTTGGCAACACCTTAAATGTAAATGAAAACGTGCTATAAATAGATAACTGCAGATGACGAAGGGGATATAGATGGTTTTGTGTTTGAGTAATACGCATATCCACGAGATCGGGTCCGAATGATTTTTTTCTTTAAATGCTTTTTAAATGGAAGTATATTTTTACGTTTACTACAAGTAGATATAGTAACATGTTTTTGATCCTGAATAAACTGCTTTTAAAAAACTTGATCTCGTAATTAGACCTACCACTTCTACGAATACTCTCGTAGAGAACAAATACTATAACCAATGGCAACGAATTTCATAATTCTGAGCCATTATCAAACCACGAGGATGACACCTCGGCTCAGGGCTGCGGTAGCTGAGTGGTATAGGTATCGGACCGTGGCATGCCTTGTCACGAGTTCGAGCCCAGTACCACTAAAGACCCGCCGTATAGGGTAGCGATGCACGTTAAACCTGTCGAGAGCTGAAACGTCCTCCCGTTGGTGTGGTGTGGTAGTTAGGAGAGGGGGGTGCCAGCTCAGGTGTCGTCCACATCACTTGACCATGGTTCAAAATTACGTGGTCCGTCGCCAAAAGCCCTCGTGTAGCTGAACAGTGCGACGTTATTATTCAATCAATCAATCAGACACCTCGGCTCCACGTGACTCCTCCACGCTCTAAATCAGTGGTCTTCAAAGTGTGCTACACACACCCCAAGGGACAAGCTTGAGCAAGTGAGTGTTTATTCGCGTCTCAATATAATGCAGGTTATTGGCGACAGACCTCGTAAATTTAACTGTCAAGTGAGGAGGAGGGCATCCAGTGGCGCAACGGAGAATATTAGCCCCCCGCAAAGTCTGGTTTTACGCCTCAAACAGGGTCTTTTAAAGGATTGCAAACCATAACATACCCCTAGAATCCTGCCTTCCCCCTGTGATGCGGAGGTTGCGGGGTGTACGTTACGCCACTGACGACACCTGAACTGGCATTACTCTCTCCGAGCTTGCACACCATACTAACGAGGGTACTTTGAGTCTCGTCAGATTTGAGTTCAGCCTCTCTACAAGGCGTGTCTTCAGCAGCATTAGGTAGTCGCGGTAGTCTAGTGTCAAGGTTACGGACTCGTGGCCGGCGTGTCATGAATTCGAGCCTGGTACCCCTGAAGACCCTCCGTGTAGAAAGGCGACGCAAGTTAAATGTGTCCAGGCTCAAACTTCCTCCCTTTGCTGGGGTGTGGAAGTTAGAAGAGGGGACACCAGCTCAGATGTTGCCCTCATCCCTTGACCATGGTTCAAAATCACGAGGTTCGTCGCCAAAAAGTGCTCGAGTAGCTGAATAGTGCGACTTTAATTTTCATTCACTCATAATTCTGAAAACCTACTAAACGACGAGGATGACACCTCGGCTAGCACCTCCACGCTCCAACCCAGTGGTCTCCAAAGTGTGCGAGGTGTACCCCAGGGGGGGCACATCAATAGGGGTGTGTTTAGTAAAGTACCACTATAAAGCAACACAATGGGTATGAGCGACGGACCTCGTAAATTGGAACAGTGGTTAAGTGACGAGGACGACACCTGAACCGCACCACATCAACGAGAGGACTTTGGGCCTCGACAGATTTCAGGGGCATCAGTCTCTCTACACGGCGGATCTTCAGTCACACCATGGCTCGAACTCATGACACACCGGCCATGAGTCCACGCCCATAAATACTAGACTACCTTCGTAATCGGGTGCACATGAAGGAAGTATGCCATAAGAGATGTATATAATAAGCCTACTTCCTTTTCAATGCCCTTATAGATAATGCTACTAATCAGCCTTCCTTTTTCAAGCTTTGAGTTTGCGTTTGAATCACTGAATCTGGCAATAACCGGCTAATCGTCTTTTGATTCGAGAATTAACACAACATTATCGAATACCATTTTAGATAAGTCACCTTTTTCTTAATGAGGGACTGAGAACTTCCATTCATTTTATATTTCGTAGGAATTCGCTCAGTTTTATAAACAAAAAGTATGAAGGGTGGCTGGCAATAAAACTGGTTAAACTCTACTTTCTTATAAAGTAGTCCTCAGTCTGCAATGTTTATTGTAATGCAGTGTTTATTTTTTTAGTTTCCAAAATTTCAATTATATACCTATTTGAATCATTAGAATTCAAATCATTTTTTTCTCATGCAGAATTTATTGTAAAATTTATATCCGTGATTGTCTTGTGGTCGAAGTTCCGGATTTGTGGCTGGCGTGTCATGAATTCGAAACAGTGCCACTTAAGACCCACCGTTTAGAGCAGAGGTTCCCAAACTTTTTTGTCTCATAGACCCCTTGCCATGTTTTTCGGAATAGGGTAGACCCCTGCTTAATTAATATTGAATTTTTGCAAATTTTTCAACTTAAATGTCTTTTAGACAGCTAGTACTACAATTACTACTTTGAAAGAATTAAATTTATAACTAATGAAGTATATAGAGTTAAAAAAAACAAATGTTAATTAATTCATTTAAAAGTTAATTAAAATATATAAAATAAATGTTAAATAAAATAACCAAACAACACACAATTGATTTTAATGGGTGGGATGAATCTGGCGCTACAATAACAAATCTTCAACATTTAGTGTCAATCTTGTCAGGTTTAACCTTAAATCTCCTTTGTTAGTAGTGTCCAGTTTCTTTTGTTTTGTTTTGGAGATTGGCAACTGCACTGAAACTCCTTACTAGGAAAAATAATTAAAAACTTCCTCACGATATTCCATAATTCGCGACAAATAACAGATTTGCCTTTCTAAAGCCGAAATTGCTGGCATCCGTTTCTAAACTTTAAAATCTTCATTGGTACGTATCACGATCAGTTCCTGTTGTCACGTGACATTTGTTTTTCATTATAACTATATAAATTCATTGCCTACTGTGGTATTACCATAGTGAAAGCATTCTCAAACCTGGTTTCAAAATCTCTATAAAAGGCAGTTAAATGTTAAACGTAGGTTAAAACGAGCTGACAGATTATCTGGGTTAAATTGAGAAAATTCCGGACCTCCAGCATTATACTTCTTTAGTTTAACTATGAAAAGAAACGCTGAAACGCGGTTCCTGTTTTAAAAACATTTGCTGTCGCGTTTTGTGGGCATATTAACACCTCATTAAATTTAGTAAATAAATCTGCTAAATAAGTAAAATCTGTGGTTTGCCCCCACTTGATTAAATTTTCTTTTAAAAATTAAAGTCACGATCAGTTTAACGAGAGCCAATATCACATAGACCCCCACTTATACCTCATTGACCCCTAACTTATTTTTTTGCTGACGTGGACCCCCTGAAGGTCTTCATAGACTCCTAGGGGTCTATATAGACCAATTTGGGAATCACTGGTTTAGAGGGAATTGATGCACGTTGAATCTGTCGAGGCTCATATCCCTTGTTGGTGTGGGGTGGAAGTTAGGAGAGGGACTGCTCAGGTGTCATCCTCTTCCCTTGACCACGGTTTAAAGCTAAAAGGTCCATCGCCAATAGCTCTCGTTCAGCTTTATAGTGCAATATTTATTAAACTCTCTCCCACTCACCCGGAACGTGGGGTAATTAAAACTATTTTTATTTTTGGAATACGTGATCAAAAAAGTTTAGAGGCTACAGTTTTAAACTATTACACAGCATCAACTCGAGGATTTTGAGGGGGGTTATTGTAGCTGGCGATTTCTGACCACCACAAGGTTCTCTAATCTCAGCCAAAATATGTCGTAGAACTGCGATTAGATGACGAGGCGGACATTTAAGTAGGCGCACTACTTTCCTACTCAGGTGTTTAATGCTACGTCAATAAATGGAGTTCTGACAGATTAGCCCCTCCTTTCGATGGGTCGTTAATACTAAAGACACGAAGACACATGCATTAAAACATCACTTGCCGCCACGCTCGATACCAGACCTACTCGATGACAGAAACCCCGTATGGCAGTTACTTTTTTAATTGCTGCTTTATTGTGAGATTTTAACGAGATAACGTACACTTATCGACATAAATACAGTGAAATAAGTTTAAGGTACGTTCTTTTACGTAAGTTTACTACGTTCGGGTGAGTGAGTGAAGATTAACGTCGCACTGTTCAGCTGCACGAGGGCTTTCTTACTACGTTCGGAACCGGGATTTTAAAAAAGCGCATAAATGGATAATTTTCAAGATATTTAGCGTCACTCAGATTAGAATACATGCATAAAATTGTTTTAAGGACATTTTGACAAAAAAAATTTTATTTAAATATAATATTTTGGCAAATAAGTTAATTTTTTGCCAAAATATTATATTTAAATAAATTTAAAAAAAGATTATTCTCTATCTTTTTCCAAATGTTCTCCTTTTGTGAAAAATGCTTCTATTATAATAACATTTTGCCTGCATATAGCTCAGACCTCTCTACAGAGGCTCAACTAAAATTTTTGAAAAATTCTAGTTATTTTCAGAGTTACCACCAATTGAAATAATTATTGGCGTTTTTTTTTAAAATTGCTCCCCTCTGTTGTCGTAAAATATGAATAAACTCACTTCTAAGTTATATAGTTCAAAAATTCTAGTTGAGCCTCTGTACAGAGGTCTGAGCTATATACAGACAAAATATTATTATAATATCTAAAAGCATTTTTCACAAAAGGAGAACATTTGGAAAAAAGATTATTCTAAGTTAATTTTTTGCCAAAATATTGTATTTAAATAAATTTTTTTATCAAAATGTCCTTAAAACAATTTTATGCATATATTCTAATCTAAGTGACACTAAATATCATGAAAATTATCCATTTATGCGCTTTTGTAAAATCACGGTTCCGAACGTAGTCGGATATCTTAACGCCAAAAGGCTTGAGACGAAATATCGGTTAAAACGAAATAATACAACTGTCCCGACAAACTACTACGTATATTATTCTCTTAACACGAAACAAAAATCGTATAACACGTAAAGAGTTCCCCTCTGGGAATGTACAAAATACAGAAAACACCAGCCGGATTGAACTGTCCAACTGTATTATCAAAATAATTCAGGATAATAGATAAATGATGATAATGGGTGTTCTGAATTAATCATGGTAGACAAAGGCATTTTTGAGTTTGTTCAACGCTCAAAAAATAGCAATGATGCAGATGATTCCGACGATAAAAATGAAATGAATAAAGCAGTTCTCTTGTTCCCATGTCATCCGAAATGAGAAACATCATGAAAAGTATATTCATTTATTTAAATGCACATTGCAATGGTGAAATGAATAACTGAATGAAAGACATCAAACAATTTGCTCACAACTTAATGCTAAAAAAGACAATGCGAAAAAAAATACCAGATTATTTTCCAAAAACTCAATAACTGCTTTTTTTTTTTTACAAAAAACTTGAAAAAAATTTTGTATCAAATTTCATTAAAGTCTTGTGAATATTTTTGTTTCATTTTGATATTTAAATATACATACATATATAAATATCTATTTAAATAAAATATACTCTAATTCACCAAACTTTATTGAAATACGTTTTTTTTCCACTATCCATTAACACGGGCCTTTTAACACGTGAAAATATTTTAGTCCTCTCAATTTTATGTGTTAAACGATTTTCACTGTACGAATTTTGTGATCGGGAGGTTGTTGATCCAGTCTCGATTGCCTCATCCTCCGACGTACGATGTGAACAAAAGGTTCATTTATCCCTTCTTGTTTCTGGTATCATATAAGGTTGTGAAAAATTACGATCCTTCCGGTTTAGTGAAACACATCGGAAATATATTTTAACTAGCAGCACTTCCGAAAAAAATGTTCAGGTATTAGGTAAAGATGAATCCGGATGTTTTCGAATCAAGTCAAATCCTGTATTGAAATTCATTCGATAGTTACTCGTGCGATTGTCTGCAATGTTAGTAAACAGTCCTCTAAATCAGTGATTCCCGAAATGATCTACATCAACCTCCAGGGGTCTAAGATGGCCTCTAAGGGGTCTACGACAGCAGGAAAAAAATTGGGGGTCTATGAGGTGTAAATAGGGGTCTGTGCTATTGTACCAGTTCGTAACTTTAATTTTAACACTTTCAACGAATGGAATAAATATCTCGCATATATTTACATACTTAATTTTTCATTATAATATAAATATACATATCCTCGGCCTAATTATCAGACTCCGTAACTCCACCAGTGTAACTGATTTGATGTAGGAGTGCAACGCGCCCTGCGCTTTTTGGTGCGATTCTTTAATCCTTTTGTTTTGTCTACGCCATGCCTCAGTGCGCGCTCCGCTTTTAATTTATTCCTCGATCAGTATAAACACTACTTTTTTTTAATTTCATAATAAAACTATATTTCGAAGGGAGAGGTGGTGGGAAGATTTTAACATAAAATAAATACAACAGAAAGTAATATTAATGTACTACACTTCCAGATATAAATTATTTACACTACTTTAAGCGTTCGTTACACAAAATTTCTAACAATGTGTTACTTTTGCTGAGCAGAGATCCCGCGGGAAAAACCAAAAACTAACACTAATATACGTTATCCCCATGGCAACTACATTATATTGCTCGATAAAAATATCAAAGTAAACCATATTGTAATATCATCGCCTATTTTGGCGAACATAAGCAACAACGTGGTGCCTAGCCCTACTGTATCAAATTAGCATCCCAGATGGAGTTACGCAGTCTGATAATTAGACCGATGATATCTATCTATGATGAATTATAGAATCATGAGAATCTATCTGTGAATTACGAATCATGAAAGTTTTTAATTGTTTTTCCAAGTGGAAAGAAATTTCAGCACGGTTGCCAATCTCCATCACGAAAAGAAAAAAGGACTGGACGCTGCAACTGAGAAGAGATGTAGGATTCAACCCAACAAAATTGATGCCATATGTTGAAAATTTGTTAAAAAGCATCTTATTCATCTTTAGCATTAAAACCATTTGTTTGTTGATCAGTTATTTTATATAACCGTTACTAAATTTTAATTCAACTAATACATGCTTAAAATTAAGATGTGTTCGTTTTCTTAAGTTTTTCACTCTACACTTCACTACAGTTAAAAATTTTAACCTTTTAAAGTATATATTTATAAATAGCTTTATACCAACTATCAAAAACATATTTACGTTGATGAATTAGAAAAAATTCAATATTAAGTAACAGGGTTCTACCCCAAACCGGAAAAATAGCAAGGGGTCTATGAGACAAAAAAGTTTGGGAAACTCTGCCCTAAATGAAAATAACATGTATAAAGTATGAAGTAGAACAAAAATTTTAACGGTGCTTTTTACAAATTTTGTTTTTCCAATGATTAACTTTGGCTACTTGTACATCCAATTTTACTACTATTTGTAATTACTATTGCTAATTATTGCATAATTTTAACTTGGTATTTTTAATGTGGTAACTTTATTATACTGTAAATAAATCCTACAAACTTTTTTTATTTCATATCGTTAGTGTAAAACACGCTGATGATGGATAAAGGGGACAAATGTGATATTTCAAGTCAGCATCAAGAACTTTGTGTAAAAAAACGTTTTAGTTCTGCGAGCAATCAACACATCTTTCCGAGTGAGGGAATATTAACGTCACACTGTTCTGCTACATGAGGGCTTTAGGCAACGGACCTGATCATTTTGAACTATGGTCAAGTGACGAGGACGACACCTGAGCTGGCACCCCCTCTCCTATCTACAACACCACACCAACGGGATGACTTTTGAGCTTTCGACAGATTTACCGTGCATCGCTCCCTTACACGGTGGGTCTTTAGTGGTACTGGGCTCGAACTCATGACATGCCTGCCATGATCCGATACCTCGACCACTGGGCTACCGCAGCCCCGCATCTTTCCGAAAAGAGAAACGAACGTCAAATGACCCGAAAATATTAACTGGGCTCTACTTATTTCCAGAACTTATGAATAAAGCTGTTTACTTTATGTTTTTGATTGGAAAGTAAAGTACGAAAGCGTACGTGAAAGTATTCCAGTTTTGCTGGAAGTATCGTTTACTCTGGGAAAAAATTTAAATCGCATTTTAATCCAATCGAGCTTTTTTTAATGCTTTCTAGCCTTAGGCAGAGGACTAGAAATATGATTATATTATGGCTCATGGTGAATATTTTGATCAAAATCGAGTTGGTGGTATAAACATATCATCTGAGTTAGTTTCTTATGTATCGCGTTTATTTGAAGATTAAAATTTCGAAGTTTAGGTGAATTTCGCATGGATAAGTTACTGATTATACCCAAAACAACATTGGTTTTGTAGAGAGATGAGAACATCCAAGGTACAGTGGGAGATCGGTTAACGAACACTTTCACGAAAGATTTTTTTGTGTTTGGATAATGAACACATATTCGGGTAATGAACAAAACGAATTCTAACGAACACTTCTCGGCTCTGAAAAAAATTAATATTAAACATTTGTTATCATTTTGCATACAAAATAAGATCACTGAAAGGAGAAATGTTTAAAGCATGCTTAGTATTGATAATTACAAAATGAAACTTGAATTAACTATGAATTTAAAGGTCATTCAATAATTATTATTATGACTAAAATCAATACACACTTGAATACTTGAATTTCAATATGAATATCAATATTTTCTGACAGCTGATATGTTATGAACGAGTGGATTTAATGACATGCCGAATAAATTAAGCGAATTCTTAATTTCTTCATACAGTGCGGACTATAAAATATAAAGGTGCCGATGACGCGCTACCGCCGTAAAAATACATGAAATATGAGAAACGGACTAAAAATCGTTTTTCATCTCTCCTGATACCTATTAAACTTCAAAGTTCTATTGAAAAAAATTCCAATAGAATATTCATACAAATTAGACCATCACTTTCGGTTTTGATTTCATTCAAAACAGAAAATTATTTCATTTTGAGCGCTCCCCCTCGTTCATTCCCCATCCCCGAAATGTGTCTCCTTCTGAACAAGAGGAAGACGAAAGAGGACCAATGCCGACATCTGCCATTTAATATCTTTTGAAAAAGTGGGAGGATGTCAGAGCAATGGTCTTAGAATGACAACCAAACCAAGCTGATGTGAGTAGGGTTGGGGATCTTTACAACGACAATGCTATTAATTACTTCCGAAAAATCCTGAAAAAGAGAGAAAAGCAATCGACATTGGACATGTTCTTCAACGCCCCATAAGCAAAAGATGAAAAGGACTGATTAATATGCAAGACTATATACATGTATGTATTATTTTTTAAAAAACTTACTAAGAAATTATACATTTTTTTAAATTTAATTTTTAGGGTCTCCAGAACGAATTAATCAATTTCACATAGAAGTCTATGGTGAATCGATGACCGGTTAACGAACAATTCGGATAGCGAACATAGTTTTGGAACGGATTAAGTTCGTTAACCGATCACCCACTATATTCCCCCCTCAAAATTGTGTGGAAAAGATCAGAATCGTATTGTCACCTGCATGGTGCTCAAAACTGCTGCCAAAACGAATGACATAATCCAGCCCCCTTGACATGAGGAATTTCATAGACTTCGATCTGATGCTACTGTTGATCCGATGGGATGAAAAGAAAAACAATATTTCCCTTAAATATGTATAAATTATTTTAATTGATGATTTTTCCTTAACGTCACATTTTGTAGTAACACGAGGGCTATTGGAAAAGGGCTTCGTAATTTTGAACCAAAGTCAACTCACGAAGACGACTCTTGAGCTGGCACTACACTTTCAAAACTCCTACACTCCACCAACAGGAGGATTTTGAGCCTCAAAAGATGTAACGTACCTCATCCCCTCGACACGGAGGGTATCAGTGGAACCAGGATTCAAACTCATCACTCGCCGGCCACAAGTTCAAGACTATGACCACTAGGCAACCTCTTCTAAATATTTATAAACCTTTAGTTACGAAAAAAGATAATGAAACGTTTTTAAAATATTAGTTACTATCATTATTATCATAAGAATATTGAATATTTATGAATTTATTTTTTTAATTTATATAAATTACTACCTCTATAAATCTCTTTCTTTCTATATTTTTAACACGCTTTTCTTCGTTTCACTTGTATGTAACAGAACCTTTGAACTCGATTTTAACCTGTAGGGCAGCGATTTAAATGGTGAGTCGATTAATTCAAAAATTCTGTCACACTTGACCATTGTGAAGACTCAATGACATTACAATGATTTAACTATTTTAACCTTTTAAATGGTTCCATTGTCCTCAATGACATTACAATGATTTAATAATTTGCATCAGGATTAACGATTTCCCATTTCCAGATTTGGCGACTAATTCCAGATCCCATTTCTAGATTTGACAACTAAAAGATTAAGTTACAACCCTAAAGCGGAAACGTTCATGGTTGATACAAATAGTGATCTTTTTAGTGAAAAATATCATTGACTTTTCACCTTCTTCCGCTTTAAATATTTCAAACTTAACACTCTTCCAGATTTCTCTCAGTTGGCTGATCCTACATTTTGGAAACCAGGCCGTATCGACGTCTTATAGCAGTAATTCCCAAAGTGGTCTATATAGACCCTATATACCTATAGGCCTATGACAGGGATGGCGAAGCTTTATGGAACAACGTGCCATTTTTCTAAAAAAAAGTGTTTAATGAGGTATAACCGTGCCGTCAAATAATTTTGACTTTGATTATTGAGAAAATAATATCACTAAATACTAAGAACACAAAACTTTTTATTTGCTACGAAAAAAATACCTTTGCTCTGTATAGTTGCAAATGTTTTAGTTATACGTGTTATTGAAATTAACGTAACATTAGTGTGAGCTATATTGATGCAGATTGGATGACAAAACACTTATATTTGGATTGTAAGATGTTACTGTTAGTAGAATGCATGCATAATTGGAGCCATCTGCCAATCGGATTTTAAGTAATTAATTATTTTTGCTGTGGAGTTCGCGTTTTTGACGAGAGGTTTTGCTATTTGTTTCAAAATGCCGTTTTACAAACGATGTTCTGCATACCACAATTCTAGAACATAAAACACACACCGCTTTTGTCACCATTACTAATAATGCCATATTTCTAAATGCATCAAATTTGATATTCTCTTTTACTATCTTGCCCTTATTATTCCTTTGCTGAACTAACCATATTAAATAACGCTTAAAAATCGTAAATATAACACAAATAAACTTTAAAATGCATTTGATGCAATTAAATTGAATATGCTATACTTAGACAAACTTTGCATCATAAGCAATTGTATTCCACGACGTAACTAAGGAAAGCAATAACAAACGAGTGTACCCTCAACGCACCGCGAAAGATCACTTGCGTAAGTTTGTAATATTTCATGGTGAGCTTTGTTATTTTGAAATAAAATACTAACCATTTTGATCGCTGGCGTGCCCAAAATATTGTGTCGCGTGCCATGAATGGCACGCGTGCCAGTGGTTCGCCATTCCTGGCCTATGACAACTTGTAAGGAGTCCACGTCAGTGAAAAAATAATTTAGGGGTCAATGAGGTATAAATGGGGGTTTACGATAGAGGCTCTCATTAAACCACACCATGACTTTTATTTTAAAAGAAAATATAATCAAGGGGAAACCAGACTTTATTTATTTAACAGATTAATTTACTAAATTTAATGACATGTATTTGCAGTCACAGGGTTAAAGGATACATTTTATTAAAACAAGGGCCATCATTTCAGCTTTTCTTGCCAGAATTAAGCTAAAGGAGTATAATATTGGATATCGCGAATTTTCCGTTTCTCATTTTATCACAGACAATATGCTAAGATAATGTTTTTTGAACCTACGTTCATTTAAATGCCCTCCATTCAGATTTTGAATCTAAGTTTGAGAAGGCTTTGGCTATGGTAGACAAAAAAAAAAGGTTGGACACTACAAACGGAATAAATTTATGGTTAAACTCGACAAGATTGATGCCAAATGTTGAAAATTTGTTATTGAAGCTCCAGATTTATCCCTCCTATTAAAAACATTTTTGTTTGTTGCTCAAATATTTTATGTATTACTAAATTTAAAATTAATTAACTTGTTTTTCCCAAGTTTTAAACACTATACTTCACTATAGCTAAAAATTTTAATCTTTTAAAGTAAGTAGCTCTGTATCAGATGTCATAAAGACATTTAAGTTGATCAATGTGCAAAAATTTAGTATTAGGTAAGCAGGGGGTCTATCCAAAGACGAAAAACATGGCAAGGGGTCTATGAGTCAGAAAAGTTTGGGAGCCTCTGCCTTATAGGATGACAATGGGGTATTCCAGATTCTTAAAAAAATGACGCATTTACGATTAATTCATCAAAGAATATATAATATCTAAAAAACTAAAAAGAAGCACGGTTTTCATGTAGATCGAACTAAAAAAATAAAAAATAAATGATTTTTTTTAAAACTGAAAAGCACGCTTTTCGAACTAAAAAGTAAAAAATAATTCTTAATATGAAAATAAAATGATTAACGAGAAAATTAATGTCCTTGTGGTAAAAGCGTGGGGTGCTTGGTACTACATTTTTACACTAACTCAGCATTTCGGAATAGAACTAGTAAGAAATTATAACAATTGATATCGAGCACACCCCAAGCTTTTACCACAAGGACATTAATTTTCTTGTGTTAATCATTTTATTCTTATATTAAGAATTATTTTTTACTTCGATTCGCACACTGTAAAAGCGTGTTTTTAAGATTTTTAAAACTACAATTGATTTTATAAAAAGGGTTTTGTTCTATGTAGAATATTGATCAATATCAGAAAAATATTTAAAATTGTTTTCGTATATATTCTATCACTTCATATAATTGAGGAAAAAGTACTGTACGCGTATTTTTATCAGTACAATAAATAACCATCTCAACCTTTCAGCAATTTTCGTCTGCTTCAACGACGAACTCTCAGTGGCCTTGCACATGGAACCATTTCGCTTTCCCTTTGACATCCATCGATCGAACAACCAGAGGTTAAATAATGATATTTCTAGCTGAGAGAGAAGGGGAATTAGAGAGGGGAAAAAAAGGGACATCTGCGGCAGAAGAGAACGACAGGGTGATGTCTATCCCCGCTCACGTTCCAAAATGGAACGTCGAGCATTCGCACCTGTGTTTGACGGCAGTGCTCCACGGTCACTCGCAAGTTTACCGCACACGAGTGACGTCACGATTAAAAAATGTCTCTGTCGTTGCCAAGAGCGAAGGAACAAAAAGCAAGGGGAAAACTGAAGCGTGCTGCCTCAAGGCCGGGTTTGTCTCTGCGAAGGTTTGGCCTGGATTAAAGGACGGCGAGCCGCATTATTTTTTCATCATTGTGTTTTCTCCCTTACGCATGCCTGCTCTTTTGTTTTTCTTCTGTTGTTTCTGTGAATGAAAGCGGCTCTTTGTGGGATGGCTGTTTGGGTGATGTGTGTTGTGTGAGCGGATGTATGAAACCGCAAGCGATGGGCTTAAGTGACGCTCACTTCCGACACCGAATTTTATTTTCCTTTTTTTCTCTCTCTCTCTCTTTGAAATTCACACACTTGGAGTAAAACTTAAGTGGAATTTGATTTTCATGGAAAAAAGGAAGGACAGAAATGATCTTATCTTGCATTCCTTCTCGAAATGATTTTTACACTTCCTATATACATTATTATTTAATTGCCATATATAGAAATACATATTCTTCTGAAAAGCATTTGTTTGATAAACTGTAATTAAATAATATTTATTTAAATATAATATGCACACCCCATTTGAAAAGCATGTCATTTTTTTTTAATTTTGAGAAGTGAAAGAAATATCTGCTCAGGAAATATATATAGCAGTGGCGTAACATACACCCCGCAACTCCCGCATCGCGGGGTAGTGCAGGATTCTAGGAGGGCTCAAAGCCTGACTGACACCAAATACGTATTTGTTGTTGTTACTAATGCCACCTGATCGGCAAAGGCCAGATCAAGGCCCACGAAAGTCATCATGGCAAAAGGCTCAGTGACCGCTGTCGTTAGTCATAGCTTTGAGCACCATACAGGTGACAGAATGATTTGGCTCGGTTTCACCCCAATTTTGAGGGAGAACAACCTGGGGTGGTCAGGGGCCTCCCACCTCTCTTCCCCTTCCACTAACCTCACGAGAGAACTTGCGGCTCGACGGCTATTTAAAGTACCCCCATGCCACGAAGGCACTATACATTTACAAACATCCATGTCTTCTCCGGGATTCGAATCCAGGCTCGACGGCACAGCAGTCAGCGTCGATAACCTCTATGCCGGATGGGCGAGCTAGGGGCCTAAAATCTGACTTTGCAGGAGAGGGGGGGGCTAATATTCTCCGTTACGCCACTGATAAATTGAGATGTAATATAATTTCCATAAATTTTGTCTTGAAGGTTTTAGTTCAAAATGATATTGAATTCTCCAAAACTTCGCTAGATAATTAAATTCTAGTTTTATCCACCTTAACGGTAAAAAAAAGCATAAGCTAATCTACCTAAAACTAGAACTACAACGTTTTTAAAGCAAGATGATGCAACTTTGCATCAGCCGTGTATCTGGACCCATCAAAAAGTTTTTAGCGAAAGTCGTATGATTTTAATACCTTCCGGTTGATTATGACTATAAAAAGACGAGATCTCCAGAGCAAACAAAGGCTACTTTTGCGAGCCCCAAAGCAAAAACGAAGTTTAACCGTTTCTCTACAAAGGACAGAAAGGGAATTCTTTATTTCAGCGAATCGAGTTTTGTTAAAAAGACCCTGAATCCTGAACGAATACGAAATCTACCATTTCCGTCGTTAAAGAATTTGGGACTGAGAGTGAATGTTCACTTATGTCACACTCTAAAGCTACGTAGCGGCCACGGTAGTCTAGTGGTCAAGGTAACGAACTAGTGACTAGCGTGTTATGAGTTCGAGCTTAGTACTGCTGAATGGGAGCGATGCACGCTAAATCTGTCGAGAGCTCAAACATCCTCTAGTTGGTGTGGTTTGGTACATAAGATAGGGGGTGCCAGTTAGATGCCGTCATCGTCCCTTGACCATGGTTCAAAATTACGAGTTCTGACGCCAAAAGCCCTCGTTTATATTCTCTCAATCACTTGTAATTTGGATCTGTGATCAAGTGACGACACCTGAATATGCACCATATTCCCCAAACTTCCCCACCGCATCAACAGAAGGACTTTGAGCCACGACAGATTTAACGTGAATGGTTCCACACAGAGTGTCTTCAGTGACCTCAGAACTGAAACCTGCGACTAGACATCGCAGATCACGAGTTTGTGTCCTTTACTTCTAGGGTACCACTACCACTTTGTAAGGACAAAGTAACGTGAAGAGTGGAGAAACGAACTAACGTTAATGAACTAACGCTAAATGAATGAACGTAACTGGTAAGTTGATCTTGTCATCTAAAATTACGAGATTCGTCAACAGAAATATCATTGTTACTTTTAAGAACATGTTAATAATTAATATATAAATATTAATTTATCCAAAAGCCGCTTTAAGTGTTGCTAATGGTTTCCAAAATAATTTAGAATGTGTTTTAAAAAATATGTATAGTTATTCTGTAAGAATAACTCATGCTGATTAGTGTGTGGGAGTTTATTAACGCAGCACTTTACTGCAACATCAGGGCTATTTGAGACGGACCTCCGACTTTTGAACCCCATTCAAGTGCCGAGGACGACAACTAAGCTAGCACCACCCTCTCCTACCACAGCCCGCCAACGGGACGTACATCGACTCTCTCTGCATAGCGTGTTTTCAGTGGCACCAGGACTCGAACTCATGACACCCCGACCACGGGTTCGGAACCATAACCACTAGGCTACCACGGCTACGTTCTGATTAGAGTGAGAGATTTTGTGAGATTGTTTCATTCTTATTTGTATATTTGAAGCCCGGTGGCTGAGTGGTAGTACATAGAGTTTCCACGCCACAGATCTGGGGTTCAAATCCCGTACTGGGGATGGCCGACTCAGACTTTCATCCTTTTAGTGGGTCGATAACTATCAAGATTGATTAGGAACTAAACACTGGGGGTGGCGAGTCGGACTGACCACCTAATTGGAACGTTTGCTCATGCAACTCACGTATACTGAGATGTGCACAGTAGTACTTGGCCCTCTTAGGCTGTTGCGGCACAGAGTTTAGTTTATTTTTATTTTCAAAGAGTGTGAAGTTTTTAAAATTTATTTTTTAATACACATGCTCCAAATAGTTTCGAAAAAAAACTAAATCTGTTCAAAATAAATTAGTTATATCCTTTTTAATCTCTCTTTTTTCGCTCCTATATATAATTCAGTATTTGGGGGAAATTTGGACTTTGGCAATCTGATTTTAGAAAGGAAACTCCAAATTCCAGAGTTCTATCTAAAGCTTTCTGCGTTCGGTCCAGTTGTTGGTCGGAAACCTTGAACACATCCATTTTTCAATTGAAGTATAAATTGTGTGACTTGACATCACTCGTCAAAGATCTACACGGAACCTTCTCGGAAAATTACAGTTTCCCAGGACCATTAGGTGAAGGGAGATGACGATCAATAAATGAGTGAGTCAATCAGTCATCGTATTTTTTCCTTGTCTGTACACAAAGATTTTTTAAAAAAATTAAGGTAAACTCAAGTTGCTATATTTACCCTCAAGGTTTTTCGAATATTCCATACATTCTTTTAATTCCATATTTTGACGATTAATTTTTATTTGAAAAAAAATTAGAATCAGGAAAATCTGAAATATTTCAGTATTTTAGTGAACTGTACACCTTAGATTTCTAAGGTAAAAAAACAAGGAAGCGTATTGGTTATGGTCACGAAATCGTGACAGGCGTGTCATGAGTTCGACCCCTAGTGCCACTGAAGAACCACCCTGTAGAGGGGGGGAGGCTGATGCACGTTAAACCTTTCGAGGCTCAAAGTTCTACCATTGGCGTGGTGAGAAAGTTTGGAGATGGGGCGTTAGTTCAGGCGTCACCCTCGTTACTTTAACGAGGTTCAAAGTTTCGAGGCTCATTGGCAATGACCCTTGTGTTGTTCTACAATGTGCCATATATTAAAATTAAATCAGAATCCAAAGGTTAAATGCTTACGCACTGAATATTTTCATCTAAATTTTCACTTTTACGTTAGATTTTTTAAGAAGGCTTTGAAACTAAATAATTCAAATAAAAGCTCTTATCCAGCAAATTTCGCGTGATATGTAGCAGGTAAAAGAGTGAAATTTTAAAAATAGAAACGCCAAATGAAGTAACAACATTGCGATATCAATTCAAGTTGCAACTATGTACAAATTTAGTACAGAGAAACGAGAAAATCTGCTTTACAAAAGGCATTTGCGCATATTTAAACTGACGTCAGTACCGTTTGGAATGTTCGATCTGATAACTTTGTATCTTGACTGCGCTTTCTCTGTAGTAGAGGGGCCTATCGAAAAATTTTCAGGGGTATTTGTCCGAAGTTTCTTTTTCATTCTCTACTTTTCAGAGACCCATCAATCACAATGGGTTTTCTCTTGGACCATAAGTGCACAGAAAAATTTTTCAAGGGGTGAGGGGAAATCCAGGGTTGGAAGACCACTATTCTCGTATCATACCTCAGCACGACAAACGTATTCTTTTGATATTGTCAATTTGGGGAACAAAAGACAGTAAAACATAAAGTATTCAATTAATAATTACCATTAATTGATAAAATAAAGTGTTAATTATATGAATACTTAATTAAATTTTACGTATTCTTACTAATATTATAAACGTGAAAGTTTGTATGGAGAGAGAGAGATGTTTGGTACTCTTTCAGGCAAAAACAACTGAATGGATTTTAATGAAACCTTACAATAATATAGCTTATACATCAGAAAAACACGTAGGCTATAATTTATAAAGATATTGTGTGAAGTGTCCAAAATATAACGATAACTGTCAAGAAAGTAGGAAAAAATTCAGCCATCTGCAAAAGAGTCCGCGACAGCATAAATCTATCTTTTATGTGTGAAGCAAAAGTTTGCATTTTGTTTGTCTACGCCAGGAACTGCGAAAGCTTGAACAGGTGGCGTGTGAGGCTGATTACAATTTTAACATAAAATAAATACAACAAAAAGTAATGTTAACGTATTACACTTCCAGGAATAAACTATTTATACTAGTTTAAGCCATTCATTACACAAAATTTGTTACAATGTGCTACTTTTGCTGAGCAGAGATCAGCTTAGGAAGGTGTTTTCAAAAATCGACCAACAAGAGAATAAAAAAAATCCTTTTTATCAGCTATAAGATCTACATACTTAAAATTTAAGAAACAGCATTTTTTTTTTTGTTCAGCTGAGATATGAAAAAGTTTTTTTTGTTTAACTTGCAATTCACGTAAAACTCATTAAAAACTTCTTTATCCTTCAATCTGCATTGTTTAATTTTTCAATTCACCCTTGCTAAGAACGGGTATAACAGATAGTTATATATATAGGATCGAAAAGAATTCAACGTCTATGGGGGTCTGAATCCTTTCGTTGTGTGTGCTCGCCATTGACTTAGACTTAGTTCATTTTAACAAACCAAAAGCACAATAGTACTTAAGCGAAACTTCTGGGACTTTGCAGACTTAATGATATTTCATTAACGTCACACTTTAAAGATGCTCGCGATGTTTGTTGCCATCGGACCTCATAATTTTGAGCCACTCTGAAATGATGAGGATGACATCGCAACTCTCACTCCAGGTTTCAGAATTCCACACCACACCACCGAAAAGACTTTGATCCTCGATAGATAAGTATTCTACAGCATCAGAACTCGCATCCGCAACTCGACAACGGCATCCTTGAGTTCCTGTGAGTGAATGAATATTAATGTCGCACTGTTCAGCTACACGAGGGCTTTTGGCAACGGACCTCGTCATTTTGAACCCTGGTCAAGAGACGTGGATGACACCTGAGCTGGCACCTCCCCTCTCCTAACTACCACACCACACCAACGGGAAGACGTTCGAGCTCTCGACAGATTTAACGTGTATCTCTCCCCTACAAAGCGGGTCTTTGGGGGTACTGGGCTCGAATTCGTGACAAGACAGCCACGATTCAATACCTTCACCACTAGGCTACCGCGGCCGCCTTGAGTTCCGGACTGTGACTTGTACGAGCTCTGACTAAAAAGTATTTAAACTGAATTTAACGAAACTCGAATAATTTCAGAATTTACTATCATATACTCCGTATTTCTTTAAGATTCCAAAATGAAAGTGACCGTGGTATCCTAGTGGTCAAGGTATTGGATCGTGGCTGGCTTGTCACGAATTCGAGCCTTGTACCCCTAAAAACCCGCCGTGTAGGGGAGCGATGCACGTTAAATCTGTCAAGAGTTCGAATGTCTTCCCGTTGGTACGGTGGGGTAGTTTGGAGCTCAGGGGACGTCCACTTCACTTGACCATGGTTCACAAGATCATTCACCCACTCACTCCAAAATAAAAGTAAAATGTGTATAATTCTATTACAGTGAAATACGTTTAACGCGGAAACGCTTAAGGCGAAATATCGGTTGACACGAAATAATATACAACGGTTCCGACTAACTACTATGTATTTTCGTACATTCCCTCCCCCCTTAATACGAAACGAAAATCCCTTAACACGAAAAGATTTCCCTTCTGGGAATGAACAAAATACGGAAAACACTAGCCGGATTTAAATCTCCTACTGTATCATCAGAAGAATTGTGACGGGCTCACGCGTCTTTTCTTTAACATGTCCTTTGGGTTCTTTGGGCCAGAATTAATGGCAACTCTTTTCCAACCAAATCCAAGAAGGGAAGTGTGAATAAAGATGCAAATGAACAAGCTTTTAAATATCGGAACTTATAGTAAGCGAGATGGCAATGTAGGGGAATGTATGACAATTGATGTTAGTTTGTGGTTGTTGATGTCCAATAGAAGAAACGTGGCTCAAGTCTGAATGTGCTTTATGTGGCTGTGATTAGAAGTTATAAACGATCGAATATATTTAATTCAAGTTGCACACCACTGCATGCAACTAAAGAGAAGATTGACCTTACGTCAATACTGGTTTTGATTCTCCAAGTTGTAATAAGGTAGTATTGATTATTTAATATTAGAATCAGTGATTAGGCGGTTCGGTTATTGATAGTGATCTGAATTAAATTGTCTTATTATCTAAATATATATATATATATATATATATATATATATATATATATATATACATTGTTGTTGTGTATTTTGCCATCGTAGATTTTCTCATATTAATTATTATTATTTAATTTGTTAAAGGCTCAAGTTGAATATCTTAATAAAGTCATATTAAGATAATGATTCCTTCTAGTTCTTTCGTTAATCCTACACCTCTAGCTCACGTTGATACTTCGAGAGATGTTCTCCCAAGGGGAGGAACATCACAGAATTTATTGCAGGATATGATGATAATGTATGTACAGCTCCAATTATGACAGACAAAGCCATTTTAGAGTTTGTTCATAGCTCAAAAAATATCGTGCATGCATATTCCGACGGCGAAAATGCAATGAATAATGCAGCTCTTGTTCCCATGTCAACCGAAATGCGAAAGCTTGTAAAAAGTATGTTCAGTTATTTAGAAGCACATTTCAGTGATGAAAGGGAAAACAAAATGGGCGACATCGAGCAATTTGATGATAAAAAAGACAATGCAAAGAAAAAAAAATCAAATCATTTTCCGAGAAAACTCAATAATTTTCTTTTTCAAAAAAACTTGAAAATTTTGTATTAAAAATTTCATTCAGGTCTCGTGAATATTTTTGTTTCATTGACTTTTATTAAATACATGCATTTACACACATCTCTATGTACGTAAAATATTCTCGAATAAACTTAATTTTGTTGAAATATGTTTTTTTCCCCTTACAATATTGTTTAACACGAAAAAATATTTCAGTCCCCTCAATTTCATGTTAAGTGATTTTTACTGTGTATATGAAAAGTTTTAAATAAAAATATTTTTACTTCGTATTTTTTTCTCCCCTTACCTTGACCTATTTTAGCGCTACGTTTCGTTCTTTATTCCCTTCAATTCTACAGATCGTACCATTCTATCAACTCTATAATCTTGTGAACAGATTTCAGCGATATTTCGTCTCGTTCTTTATGGACGCTTCTTCAATGCCATGCATAATGCATGGCTCTGTTCATAAAAAGGGTGGGGGAAATGTCATGTGGAAAGTGAAAGCCCTCTGCTTTCACTCCTTCGGTGAGGGAAAAAGTAGGTCGACTATTTTTCCCCATGCTGCGTTTCATTGTTGCGATTGAGAAAGGAATTCTCTTAAGTGAGCAAAAAATGAGCCCAACCGTTTCTCTATAACGGATAAAAAGATTTTTTTTCTGTTTCAACGAACTATATTTTGCAGAAAAAAGAGAGTCTCGAATAGAATTTGAAACTTAACGCTGCTAACACACACATGATTGAACTCCACCCGAATCCGACGCTATTTTATTTCTCTCAGACACAGTGGCGCACACAAGGGGGGCCGTACCCTCCCCCTCAAAGCCCTTGATTTTTTTCCGATTGATTATAATTCTAAGTATATAGTACGTAAAATTAATTAATTACTTGCTATTAATGATTAATTTTATTAATTAATGCTAATTATTTATTCAAAAACTAGTTTTTTTACTGTGTTTTGTTCCCGAAAATCGACAAAATCAAACGGAGCATGATACAAGAATGGTGAACTTTCGACCACGGACCCCCCTTGAAAAATTCCTGTGCGCACCACTGCTCAGACACAAATATCAAAAATTCTACCAATGAAATTTCTTACTTTTAAAAAGAAAGTTTGAGTATGGATCGTTTCCAGCTGTCAAAAGTCACAATTTGCCACATTTCCTTTCCCATTGCGCAGTGGCGTAACCCCCCCTCCCATGGAGTAGTCCCCCATGCAAAGTCACATTTTGGGCCCCAAGCAGGATCTTACAAATTACTGTAAAATGTATACCATCAGACTTTGGGCTCCTAGAATTCTGCCCCCTCCCCGCAATGCTGGAGTGTAAGTTACGAAACTGTCATTGCCTTAAAAATGATCATCATCGCCATATCAGCACATTCGATTTATATAAAATAGTCAAATAAAAAAATAATTTTAATAAATTTAACTTACATTAAACTTGAAATTATTTAACACTTTATCTACTGCATTATGATTTACTGGGGTTTTTTTCATGCAATATTTTTTTTGAATCCCTACATTGAAAATTAAGGGATATACATAAAAAAGTACTCAATTTTTGGAAATTTAATAAATTAGAGCTAATTAATTAATTAAAACATTCAATTGTAAAATTAATTATAGACATTATGCACTTAAAATAAATATTCAAATTGTTTCTTTATGTCTTCATTAACATACAAAAAAATAAGACACTTATCTTTTGACATTAACTATATATATTTTTTCGGAACAAAAATGACTATCTTCGCAATCCGCTGAAAACGCCATCAGCTGAAAACGCAATTTCTGCTATAAAACTATTCGCCTTTCCCGCTAAAATACTCATCATAGAACCCTTGATTCCATATATCTTGGAAGAATGGATTCAAAAGAATATTTCTACTAAGTATCGTTAGATTATTCGTAAAAATGGTTATTCTATGTAATCTTAACCCTTTATCTACCGTCGGTAGATAAAGGGTTAATGCATATGCCGTAATAGTGTTTTATTTTTAATTTAAAAGTTGTCATCATTGTATACAGAATGCTGTGTGTATTTTTAAAATGTTCTCTTTCTTTCTAAATTGGGGCCGTGGTAGCCTAATGGTTATGGTCTTGAGTTCGTGGCTCGGTGTAATGAGCTTGAGCCTAATGCCACTGAAGACCTGCCGTGTGGAGGAGCCGATGCAGGTTAAATTTGCTGAGGCTCAAAGTATTTCCATGGATGTAGTGTGAAAATTCAGAGAGGTAGTGCCAATTCTATTGTCGTTCTGCTCAGTTGATCGAAGTTCAGAATTACGAGGTCCGTCGACAATAGTCCTACTGTTGCTTAAAAGTACGACGTTAATTAACACTCATTCTATAGAGTTTGGAATCGATTTTTGTCAACGAGTATCGAAACACGTAACGTGCGTTGTTTTATCTGCAGTGATATACTGGTTGCGGAAAATGGAGTTTTACAGGGAAAATACTCTTTACAGCATTAATTTGAATCCTAGAAGACTCGGGTGGTTTCCAGATGGGTGACTTTATTGCGTTTAGCGAAAATGATATCGCTAAGAAACCATCGATAAGTCTCTGGAATCGATTCTTCCGGAAATTTCCGTGAGGCTATATGAGGGAATTTTGAGATTGGTCGAGTGAGTCAGTCGAGATTGAAATCTACTTGTGCTCTTTGTATGCGCTGAGACAGAGAGGCGATACCTGTAAAAAAAATGGTCACCTTACTATTAGTGAACTGTTCCAAAGAGCCGTTTCTGCAGCGCTGTAAATTTTGTTTATCACGAGTGCGTTTTTCCATTACTGTAAATAATCTGCAATAATATTTCTTCATGTGTATACATCGATCATTGGCGCACACAAGGGTGGGGAAGGGGGTGTCCCCGGGAGTATCATTTATACTTAATTCACGCAATGATTGTGTCCAGGGTTGTCGAGTGCTCATGGTTGAGAACTTGTGTCCAACTTTGCTTCCATCGAGTTGGAGATTCGAGACCTGATGCCATTACAGATCTGCCTTGTAAAAGAGTTGATGCACATTCAATCTATAGCGGCTCAAAGTCTTTGTGTTGGTATTGTGTGGAATTTTGGAGAATGGAAAGACAACTCAGAGATGGTGCAATAGTACTTAATCAAGGACCAAAATAATTAGGTATGTCACGGTGGCGTTACGGAGAACATTGGGCTCCCCCCCCTGCAAAGTCAGGTTTTGGGCCCCAAGCCGGATCTTACAAAAGATGTCAAACTATATATACTTAGCGTCAATAAGACTTTGGGCTCTTAAGAACCCTGCCCACCCTCGCGATGCGGGGGTTGCGGTAGTGTACGTTAGGCCACTGGTCTGCCACCAGTTGTCCTCGTGTTCCTTCAAAGTACAACATTAATACGTTATACCACTGGTCTGTCCACAGTTGTCCTCGTGTTCCTTCAAAGTATGACATTAATTCGTTGCGCCACTGGTCTGTCACCAGTTGTCCTCGTGTTTCTTCAAAGTACAACGCCACTGGTCTGTCACCAGTTGTCCTCGTGTTCCTTCAAATAACGACATTAATACGTTACGCCACTGGTATGTCACCAGTTGTCCTCGTAATCCTTCAAAGTACGACATTAATACGTTACGCCACTGGTATGTCACCAGTTGTCCTCGTGCTCCTTCAAAGTACAACATTAATACGTTACGCCACTGGTCTGTCACTAGTTGTTCTCGTGTTCCTTCAAAGTACAACATTTATACGTTACGCCACTGGTCTGTCACCAGTTGTCCTCGTAATCCTTCAAAGTACGACATTAATACGTTACGCCACTGGTATGTCACCAGTTGTCGTCGTGTTCCTTCAAAGTACAACATTAATACGTTACGCCATTGGTCTGTCACCAGTTGTCCTCGTGTTCCTTCAAAGTACAACATTAATAAACAATCCCGCAATGATTGTTTTTGCGCGACAGAAGCTCGTTTGACTTGCATGAGGTTTATATTTGGACTTGCATTTTATTTTGAATGCAAATTATTGCAAGCACTTAATCGAAAACTTTAGAAAAGTTTGGTTTGAAGTTTATCTATTTTGTTATTATGTAAGTCAATTTGTGTAGAAAATTCAAGAAATACTTACCTCGCTTTTTTTTCCTTTTTCGAATGAATCGTCACAAAAAAAAACGTAATTTTTAAAAATCGCAAATGATTATTTAAAAAGTTATTAAAAAGAGCATTATTCTTAAGGAAAACATTTTTAAGTTTGGGATATGCTATCTCACGCAGGATTCGATGCGAATCCTCATTAAAAAATCTATACAAAAGAGTTGATGAGATTGATGAGTTTATTTTCAAAATTCACTCGTGCAAAAAGAACGGATACTCCTCCAGCTTGTATAGATATATTCCTTATTTTACACTTGCTAATTTTGGTGACGACAGAAAAAATAATAGATTTCCTCTTTTGTTTACATATATACTCAGGAACATTGAAAATAGCGACCCAAGAATGATGCTAAGTACACAATCGCGGAACTTTGTAAATAAGTACAGCGTAATGGTATATGCAAATGATCCAAGTTTTGTGCCAATATGCATGCTCATAAAGGCCGAGGTAGCGCTACAATCAAGAAGAGGGTGCTATAGATTCGAAGATTTATAAACATGACGATTACCCGCCGATTGTAGGAAGACTTTGGTAAGCGAAATATGCCAGGTAAACGTGCTAGAAGACATTTCTCACAGTTAAGCGAGTTTGAGAGAGGCCTGATCATCGGGATGAAAACTGCAGGCTGGTCGACGCACCGTGTTGCTGGCCAGGTGGATCGTTCGGAGTGTGCCGTTAGAAATTGTTGGGAGCAATGGACACGAGAAGGTACCCACGCGCGTAAAACCGGGTCTGGAGCGACCAGTAAGACCACGAGGAGAGAGGATCGAAGGATCGTGCGGCAAGCATTTGTGGACCCCACAGTGAATCGTTCAACGATACGAGCAGACGTAGGTGTAGCAATTGTTCCACAAACAATTTCCAGACACCTTGCAGAAACAAATCTTAAATCCAAGCGCCGTTTCCGTGCACTCCCTTTAACACCGGAACATCGGCAACTGCGTTTACAGTGGTGCCAAGCCAGATCAATGTGGAATGTCACAGACTGGCAAAAGGTTGTGTTTAGTGATGAATCTCTGTTTGTTTTGGGGACAGATGATAACCGTGTACGGGTGTGGGGGTGCCCTGGTGAGCAGTACAATTCCCCCACACTGTTCTACGTCACACTGCCCGCACAGTAATGGTCTGGGGGCCATAGCCTATGATAACCGGTCCACTTTAATTGTGATGCGTGGAACCTTAACGGGCCAACGTTACATTGATGATATTCTTCGACCCCATGTAGGACCTTTCCTAAATGGTCTCCCAGGGGCAATTTTCCAGCAAGATAATACTCGTCCGCACACAGCAAGAGTTTCTCAAGACTTCCTACGTCATTTTCAGACTCTTCCATGGCCGGCTCGCTCCCCCGATTTGTCCCCTGTAGAGCACGTGTGGGATCAGCTAAAACGGCAGATGCCATCGTGTTACTCTGTACATGATTTCGAGTTGGCTGTTCAAGATTTGTGGGCCCATCTGCCTCAGGACAACATAAGGTGTCTAATCAACTCAATGCCGGACCGTGTGGCGGCATGTATTGTAGCTGGAGGTGTTCCAATGCGCTATTAAAGTTGCCCAGTATTTGTGTCGTTGCACACCCTGTATTCGTTTAATTGTCTTGTTTTTGAGATCAAGTGAATCTCTCATCTGTGTCATTATGTGTATTAAATTTCATTTCAATCCGATGCTTTCTTCTTGGGTCGCTATTTTCAATGTTCCTGAGTGTATATTAGGCATAAAAACAAAAACACTTGTATGCTTATCACTGTAAACATTGCTACTTTTTTATTGTTTATGCATAGTGACAAGAAAAAAAATAAAGAAAAATAGCTTCATTAAGTTTTAGCTGTAGAAGAAATAAAACAATGAATCAATGCTACTTAGATGACTAACTTAATGTCAGTTTAAATTTCTCTCATTCATTATTATGTCTTCATGAAATAATGACATTTCTCAGAGCTGGCTTCTTTTCCCTATTGTTTTCGCTTTAATTTCGAGCTCGTCCTATATATATACGCTTCCTTTCTTTCTAAAGGATTATGTTATCCTTCTTTCCTCTCTATTCGCGCGAAACGTCTTTTCAATTTTCTTCATATATATATTCATGCAGTTTTTTTTACCACATTCACCGGTTACTTTAAATGAATGAAGAAATACTCAAGAATCATATTATAAAATCGTAATTTTTTAATTTTTGCTATACTAGTTGGTATACCCGTTCCTCGCACGGGTGAATTGAAAAATTGAACAATACAGATTGAAGGATAAAGAAGTTTTTAATTAGTTAATTTTACATGAATTGAAAATATTAAACAGAAAAAAATGCTTTTTGCACATTTGATAAATTTTAAGTCTGTTGATCTACGCTGATAAAACAGGATTTTTTTTAACCCCGTAACTCTCTTGTGGGTCGATTTTTGAAAACACCTTCCTAAGCTGACCTCTGCTCAACAAAAGTAACACATTGTTACAAATTTTGTGTAATGAACGCTTAAAATAGTGCAAGTAATTTACATCTGGATGTATAATACGTTAATATTACCTTCTGTTGTATTTATTTTATGTTAAAATTGTAATATTCACAAACAACGTCGTTCCTCACATTATAATGGAGATTCAATGGAATTATTGCGAAATGATGGTGATAGAGCCAAGTTGGCATTATTTTTGGCGACCATGCTGGCAGCTTGGCGATTGATTAAATGGTACAAAAGTTGATATGCTGTAGCGTCACTTGGCGGGGAGCTGCAACAAAGAGGATAGCACAATTTCATAGTGATCGGTCGAACGGTATAGGAGTGAAACGATTTCATATATACAAACATCCATTTTTATATAAGGTAATTCGAGGGGAGATACCCGTTTGTTAATAGTACTTTTATGCGTCGATAGATGTCAATTTTGAGGCACTTGTGTGAAGAGTCTGGTCCGACATTGAGTGTGGCTTGTGAATTTATCTGAATAAATCGTCCTTAATCGACCCTATTTTTCCATCTTTTAAACATTTAAAGTGCCGAGTAGAACTTTTACAACATTCCGTTCCTCATATTTAAAGTCTATAAACGTACTTGTTATTTTAATAAGATATTAGCAATATAAGTGAGTTACGCATAATGTTACACATACGATGCATGTAGAAACGGCCATAACGCTGTTGCAATAAGGAAATAAGCGTGTGTGGCATCCAACCCCTATTTTGGGGGGAAGACGCCACATGGTTCAGAAATAAAATGAAATGAACGTAATTTTTTTTCATTTTATAGCACTGTATATTATCGTATAAAATATAACTACAATTAATAATTAGGCTGTGAGGATGACACAGGGGAGATCTCCATACGACGAGGATGAGTGGTGCTGAAGTCGACTACTAGTTCAGGAAAGGGAAATTCGTTTTTAGCAAACTAATTATGAAAGAATTTTATTTTTGTTTTTCTGTAGTTATTGTTAGTTCACATTTAATTTGGTAATGTTTGTCTTATTTTGTGTGTGTGTTGTTGCATCTTACTCCATGACTGGTGGCTCCCCCAAATATGAGGGAAGATGCCACAATTAAATGAATTTCTTTAACATTAAATTTCTTATTTATTTTTGTTAGACACTTAAAAAATCGGATCCAAATTTTTATGATCTCCTTGTGTTGTTTTTCCAATCCCGTTCCATGATCTCAATGAAAGTAAGCACACCGATTCGAACCCGATCTTTCTGAGTTTCGTGATTTGTGGTTGGCAGCGACTGCCATGCAAATCGAGCGAGTATTTAAACTCGGCTCATGTTAGTTTTTCAAAGAAAGGAAGGAGAAACGGAAATATAAGAAGTATGTGAGTGGTTTAACTCTTAGAGGGAGAGAACAACTGGTTGGCAATGCAACTGCAGGTTGCATCACCATTTTAGATTAGAAATTAATTTTTACAATATTAGAAGACGGTTCGAATCGGATGTCTCTGGTAATGTTGCTTTTTGAACTTATTGTTTTTATCGCTCCAGTAACGAGCAGAGTGACTTTATGATTGATTATTAAAGGCCAATTTTAAGAAACTGTTTTTCGTCTTCATGCCTCCTCGACACATAAATTTCACTGCTAGCTTTACAAAATTTAAATTGGTTTACCAATAAGTGTAACAATTTTCATACTAAGAAGAGAATTAACTTGTATACATAACCAATTAAATATTGAAAAACAAGGTGTATTTTTTTCAGGTCTTATCATTTCGATTTTCAATGTACTAATCGAAACATCCTTAACTGTGGCGTCTTCCCCCGAATTACCATATATAGATTTTCTTAATTTCCCTCGAGAAAAGGCATTATCAAAGATAAGGATATTTCGTATTATACGAAATAAATTGTCGAATTTAAAAAAAAATCTCCATACGCCGCCGCGATATGCTCCACGAAGTTCGAGCCCCTTGAGTGCACAAACATACCTCTGTTGTTCATGTGTACTAAAAAAATCTTTTTTTTAAGGCTTTGTATAGTTTTTTTATAGACGCATTTAATTTTACACCAATTTGAAAAAATATTTCACCCGTTTAATAACATTTTCGCTCTAATGTCGACATGTTTGAAAATTACACGAATTATTTTTTTAATTCGGCTTATATATGGGTTCCAAATTTTGAGTACATTTTTGGAGAAAAAATGCATTTTCTTATACACGAATCAGCTTATATTCGGAAATATACGGTGGGCTGTAAATTAATACCACGAAAATAACTAATAATAACGGAAATGAGAAGATCAACATTAATTGGTGGCATGCGTCTCGCTTATAATTAAATTGAATGCAAAATCTGGCATCCGTTCACGAATTATTTGTCGACTATCGATCTAGATCGTTATCTATACCTTTGAGAACCGAATCGTTGGTTGAAATGATTTTCAGAACCAATTTCGAACGATCCACGGAAAAGAAACGAACCATCAACGATCATTTGTAAACCACCAGTGCGTACTGGAGGTTCCCCAAAAGAAAGAAAATCAACGAAAGATACGCGACGCTGTTCCGATTCCATCCCTTTGTGATCCTCAAAAAAAAGAAGGAAAAATGATAGGGGATGGTTCACCGCGATTGGTTGACAGCCAGTTCATTCGACGTTTAAAAGTCTATTTACCTCTGCGATCGATTTACAGATGTATGTAATCAATCACATTGACTGAGAGACCATGGTCGAAAACTATGAGACGACTTTATTTATACTGTTACGAAATTTGTGTAATGAATGTATAGAAGAGTGTAAATAGTTTATATTTGGATGTATAATGCGAGGTGTGACACACACACAAAAACGAAATTGATCCAATAAAACATTGTATATATTTACTGAATCAGTTTTCCGTGACAATATCACTTTCAAAGTTCCCTTCATCATTCACGCACTTATGCATTTGATGCTTTCATTGCTGGTAACAGTTCTGGAACGAGGTTCTTGGAAGTCAGGAGAATCTCCGATTTGCCTGAACCTATTCAACTGAGGTAAAATGGATTCCCTTTAAGCAAAATTTAACTGTAGTAGATAAAAAAAATCCGCATTCAGCCAAATTAGTGAATAAGGAAGATGCTCCATCACAGTAATGTTTTTGCTGGTCGGAAACTACTTGACAGATAGTGCCATATATGCTTTATTATCTTCGTGTAACAGCCATTCATCATTCCCTAATTCTGGCCTTTTTTTCCCTAATTTTTTCATGAAGTCTTTTTAGTACTTCATTGTAGTAGTATTGATCAACAGTCTGACCCCACTGATGTAAATGGAAACACACTCACCAGAGAATTTCCTGATTTATTCCTCCTCTCACCACTACCAATACTTCACAAACGTGGAAAACAGAAGCATTGGGGAGCGAATCTCGTAACTTTAAATCGGCAGTTAAGGGATTATTTATAAACCGTACAAATGATTAAAATAAGTGTTAATTTTTGTATATAATTTTATATATGACAAGCCCATGGGGTCACAGGTAATTATTAAACTTGTTCTTAATTAGTATTGTTAAATTAATTACAAACTACATTGTGCAGTACCAGTAGTGCACACAGGAATTTTTCAAGGGGGGGAGGGGGGGACGGAAGTTCACCATTCTTGTATCATGCTCCTTTTGAATTTGTCTATTTTCGGGAACAAAATGCAGTAAAAAACTAATTATTCAATAAATAATTAGCATTAATTAATAAAATTAATCATTAATAATAAATACTTAATTAAATTTTGCGTATTATATGCTTAGAATTAAATCAATCGAAAAAAAGTCAAGGGCTTTGGGGGGTATGGATCCCCAGGCCCCCCCTTGTGAGCGCCACTGTGCAGTACTGATACACTTATAAGTGTATTATATCAGTGTAAATGTTAGTTTTATTTTTTATTTCGTAATGAGAATTTTATTTGTTTACTTTCAGTAAATTTATAATTTTTTAAAATAATCTTCTGTTTCCGACCTTTCGATATGCTCGCGCCCCCTCATTGAGTTATCACGTGGGGATGGGGCCCCCGACAGTTTGAGAAACACGGTATCAGGACTTGTACTTAGTACTCGACTGCAATATGGCACCATCCGGGATCTTTCGTCTCTGAATGCTCGGCTACTGTGACCTTTGTACAATTTTTCATCCAGTTATTTTAATAAGAAAGAATTTTAATACGGATTTATAAAGGGTGTTTTTTAGAGGTATAGAACTTTAAATTGCAATAAAACAACGATGTATTATTCGATTGACATGAATTTTTTTATTCGAAAGATAATCTTGTGGCATTACATTTTAAATATGATTTCTGGCATAGGACTGCCACGGCTGGCTCGGATGTAGTCCAATCTGGACGTCCAATTTTCGATGACTTTTTCCAACATTTGTGGCCGTATATCGGCAATAACACGGCAAATGTTGTCTTCCAAATGGTCGAGCGTTTGTTGCTTATCCGCATAGACCAATGACTTTACATAGCCCCACAGAAAATAGTCTAGCGGTGTTAAATCACAAGATCTTGGAGGCCAATTCACAGGTCGAAAACGTGAAATTAGGCGGTCACCCAACGTGTCTTTCAATAAATCGATTGTGGCACGAGCTGTGTGACATGTTGCGCCGTCTTGTTGGAACCACAGCTCCTGGACATCCTGATTGTTCAATTCAGGAATGAAAAAGTTAGTAATCATGGCTCTATACCGATCTCCATTGACTGTAACGTTGTGGCCTTCATCGTTTTTGAAGAAGTACGGACCAATGATTCCATCAGCCCATAAAGCGCACCAAACAGTCAGTTTTTCTGGATGTAACGGTGTTTCGACATACACTTGTGGATTAGCTTCACTCCAAATGCGGCAGTTTTGTTTGTTGACGTAGCCATTCAACCAGAAGTGCGCTTCATCGCTAAACAAAATTCGCTTATGAAAATCGGGAACAACGGCAATCTCGTTTTGGGCCCTTTCGACGAATCTCTATGAGGCGTGAGTCTATTCATGATGAATTGCCAAACCAAACTGAGAATAAATCACTTGACAGCTGTTAAATCGGTCGCCATCTTGGAAAGTAATGCCAACTTAAACTTCTATACCTGAAAAAAAACACTCTTTATAAATGTGTGGTGGACAGTCCTCTGACTTTAAAAAGAATCGATAAAGTCTCGACACAGCAAACCAGACATGTCTCCTTCGAATTATTATGAAACATTTTATGTGTAAACTGAGCCGAAATATTCACCCCCCCTATATGTCTAGAGCTGAAACAAAAAAGATGTAAATTTTATATATTTACAATAATGCTCATTTTAATTTGAACTATTTTTGACTGCATTACATTTTCATTTTTATTTCTAATTTATTTTAGGCTAAAATTTGAACGAAAAAAAATCATTTTTTTATTGAGTTATTTAATTTCGCAATATTTCAACTGCACCAAAAAAAAAGTAATAAAAAGTATTGCTTTTAGAAAGAGGCATAGCGTTTCAAATAATTTGCTGTTAAATTACTGATTTTTTATTATAGTTTTTAAAAAAAAGTATCAAATAGAACGTTCTCCACTTGTGTAAAGAGTCTAGTCCAGTGGTACTCAACCTTTTTTTCTACTAAGCCGCATGCATGTGTTAGTCATTTCCCGCGGGCCGCAACATGTGGATAAATGGGGGGAGGGGAAGGAGAAATGCTTTAAGACCAAGATGACATTGGAAATTTAAAATGTGGAAAAGTTATCCAAATATATTAAATCTCCTGTTTCGTTTCTTTCAATTATTATTTTTTTATATTTTTTATCTTTGTCGCTAACACTAAATTAAAAGCATTTAAGAAACACTCCTTCATAATTTCTGCATCAGCGAACGGTTTCATATGTGATTACCAATAATATAACAAACTTCATAGGATGTCTTTGTTACCGCTGTCGTATTGCCATTAACAAAACACTATTCGCTTCCGTACGACACCGACAACAAAACGCTAAATTGATAAATTTGATTTCTTGACAAAGAATTTCCCACCAAGTTTTTAATGCAATTTTTTTTTTTTTAATTTCTCACAGCAATGGACCAAGACCAGGCCACTTAAAAAGTCTCGGTGGACCGCAAGTTGAGTATTGCTGGTCTGGTCCGACATTGAGTGTGGCTTGTGAATTTATCTAAATCCATCGTCTCTTTAATCTGCCTTATTTTTCAATCTTGTGAGCATTTTAAGTGGTGAGTAGAACTTTTATAATATTAGGTTCCCCATATTTAAAGTTTATCAACGAACTTGTTATTTTATATAAGATGTTAGCAATCTAAGTGAGTTACACATAATGTGTTACACAAACGATGCATGTAGAAACAGCCATAACTCTGCAGCAATAAGGAAATAAGCGTGTGTGGCATCCGCTCCCTATACTTGGGGAAAGATGCAACACGGATCAGAAATAAATGAAATTAAGTTTACATTTTTTTTTTATTTTACAACAATGCACACTCATGGACAAAAATTTAGCTCACCAAGAAATAATTGCGAGATCGTAACGAAAAGTGCATGTCGGGGAGATATGCAAATGATTAGAAATGCAGCGTAATTGCGCATTACGTATAGCCGGTAGAGGGCGTTTAACGTCGTTCTACGTGGAGTATAAAACAGGTAAAACACCAAAACTTGTTTGAGTGTGCTAAATCGCTTATAAAGGAAGAGCTGAGATACATATGCCATTACGCCGTTTTCGAAGACGATATCGGCAGCTATCGCAGTTTGACAGGAGGAGAATCATCGGCATGATGGAAGCTGGGTTGTCAGCTAGGCGAGTAGCTGGTCAATTAGGCCGCACTGATTGTGTTGTGAAGAGGTTTGGGGACCAGTGGATCCGAGGGATGTCATTTACACAAAGACCAGGCTCAAGACGCCCTCGACAGACCAGTCGTCGAGAAGACTTCCAAATCGTAAGAAATGCGCGCGTACAGCCAACTGCTTCATCGGCCGCCATCCAGGCACAAGTAGCACCTTCATAAGGGACCTCTGTGTCTTCTCGAACCATAGGAAGTCGCCTGGTTGGAAGACATTTGGGATCCCGGCGCCCATTACGTGAGTTGCCCTTGACGCCCACCCATCGATGCCGCGCACGAGGAAACTGGACTGCAGCGGAATGGAATTAGGTCCTCTTTAGCGACGAATCCAGATTCAATCTCAGCAGTGATGACAATCGTTTTCGTGTGTGGAGACCCTGTAATGAACGCCTCAATCCTGCCTTTGCTTTACAACGACACACCGCTCCCACAGCTGGTGTGATGGTATGGGGTGCCATTGCCTACAATACACGGTCACCCCTAGAATTGATCCGTGGCACCATGACAGCCCAGCGGTATGTCCATGACATCCTGCAACCACATGTGTGGCCACTCATTCAACGGCTACCAGGATCCATTTTTCAACAAGACATTGCTCAGCCTCACACAGCAAGGGTGTCACAAGACTGTCTCCGCGCTGTTACTACCCTTCCTAGGTCATCCCGATCCCCATATTTTTCTCCAATCGAACATATTTGGGATCATTTGGGACGGTGAGTTAGGCATCTCACGAGTTTGAACGAACTAGAGGCAAGGTTGCAGCAAATATTGAACGAAATGTCTCAATTCATACAGAACTTGTATGCTTCAATGTCCGATCGTATCTCATCGTGCACTCGCGCTAAAAGGGGTTCAACAGGGTATTAAATCCTCCGCTCTTTTGCCTTTTTCACTGAAATAAATTATCCTTTTTCTTTGATTTTGTAATTATATTTTTAAATCAAAGTAGTCATTACGTATGAAAAATTTCGTTTTATTTTGTCGACTTCTTGGTGCGCTAATTTTTTTGTCCACGAGTGTGTATTATCGTATAAAATATAAGTACAACTAATAATTATGCTGTAATGATGGCACAGGAATAAAGACGATGACTAATTCAGACTGCTGTAAACCGTTCTGCAGGAAAATTCGTTTTTAGCAAATTCAAGAGAGATCTATAACTTAGAAGAATGTGGTCGTCAAATGAATAATGAACCCGGGAAAGTTATTGCGAAGAAAGGATAGCGCGATATCCACCTCGTCACGTCCGGGGAGATGAAAGAGACCATAACCGTAGTGGCATGCTGCGATGCCGAAGGTAATTTCCTTTCTTAGTATTGTATTTTTAAGGTAAATGGAGAGAGAGAGAATTTCTTTAGATACCAGTGGTGACAGTTTTGATGAGGATAATAATGACTACTTTTGTGCTGTGTGTTAAGGATACTTTTATGCTAAAAAAGGTCCCAGTTGTGATTGGATTCAGTGTATCGAATGCAACAAATGGTTGCACGAAGATTACAATGATAATCATCTGCACTGAGTGAAATATTGTGTAGGCTATCATTCAAACCTATCTGTACTGTTAATATTTTTAGCAAGCTGATTATGAAAGAATTTCCTTTTGTTTTTGTTTTTCTATAGTTATTGTTACTTCATATTTAATTTTGTAATGTTTACCTTATTTTTTCATTTTCTGCAATGTTGTTGCATCTTACTCCATGACTGGTGGCATATTCTCCCATATATGGGGAAGATGCCACAGTTAAATAAATACCTTTAACATTAAATTTCTCTTACTTATTTTCATACTAAGAAGAGAATAAACTTGTATACATAAACAATTAAATATTGGAAAATAAGGTGTATATTTTTCATGGTCTTCTTATTTCAATGTACTAATCGAAAATTCCTTAATGTGGCATCTTTCCCTGATTTACTTTTATGATATATGTGGGAAATTTCCACATGAACATTCTTTAGAGGGCGCTGGCAACGCAGCCACCAGAGGGAGATGGGGATCAGCGAGCGGACTCTAGACGCGGAGGTCGAAGATCCGAGGCTGAGAAAGAGAGGACGAGAACAGCGGCCAAGTAGGGATCCACCACCCGTTGTTCACAAGAGAGACGCATAGGCGACTCTCAACACCAAATAACAGAGAGTATCGTGAAGATTAAAGTGCCATCAATTGTACTAGAGCTGTCGTTAAGAGCCAGAGGTGTTTAATCGAATTGTAAATCTTTTATTATATGTGTAAACGTCTGTCGTAGTGAGTAGAACTGTATCTATTGTCCAACATTAAACGTTAGTTTAATAAAAAACGAGTGTAATCATTGACCCCTAGAACTGAGCAATAATCCTTCATATATCTGAATTATATACAATTTTAAGTGTAAAAACTATTTAAAGATATTATTTTTTAAAAAAATTATACTATGTTCCTTATAAATTAATAACTTTTAAATTATTATTCTTACTATTGAATAATCACTTTTCTGTTGTTACTGTTTAACAACAAAAAAATAAATAAATAATAAAATTCTTTTCTTTCTAAAATTTACAAAATAAGAATAACAAATAAAATTGTTTATAGTTTTTATTCCTTCCTTGTAAAGAGTTAAGAACAAAGAGTTACAAATAAGTTTTTTACTTTTTTTCACTTTTATATAAGGGCATAATTAGAATTCCAAAGCCACAAAGAAAACAAGAAAACTTGTTTTTATTCATTTTTTTTCTTCGAACATACAATGAAAACTCTTTCGTTCTTCCATATTTTTCCCAGGTAAACAAACTACAGCAAAAATTCCATAAAATATACAGATTTTTCTGTACTCGTTTCAGTCGTCGTTTGAACAAAACAGCCTTCACCCAAACGGATTCGACGCTTCCAAACACCAAAATCGTCGTCGTTTAATCAGCGCAAACGATTTTTGCTAACACCCACGTCTCACCAAACGACAAAATACGATTAAAAATGGCCTCGCAGCAGCGTGGAGCTCTCAAGGTGAATTAGTTGCGTTTTTATTTTTGAATAAAAAAAATGTCAATGACGTAAAAGGAAGAGGGGGAAGGGGATTACGCCTCGAATTACAACGAGTTCTTTTTCATTTAAACATCTATTCAAGGTAACCGAATGTTGGCAACACAAAAAAACTCGCCTTGTTTGTTGATATTATGATCGTTTGGTGCCGAAGAATACGTAATTTTGACGATCATTCATAAGCGAGCGAACGCCCGTAGGTTCTTTGACCTCCAAAAGTAAACAGACGTGTTCGAAGTCTCGAAAAACTGGATTCTACTTTTTGGAATCCTTCCGGGTCTGACAATAGTTTGTGTTCTTTGGTTTTACAAATTGATTTCTGGTATTCGCCATTTATTGTAGTTTTGCTCTTGCGTGTCGTCAATGTGTTTTTCTGACGCAAGGCCGGTGGTGTGATAAGTGCTAAAAAAGTGAAACGGTGTTTTCGATCTTTTTTTTTTTTACTTTTTTTTTTCAGCGTGTTCTGCGCTGCTGGAAGACATCCGCCCACGAACCTAAAGATATCCGGCCACCGTGTTCTCAGTTTGCTACTGTCTTTGCCATTCAGGACAACGACTTGAACATTTTTTTCTTGCCCTTTCGTCTTTTTTTTTCCATTGACTTTTCTTTGCACGAAAACGACATTCATTTAATTTTGATAGAAGTAGCTATAGAATATATAATTCCACAACGTCACTCGATGAATCATTCAATTATTATGTTTTAAATCTACATGACAAAAAAAAATACCCGCAGGATTCTATTTTAGCCCACACCTTTATTTATCGCTGACTTGGCGAATTATTATCTTCATATTGGATAGAAATCCAATACAGGAAAAGGAGCTGCTGACGCAATTTGGCGTAATTTTTTTCCGTCTTTGCCAAAGGTGCGGGTTATAACATGATTTTATTAAAAAATAGAACAAGGATTACTTTTTTTAAAGAATTTCTATACGTGGGGTGGGAAAATGATATATTATTATTAAATCAACACAATATTCCATTTCTTATTTCGCGTTTGAGAAATTAAATAATTTTTTTAAAAAATTCGATTTTTTTAGATTACATTTTTTTGGGAAATGTTGCTGTTAAGTAACATATAAAGTTTATTAATTTGTCATTTTTTATATATGAGAAATTCTTTTAAATGGATCATTAGGTTTTTCGAAATTTCGGAAAATAAAATTTTTAAAAAAAATTACACTAAAAAATGTTTTGTCGGTGAAAATTTCACGAAAATTATTAAGGTTCTCAAAAAGAATAAAATAAAAGTTGAAACATACGTTTTTAACTCTAGGTTTATTTATGTACTTTCATCAGAAAACATGTGATGTAGCTGGATCCTTGCTTAGCCCTTTGATTTGGTAATATTACTAAGTCTTGGCGAGATTTTTCGACAAGTTGGCCACTCTGCCAAGCATGGAGGAAAATGTTACTCGGATTGATTTTGCTGATGGATTTTTGACAATAAGAGATTTGGCGAATTTTTTTGGAGGGGAGGGGCGCGAGAAGTATTAGGGGATTAAATTTAGACTTTACCATATGTGTGTGTGTGTGATGTGCAATATTTCGCACAAACTGAATATAACTTAAAATATTTAGGAAATATTTTTAAAAAGTTATGGTACATCACTTAAAAAATATCTCCAAGGGTTTAATAATACAGGGTTTAGAAATTCAAGTGAAATTACATTGCATGTTTGTTTGCATATATTTAAAAAAGTGCCTTTAAAGTTTTGACACTTCACGAGAAATATATGCTATTACAAGAAAGACAGAAAGTGCTTGTATACTTTAATAAATATATAAATTTTCAGCAGATCTACCACCTTTATACTAGCACCTTCATACTTCCATTTATTTAGACCTTTTCAAATAAGTGTTATATAAGCGAAGAAAGATTTTAGCAGAATTAAATGAAGCAGTATATATATGTGGCAGCCAAAGCCAAGCAGTCTTCGCGCGCAGGCGCAGCTAAGTGAAACAAAAACTGAAACTAGGAGACTGTGAACTTTTAAGAGAGGAGCAGAGAGAGAACGAGAGAGGTGCGCGAGCAGGCGTTACCTTCTGCATATCATCGTCAAACTTATCTGTTAAAATAGCTACCTTTTTAATTAATATTTGTTTAAGTTTTAAAATAAAATAGAAGAAAGACAAACGTCTTGGACCCCTTGTTGTCTCCCACAAATTATGGGGGTTCGGCCGGGATCGATAAAATTTCGATTTTGAACCAAAGTCTGGACAATGAACAAAAGCGTCCGTGAAGGAGACGCTCCGCCATTTTTTGGAAACTTCGTTCAACCTGTGTAGAGGTTTGAACTCAGCATGAATACTCCGCCTGTGTAGAGGCCGGGATTGAAAAAAAAATTTCGATTTTGATCAAAGTTTGGAACGTGAACAAAAGCCGTCCGTGGAGGAGACGCGCCGCCATTTTTCGGAAACTTCGTTCCGCCTGTGTAGAGGTTGGAACCCATCGACGAAAAATCCGCCTGTGTAGAGGTTGGATCCACTCACATATAACCTGCGAAGAGGTGTCAATTCGAACAATTTCAACTATATTACCTGCGAAGAGGTGAAATCAGTGGAATCGAAATTTTTCTTCAATTATTGGATACATCGTACGTGCGAGCAACAAGGGAGCTAGAAAAAAAAAGGTAGGATCTTTCCATATTTTTTCTAAAATGTATAAAAACGCTCTTAAAGAGGATCTCATAAGAGTTGTTGAGGATCTAGACGGTACTGTGGAGAGTACGGACACTATAGTTAAACTAAAGACTAAAATTGAGAACAGTAGTACATTTGAAAGTGATCCAGATTTCGTTAAAACTTTAATTCAAAACTGTATAGATGAGAGAGTATCGCGAAACGAAAGAGAGGTAACTTTAGAAAAACAGAAAATTGAGCTCGCGAAACTACAGTTAGCAAAATTAGAAAAAGAAGTCGAACTTCAAACGGCTAAAAATAAAGCATTAAGTTTAAATCCTGCAGCTAAAGTCGAAGAGAAACAGTTCGAAACTTTAAATAAGGAAACCGCAACTCATATTCGCATTCGAGAAGCAGAAGATTGGTTTAGGCCTATTGATTTAGCTAAAGAGTGTGATATTTATATTTCATCTAAAAACGGATCACATAAAGAAATTCCTACTACTTATGGATATACCCAAGACCCCTTTAAAAATAGATCACCAAACTTTAAACCAAAGATTAAAGAGAACTATCCCCAATATCTTGAAAGAGAAAATAAAAATTGCTATATATGCGGTGATTCATCTCATTACGCAAGAGACTGTGAGAAGCGTTTTAAACCTAAAGAATCTAACGACCACATCCATAATAGAATAAACGTGAATACTTTGAAAATCGAGAGCGAAAAACAAAATAGCGATGAATTTGCAAATCTTCAATACGTAAGCATTTTTGTAGAAAATCAGCCCGTAACAGCCTTGATTGATTCAGGTTGCCAGATCCCAGTTTTAAATTCCTCACTAATTAGAGTGCAAACACCTTCCGAAGAAATAATAACATTAAGTTCATGTTTTGGCGAACAGCGTATGGTAGAAGTTAAACCGATAAATCTTTCTCTTAATCAACACTCTCCCGGTCTAAGTGTTCGAACGGCAATATCACCGACCTTGACCGAAGGAATTATTATACATCCCAGTGTATATTCTGAAGTAAAGAAACTATGCCACGCAAAGAGCGATGTTTTATTGAATGAAAGTGAATCCTCTTTAGGTGCTCATGCTTATGCTTATCCTAATGTTGTTTCTGTTTCAAATGTGATAGAAAACTCTAGTTATGATTTGCCACATGTTAAAAACTTTAATACTAGAAATGATTCGAGTTCTCTAATTAAGGATTATAAATGTAATAAAATTAAGAGTACTAAGTTAAAATTGAGTATTGTAAGAGAAAAATGTTCTGATATAGTATTGTGTAAGAAAGTAAATGGTGCCATGAAAACGAGTTCCGGGACTTCAACGCCCCTTCACCTATGGAGAGTAAATATCGACGGTTTGTGTTGCTCCGGAAAATCTTTGAGCCCTGGCAGTGGAAACGAAGGAAAAAGAGAAATCGTTTTGAACAGACGTCCAGAACTCTAGAGAGGAAAATATCGATGCGTTCAACCAAAGATCAACTTGTTAAAAAAGACGTTCTTATGCCTGTGAAACACAATGTTTTCCTGTGGAACCTTCCGGATGTCGAAGAGGTGCCTTCACATGATGGAGAAAATGTCTAGTTCAGCAAAATTATGATATGTTACATCTTTGTTTATTTGTCGTATAGTCCTTGTCTGTTCTTTTTTTTTTGTATGTTTCAGATTCTCTGGTCTCCATGGACGTACCGCTGCGGTCAGCGTACAGTCAGGCTGGCCGTTGTGGCAGCCAAAGCCAAGCAGTCTTCGCGCGCAGGCGCAGCTAAGTGAAACAAAAACTGAAACTAGGAGACTGTGAACTTTTAAGAGAGGAGCAGAGAGAGAACGAGAGAGGTGCGCGCGCAGGCGTTACCTTCTGCATATCATCGTCAAACTTATCTGTTAAAATAGCTACCTTTTTAATTAATTTTTGTTTAAGTTTTAAAATAAAATAGAAGAAAGACAAACGTCTTGGACCCCTTGTTGTCTCCCACATATATACATAAGAATTCATACTTAATTGGCTTCTTGCACGCCAAACTTACACCACTGGCCATTAACACTGAAACATCAGCATCGGAGGAAAGTACATTTTTAAATTTGTAATTTTAAGGATATACATAGTACGAAATTAGTACAGACACCACATCTAGTACCACATCTAGCTGTTAAAATGGCTCTAACCCGGGTAGGTATTGAGTGGAACGGTCTTGGATGACATACGGGAAAACTGGCGTAACATATATCTCCGCCACCCCCGTATTGCGAGGGAAAAAACCTTAACTGGTTCTAAGTACGTATTTGGGCTTGGGGCCCAAAACTTGAATTTGCGAGGATCTCTAATGTTCTCCGTTACGCCATTGTACTGGTAATACAATGGTGTCAGCACGATCTTTCAGAAAACCATGAACAGATATTTTCAATGGTTGAGAGATCTGAAGAATGTGCTATCGAAGCCAGCAGTCGAATACCCTCAGTTTCGAGGTAAGTTATGACACAATAGGCAATAAGTAGTCTTGCATCATCTCATTGAAAGATGATGTCTTCGAGGCTTCGAAAATAAGGCACAGCCACCAGTCTTAAGGTATCCAACTACGTTCTGAACCGTTATTTCGCAAAAGCGTATAAATGGATAATATTTATGATATTTAGTGTCACTTAGATTAGAAAATGTATGTAAAAATGTTTTAAGGATAGTATTACAATAAAAAATTATTTAAGTACAATATTTTGACAAAAAATGAACATAGAATGACCCATTTTCAAAATATTCTCCTTTTGTGAAAAGTGCTTCTATTATAATAATATTTTGCCTTCAGACCTCTGTACAGAGGTTCAACTAGAATTTTTGAAATATATAACTTAGAAGTGGTTTTGTCCATGTTTTACGATAACAGAGGGGAGAAATTTGAAGAAGAAAAAAACGCCGATAATTATTTCAATTGGTTGTAACTCTGAAAATAATGTGAATTTTTCACAAATCTTAGTTGAGCCTCTGTACAGAGGTCTGAGTTATATACAGGCAAAATATTATTACACTAAATGTATTTTTGACAAAGGGAGAACATTTTGAAAAAAGGTTATTCTAAGCTAATTTTTTGCTGAAATATTGTATTTAAATAATTTTTTTAGTCAAAATGTCCTTAAACAATTTTATACATGTATTCTAATTTAAGTGACACGAAATATTATGAAAATTATCCATTTGTGCGCTTTTTTAAAATCACGATTCCGAACGTAGTCGGATACCTTAAGGTCTGAGAAACATAAAGCTGGCTGTTCAGATTACCGACGACGCGAGGTAATCGTATCGTATATCCAATGACTGCCCATTTCCTCACACCAGGAGCAAAACTGTATAACAATAATGAAGTTATGAAACCAGTGCCTTCAGACATGGAAACGCCTATCATGTTACTGCAACCGTCACCAGGACTTGTCTGAAAAAATGACCTCGTGCTTAGGGACGTCTTAAGACCTTTTGGGACTCTTTGCCCTTTCTCAAATATAGTCCCCACTACGACCCTTAAAAGTAGACAGTACATAGCATACGTTGTCAAATACTCGTACAACAGCAACCCAAAACAAACAAGTGTGCATGCCTTACAATTGCACAAACCGGCTCGACCGACTGCCACCTTTTGACTGAATGAGTAATGATGATACATGGAGGTAGGCATGAACGACGGTCATCACACATAACCAGTTGACATATAGAACAAAATTCCCAGTTTTCGGGGAATACAATCGGGAATAATATTTGACCACATTGAAATTATTCGAATCATGATCATATTAAGGCTGTATCGAGAACAAGCCGAGGCTCCCAATTGAGGCGAAGGCCCTGGGCTTGGTTGCCCCCTGCCTAAAGACGTCCCTGCTCGTGCTACTCCTGTATCTGGAGTTGTCGTCGGACGAACCACTGTTTCCGCATGTCTGCTTGCTGAAGAATCAAGGAAAACGACAATATGGTCCTCGTCAGGAGCAAACAGTCCATGCTGCTCCAGACGTCGTTGCACTGTCCGTGCGGATATTTGTTGAGCAGCAAATAAACCCACTTATGGATTCAAGTCCGTGATGTGGCTAACAGTCTTGCAAAGTCTACCTGACAACATGTCTTTCTTCTCGAGCGTTAGTAGCTGAAGGGCGTTGAGATCCTGCATAACGTTCGGTATGCCCCTCCTGAACTCATTGATTGAATATTCGCATCGCACTCGTTGGATTCCTACCAATGCGAGTTGCAATGTCGTGGAACGATAAATCGCACTCTCTGTAGGTCAGCGATATTCAACCTGCAGCCCGTGGGTCACATGTGGCCCACTGAGCCTTTTTAAGTGACCCAGTCATAGCCCATTGCTCTGAGAAATTCATTTATTTATAAAAATCTGGTGGGAAATTCTTCGTTAAGAGAAATCAAATATATCAATTTTCCTCTTTACTGTCGATGTCGTACGGGAGCGAATCGATATTTTTTTCTGATTAGTGATAATAGACATGAGTACAGTAGCGACAATTTTATGAAGGGAGCTAATTTTTAACTATGTTTCATATCTTACAGGCGAAAAATATTCGAAGAAAAAAAGGTTGTCTCAAGACGATTGCGAAGGTGACTATTTTGTAGTGTAAAACAAGCATGGATCAGTAATGGTTTGATTTGTCACAAAAGTGCTGTACTTAAGAAATACCAATAAATATATAGGAATCGTTCAATGACACTTTTCCTGGAAGATCTCTTTCAAGAGATGATAAATAGGCTTTCTTGTAAATAATCTTTGCAACAGCAAAAAAGTGTTTTGTCAGCGGTAACAAAGCCCCCTCTCACCCATGAAATTCGTTACATTATCAGTAACCATATGGAAACCATTTACTGTTGCAGAAATTGGGAAGGAGTGATTCTTAAATGCTTGCAATTTAGAAAAATTCAGAGACAAAATTAAAAAGTATATAAAAAATAATAATTAAAAAAAGCAAAATAGGGAGTTTTAATATTTTGATCAATTTTCCACATTTTAAAGTTTTTATGTTTTCTTGGGCTTAAAGCATGTCTCCCCCCCTTCATTAATCATCATGTTGCGTCCCGCGTAAAATAGCTAACGCAAAATAGCTAACATATGTATGCGGCCCGACAGAAAAAAAGGTTGAGCACCCCTGCTGTAGGTCATGAGGCTGCTGCTATCAAATTGCGACACGAACTAATAGCCGTTTCTCCTTGGCATAGGGCTGCGGTAGCCCAGTGGTTAACCAACCATGGCAGGCATGTCATGAGTTCGATCCCAGTACCACTAAAGACCCGCCGTGTAGGGCAGCGATGCACGTTAAATCTGTCGAGAGCTGAAACGTCCTCCCGTTGGTGGTGTGGTAGTTAGGAGAAGGGGGTGCCAGCTCAGGTGTCGTCCACGTCACTTGACCATGGTTCAAAATTACGTGGTCCGTCGCCAAAAGCCCTCGTGTAGCTGAACAGTGCGACGTTAATATTAACTCAACTCAACTCATTCTCCTTTGGCATAACATGAAATTTTTAAAAACAGCCAACTTACAAATGCAATTTTTGAATGCAAAATACGTTGCGTAAGCTTCCTTTTATGCAGAATTAGAGATGCCATTTCTCCCTCCTGTCGCTCGATTTCGCAAAAATGTCAATCATTTACATATCCCAGCACCTTTTTCCTTTAAAGCGAATTTGACATTTGTATCATCTGCCCTTCGTGGTGTTGCAATTTTAATATCATGCAGAGTATTTTTTATTATGTAGGAAATTTTAACACTCCCTAGTACATTGAGGAAAAGGTGAAGATATTAAGTAGAAAATTAAAAACTTTGGTGGGTGTACTTTTGATAAGTAATAATTCAGAAAGAACTTTAAAAAGTCTTTTTTAAATAGGGTGTCCCGGAAACATCTTATAGCATGGGTCGGCAACTAGTAAAAGTATTTTTTAAATAGGGTGTCCCGGAAACATCTTATAGCATGGGTCGGCAACTAGTAAAAGTATTTTTTTAAATAGGGTGTCCCGAAACATCTTATAGCATGGGTCGGCAACTAGTAAAAAGTATTTTTTAAATAGGGTGTCCCGAAACATCTTATAGCATGGGTCGGCAACTAGTAAAAAGTATTTTTTTTTTTTTAAATAGGGTGTCCCGGAAACATCTTATAGCATGGGTCGGCAACTAGTAAAAAGTATTTTTTTAAATAGGGTGTCCCGGAAACATCTTATAGCATGGGTCGGCAACTAGTAGCTCATCAAGACAGTAAAAAAAAATCAGGTTTGAACTTAGATTTTTTTCCGTGAGCAATCAAAATTCGTCTTTTATTTTTTACTATTAGGAAAACAAAATACCTGAAAGTGTCTTTACTAAGAGATCATTTGCAAAGCTTAGAGGATAAGATTACGAGAATATTTCAAGATTTTAAGAAAATTAAGCTGCAATTTAACAGAACAAATTGAATTGAAGCTTAATTTTCAGCAGTATCGATATCAGCAGTAATGGGGTATTACTACTGATAATGATACATCAGCTGAGGAGATACATCTTGAAATTTTTGATTTGAAGTCAGATCATCGAGTGAAGAAAATGTTTAATGTTATGGCATGGAAGTTAACAAATTTTCGTTAGCTGAAAAATTTCCATGTATGAAGAAATTTGTTGGGAAACTATTCTTTTTATATTTCAATCGGCATATATTTCTTAGCAGAGTTTTTCTTATATGAATATCAATTAGAGTAAATATAGATGCAAGTTGGCTTACATTTTAGCTGTAATGAGAATTTAAGCAAGCCATCCCATTCCCGATTTAAAAAAAAATGTAGAAACGCATGATAGGGTACTTATGTCTCATTAAACTAATTCTAAAAGGAAATGTGCTTGCAGCTATTGACAATAAGAAATTATTTATTCAATAAATAAATTAATTAAAACTGCTACTATTTATTTAACTTATATTTATTATTTTTAATAATGAATATAATCATTTTAAAAAGGGGCGGCTCTCCAGTATCCTGTGCTACCACAATGCGGCCCGCTTTCCAAAACAGTAACCCCCCTCCCTGCCATATAGTTTCAAGGGTTCTATGAGTCGACAAAGTTTGAAGACCACTTAAATAAAGCATTTCAAATTATTTCTACTAACAAAGATTATTACACCTTTCCAGTGGCGCACACAGGAATTTTTCAAGAGGTGAGGTCCAGGGTCGAAAGTTCACCATTCTTATATCGTGCTCCAATATGCCACCCAACATATTCTTTTGATTTTGTCGATTTTCGGGAACCAAAAAACAGTAAAAAACTAATCATTGAATAAACAATTAGCATTAATTAATAAACTTAATTATTAATAACACTTACTTAACTTTTACGTACTACATACATAGGATTATAATCAAACGAAAAAAAAATCAATTGGGGTGGGGGGGAGTTCAGACTTCGGGAACTCCCCCCCCCTCCTTGGGTGTGCCACTGGATGAGAATTTAAACGAATCATTTTACTCCCGATGTTAAAAAAAAAGATGTAAAAACGTGTGATAGGGTACGATTTTATAATTAAATGCGCTGGCAGCTATAGACAATAAGAGATTATTTATTCAATAATATTATTCAATTCCCTAATATTAGCTCATACTCTCTCTATACTCATTTATTTATCTTGGTAAAATTTTTAATCGTTAATAAAATACATTTTAAAGCGCTTAATTGAGCTGAAATTTTATAAACATGATTATTTTGGATGACAATACAGTCATTTAGTAATAATTAATAAAAATTAATTGATTAAAACTAATCATTTAAAGAATTACAAATACAGACACGTTGGCGATTTAGTGATCCTTTTGGCGACTTGTCAAAACTTGAAAAGGTTTTTTCTCACATTTTAAAGCATTCAGTTGAACTGAAATTTTATATACACGATTGTTTTGGATGACAATACGATACTTTACTGATAATTAATAAAAATTAATTACCACTTAATGTTGTGATTCTGCCCTATGTATATACATATTTATATTAATTGTAACTTTTTAATAAAAAGTAGCTAAAATAAAATTTTTCTTTGTTGATCTAAGTAGGAATTGACTTATTTTTTTTTATATTACTTGTTTTTAATGATGAACGCAATCATTTTCAAAAGGTGTGGCCCTCTTGTACCTTACACCTCCCCAACGTGGCCCGGGCGCCAAAACAGTAACCTGTCTTATAGTTTCATGGGTTCCGTGAGTCGACAAAGTTTGAAGATTACTCAAATCATTCCTATTCACTACGATTATTACACCTTTCTATACAACAAATTACTATGAACTCAGTTTTCCTCCTTGCAAACATCCACGCTTTTTCTTTCCTTTCGAATAACTACGTCAATTAATCACGTCCCCCCTGACTTAAACTTGCGTCTGAAATTGTTAAATCGTAATCATCACTTCTTACGCATTTAGTCAGCGAAACAATGAGATCTTCCATTGATAATTCCGGATGAATACCACGTGTTGCCCGGAAGAGCAGAGGCGATGTCAATGGCATCCGAAAGGTGTCGTTATCTAACTCTGGGAAAAACATTCCTTTATCAGTCGGGAGATTTTTAAGGTGAGCCATCAGCGCACCGCCTCTTCATCGGATCGTCTTTTGTTTTGTAATGACGCCTCACGAGCATTGTTAAATGGTCCGTAACGTGCTATTAGTTAAGGTGAAAAGTACCCAACGCGTCCTTCCTGTAACAGTCATCTTTTTTTCCCATACAACAGGAAGATTCGCTTTTAACTTTTCTGGGAGGTGGGAGCAGTTAAGGGCTCAGTTAAAATTTCGAGGGATTATGTATGTTGGAGGAAAAAGTGCATGTCGATTTTCCTCTGACAGTCTGCTGATTCTTTCCCACCGGTGATTCTTATTCTAAGAACTAAAATGTTCTGTAGTACATTTTTGGAGGTGGCTCTTATAGTTCAAACCGAGAATCACGCCTTTTGAAATGGTGGAAGAAACACAAAAAATGCGTGGCTCGTGCATAAATCTACCACTTAAAGTGATGATTTAGATATTCTAAAGAGATTTTTAGAAAACGCTTAATGCTTGTATAATCAAATAAAAGCGATTATTACACTAAGGTATCTGAGAGAGTCAGTGACCGTTAAGGTTTATGACCCACGAGCCGATTTTGGCTAAGCTTCTTTCTAAGGTATCTTTCCGCTAAAGCAGTGCTTCTCAAACTTTCACTATTTGTGACCCAAAATTTAATCATAATTTTCATCGCGCCCCCCTTCCATACTATAACAATGTTTTGAATTCAATAACACTATACTTTGACTGAAAAGCAACAACACGACTTCAACCTCCCAAGCGTCACCGACGTATATAAACGTCTCGCTCAACCCAAACGATCATTGCCCCGGACGTATATATACGTCTTTCGGAATTACGATCTTTTGTGTGAACCTCTATCCATAAAATTATTCCGAAGGCTTTGTAATGCAATAGAAGGACCTTGACAGTGTGCGAAGGATTTACTTATTTCATAGTATTTGCTTATTTCTTCCTTTTAGTCCCCCCCTTCATCCCCAATATATCCCATACGCGAGCCTACGTGGAAAACAGAAGCATTGGGGAGCAATTGGGATAACTTTAAACCGGCAGCTAAAGGATTAATTATAAACCTTACAAATTATCAAGATAAATATTAATTTTGGAATATATTTTTGTATGACAAGCCCATGGGGTCACTGGTAGTTTTTAAGCTTGTTCTTAATTTAGTATCATTATGATTAATTATAAAATACATAGTGAAGTACTGATACATTTATATAAGTGTATTATATCAGTGTAAATATGTATTTTTTATTATCTCACAATGTATTTTGTTTCGATTTAATTTTATTAGATTGATAATTTTTTTAAAAAAAATCTTCTGTTTTCGATATGCTCGCCCCCTCCTTGTAGGATTATCACGCCCCCTTAGATACGGTCTATTTTAATCAGAATTGGCGCTCCTCATTTAACGTCAATTTTGGATGTAATACATTTTTTGGTTTTCCAAAATGTATTTCATTTTTTACTCTACAAGGAATGAAAAAGAAAAAATATTAATATTTTTTTTTAAAAAAAAGAACAAAAATAGAAGTATTTAAACAATTGAATAAAATAAAGAATATAGTGAACAAGTAATATAATTTTTTTAAGTCAATACCTACTTCGTTAGAAAAGCGTACTGACGCCATATGTTGCAGCTAATTAAATCTTCGACAGAAATAACGCAGAATAAACTTAAAATTAAAAAATAAAATTTAATTAATTAATATTTGAAAAACTGTATTAACATCAAGTATCATCCACTACAAGTTAAAAAAATGTATTTGAACTTGAATGGATGAATATATAAAGTATTTTATTAACGTTGAAAATTTGAACAAGATATATATATATATATATAAAATATATGTAATAATTCCCTCTAGAATCCTTTTAATTAACTCTTTTTAATAATATTTTATTCTTAGGTTCAAAACTAATGCCCTAATCTTAATCGTAGTCAACTAGTATCAGAAATCTCTTTCCAACCAAGTTGACCAATCAGAGCTCTTATTACAAACGAGTCACGTGATTTTCACTGCCGGTATAAAAGCGAGTTTCTGTGTGCTCTCTGGCTGATCCAATTGCCGCCATGCCACTCAGCAGAATGAAAAAACCCACTTTCGTCAAGCCCCACATCCAAGTTCTATCAAGACATGGGATTGAGAACTGTGTTACAGTCCGGATGCCCAAAAGAAAACGCCTATTCAACTCTCTGGCTGTTGTTTTTTGGAAGACGCTATGATTTCGACTAGAGCAGACGTGTTCTTCTGAGCTCCGACTTGCATTCTATTTCCGTCCTGATGGCACAAATGGAAACCGATCCACCAGATATTACCAACAGCTGCGAAGAGAGAAACAGGCTTTCGCTGGAAATCGAAGCCCTTGACATAGTTATCAATCGCTGCACTGAACTTGTCAACTTTCCAGACACCGATGATAACCACGAGACGAAGGCCATTCTTTGGGCCTCTATTGATGATACCCAAAGAAAAAAGGATACAATGGTGAGTGAGCTTCGTTCCCTCCCCCATGTATGACTTTTAATTGCAATGGTAATTGGTAATTACTGTACTCCCCCCCAATACCGACTGAAAAGCATAAAGATAGTGATTCGAATCACATTTTAAAAAATTATTCTGAAGCACACACAAATGCAAATAAAAATAACAAAAACATCATAGCAAACACCATAAAAAGATCACCTGAAGTTTTACAATTACTTCCCAAATTAAAAAACTCCGAAGATGATAACTAAGCTAAGGCTTTACTTCTTTTCGAAGCTATGTTAGATAAATTTTAAACTCCTTTTCCCATAATTTCTCTTTCTACAAAATTTATTATATTTTCATTTTATTTCCTTGAATATTTTACCATCAATTGTTAAATTTTAACATCAATAGCTACTCTTTAAAAATTTTCCCAAGTACAATTTTCGAAGCTCATTCCCATCATCGAATCAAAGCCACTCATGAGAAGTCATGCTCCTGCTATCTCATTGGTTTCTGCCACCGATTTCCACGCCCACCATCACCAGCCAAGGAGCAAAACCAAGCCGATTCTAAAACAAGATAGAGGACTGAGGGATTGACGTATCCCAGTTCCTTATAAAATGTAACCATCTGTAACCATTTCTCTGGCTGTTTTTCTGTTTGCCTTCACCATGTAATCGTCGCCACTTGCTTTTGCTATGTCGCTTGTGTCTGTTTTCGTGGTCTTACCAAATATATGTGAAATACAAAGGTGATTGTCCATCTACGTTATGTGTGTGTAAATAAACAAGTTGAAAATAAATTCTGAAGATGTTTTCCTGAAACCAGATATGTGCCAACAATCTAAATAAACCAACACCGGCCAACGCTACATATATATGTATAGGGAGAGAGTGAACTAATAGAGTAGGAATTGAAAAATAGTTACAAATAAATATGCCGGTATATCACTCTTAGAAACAACAAAGAGGTTTTTTGGGACAGACATATCCGGTGATTAAGGAAAAGGCTGAATCTGTCACGCTGAAAAGAAGGCTTGACCATTCCAAGCAACATGTGAACGTTCATTGTCCAGTTGAGAAATAGAATGTGAACGAAGGGTCAAGAACTTTTTGGATGCATCGGTTAATATTGAGATATCCAATTATTTTTAGAAGCTGAGAACGTTCATGTTACCCAATGGCACTTCAAACCATCCCGCTTGGCATTCCTTTAGTACTATAGTTCCTAAACTCACTGTGCCTTAGGACCCCTTTTTATACCAAAAATTTAGTCATGAATTTAACTTTTTGATCTCCTGAAAATGATAAAGGAAAATGATAACGATAAATATTATATATACCCTATTTATTCTAATCTAAGCCACCATCGAGTCCACCATTGCGGGGCATGACATCAACACGAGAACCCAAACCCGTGGAAGCGCGGGGTGTGGAATAATAAGGACGTGGGATGAAAATGTGAGATCAATAGTCAATCCCGTCGTGCTATCACGGGAAGAGCTGATCATGAACATTTATTCTCCTCTTCAGTCAATGTGTGTTAAGATTCATTGTGCTCTTCCAATGAAGGTACATGTCTCTTCTACACATTAATCGAGTGATTTGCTTATGTAAACACAGTCCAATTCTCCAGACAGGTTGGCGTCGACGCTTCATAAATATCTTTTTTAGAATGCATGTCTTAAGTCTAGTAAGGAGGGGAGGTCACCTCAAAATGTTTTGGAGGTCCACTGGTCGATCACGATCGACTTAAGAGTACCTTGAGAGAGTAAAATGCCAAAAATACGACTCTGTTTATGAGACATGTCTGTAAAAAATTCCAACAGAACTTGATTTTTTTTGTGATCTTAATAGAGACATTTTAAATCATTTCGTAGAAATACAAAATTAATTTTTTTAGTTAATTTTTTTTTCTGTTTAATTTAAGTTGGACATAATTTTTGAGATAGTGCTTGTGTTTATGTGCCATATTTCAAAAAGTATCTCTCTTAAATATGTAAAATATTTTTGCACATATATAAAACAATTCACAAAATATAATGGACCTATTTTTTTAGTAAAATATTAAGATAGTTTCTTTAAAAAGACTATAAAATTTGTAATTTTGAAAAAAAAAATTGCCCCTTTTTCACACATAAAACTATTTTTTTAAAAAAACTATGTACTACTTCTACCAAAAAAAAACCAGGTTCACACACACACACACTATATGCACAGCATCCTGTATGGAAGTATAAAAAATTTGGAACCATATGATAGAGTGCAATAGTTTTTTTTAAAGTGTACCTAAAAGCAAAAAATTATGCTTTGGAGAAAAAAAGAATAAACTAAACTTTTTACATTTTTACATTTTTGTCAATTACATTTTTCATATTTTAAGGTTATTTCATGAACGAACATATAAGTGTTAAACATTTTTAGATTCAGAAAAATGCACTATGTTTTAGTACTAAAATTGAAAAGTTGGTCTTTTGAATGAGTACGAATATATACTTGGTTTTCTCAATGTCTATCCCTATTGTACTCAAAGAGTGTCTGTATAGAGGATACGATTGAAGCAACGTATTTCTGATGGCATTTCGTGAGTTAAATCTTATACACACAAGTAAGTATTTAAGTAAGAGAGATATCAAGTAAGACAATATCCAATAAGAGAGGATTTTTGCACACGGTTCACGTAGAAGAATTGTTGCCTATACGAACGCTGACGAATTGTTGCATTAGACAATGACAGATTTAATCTCAAAGTTTATTTAGCTGCCAAGAGAGTCATCATGTCGTCGTCAAACTCTTCAGTCACTGATTCCTTTCTAAAAGCTTTGTTGTAAAACGAGTTGCACAGAAAAATTAAATTCGTGAAAATATCTTGCAACATTTTATAAACTCGGAAAGTAACATTTTTTTCCAGAGGCTGAAGCGCAAATGTAATTTATAGATTGTAAAGTAGTAGATATTTTTCTTTAAATATATCTCTCGCATGAGAAAATAGGATCTTTATTATACAAAAACGTACGTACCGTATATTTCCATGTACAATGTTGAAGTGAAAAAACAGGGGTCGCCTTATACGGATCGTACAATTTCGGAACTAATTTCGAAAAAATAATGTACGAAAAACGGGATTTTTTCTTTTACATTTTCCATAAATTATGCTCAAACAAAATTATTCTTTAACTTTTGGGGTATTTTGAAAGGAACTTTTATCTTACAAGAAAGAAAAATAAATTATAGTTTAAAAAAACTGAAAAATACGCTTTTATAGTTAATCGAACTAAAAAGTAAAAAAATTCACATAAAGAAAATTTTTTTGCTTGTTTGTTGTATTTTTATTAACCATGAGCGTTTTCGCTTTAAGGTTGTAGCTTAATCTTTTAGTCGAAAAATCTAGAAATAGAATCTGGAATGTTCCGCCAAATCTGAAAGTGGAAAATCGTTAATCCTGATTAGGACAATGGAACAAAATTATTAAATTATTGTATTGTCATCGATTCTTGACAAGAGTGCAAAATTTCGAATTAATGTGACCTTTCAAGGTGGGTAAGAATCGAGTTCAAAGATTCCGTTACATACAGGTGAAGCTAATAAAAGAGTGTTAAAAAAAGCCACGTGATCTTCCAAAGTCCGCGTCAGAAAACAAATTTCCGAATAGTTAGTAAAATTCTCATTCGCTTTTTGGGATGTCCAAATGCATATCACCCTCACGCAGCGAGTCTTTTCTCAAGGAGATGAAACATAGGCCAACGATCACTACTATGTTTCCGTTTTTCTTGCATATAAAATTGCCTCCTTTTTCATATTTGTGTGCGTCATAGTGAACTCATCGTGATGCTGTTATCAATATCTTTGATTTTTAGGATAGACAGAATTACAAAGATACACACACAGATGCTGGAGATAAACTGCGGAATGGGATAAGTTTTTGATGCAAGAATGGACGGTCTTCCGGTTGGTGTGGTGTAGAAGTAAGGAGAGGGGTCCTTGTTGCTTTACTATAGTTCAAAATTACGAGGTCCGTCGCCAAAAGCCCTAGTGTAGCTGAACATTGCCGCGTTAATATTCACTCACTCACTCACGCAAAAATAGACGGTTACATTTTTTCCTTTTGAAAGAGGTTGAAACTCAATTTCTTCCATTCAACTAATGTTTTGCCTTGGATTCTATTCTAAGTTGCACGCGATTTTCTGTAGCATTAACAGTGGAAAAATGGTGCGGCTTAGACTCGAGTAAATACGATACATGAGTTAAAGTCAACTTTTTATGGAAATATAAATCGTTGTTGCAACAAGGGTAATTGTAATTTGGTGTTTGTTTTTATTATCTAACTTCAATTGAAAAGATAAAAGTGCTCTCCAAGTTTCCATTGTTTTTGTTCTAGTGGCATGTGCATTTGTAGTTTTAATGTGTAATTGAAACTACATAACCCCCAAAGCAGAACTTCCTACGATGTTTTTCGGATTAAACTTACTAAATCTTCTCTGTAAGCCGATAAACAGTGCCAAACTGCTTTTTCTATCCGTCAATATATGTTGCTTGAAAAAAAAAACATCAAATATATATTTATTGCGGTATTTTTTTTAATTCAAATTAATTATTTTTAGCGTATAAGTAACACTTTTTTCTTCTCTCCATTTAACATTAAGTAATTAATTGTAAGACCTCTTATTTTCTTTTCTCGCGACAACAACTTGAAAAAATAAGAAAAGGGTCCTATAAAAACTGAATGACGGAGAGATATCGGTTTCCTGTTTTACTACAACAGGAAATGCGCGTTGTGTTTCGATGACATTTGATAAATCTGCAATTAAAAAAAATTACTCTTTCTAGTTACAATAATATTACTCCAGTACGTTGCAGTTCTGAATCCTTAGATTAAGTCAAGGACGCAAAGATCAGATACAGGAAGCCTATTGCGCGTGTACTTCCCAATGGCACGAGAAAGATTCACTGGAAGTGCTTCAAGAAATAATTATTGCATTAAATTATCGGATAGTCTTTTACTGTGTGACCGTGGTGGCCTAATGGTCAAGTTAACGGACTCGTAGCACGGCGTGTCATGAGTTCGAGCCATGGACCTTTAAAGACCCGCCGAGTAGGGGGTGGGTGATCCACGTTAACCCTTTATCCACAGATGGTACTTATAAGTACCACTCACTTTAAAATTACATAAAATAAACGTTTTTACGAATACTCTGACGATACTTGGCAGGAATATTCTTTGAAATCCACTCTTTCAAGATATATGGCAGCATGGGTTCTATGTGAGTATTTTAGCAGTGAAGGCGCGAATAGTTTTAAGCAGAAATTGCGTTTTCAGCTGATGGCGTGTTCAGCATACAGCAAAGATTGTCATTTTTGTTCAGAAAAAATAGTTTGTCAAAAGTTAAGACTATTATTTTTTTTTGGTATGTTAATGAAGACCTTAGAAAACGATTTGACTATTTATTTTAAGTGGACACTGTGTGTAATTTTACAGTTGAATATCTTTAATTAATTAATTAGCTCACACTAATTAAATTTCCCAAAGTTGAGTATTTTGTTTATGTATATCCCTTAGTTTTTTCTCTGTAGTGATTTAAAAAAATATTGCATTAAAAAAACTGCAGTAAATCATAATGCGGTCGATAAAGGGTTAAACCTGTCGAGAATTCAAACGTCCTCCCGTTGGTGTGGAATTTAGGAGAGAAGCGATCCAGCTCGGGTATCACCCTCGTCACTTGACCAAGGTTAAAAATGACGAGGTCCCTCGCCAATAGTCTTCGTGCAGCTTTGTAGTGCGGTAGAAGCAACACACTCACTCATGCCTTAAAGCAGGGGTGGGCAGATTTTTCCAGGGTACGGGTTGTCGGCCCCCCAGTATCAGAGGCACACTCAAAGGGGGGGCTTCACGAGTCCGGTCCCTCCTCCATAGTCCAGTATTTTTTTCCAATCGATTATATTCGTATATAGTACATAAATTTTAATTAATTATTTGATATCAATAATTTTTATTTGTTAATGCTAATTATTTACTCAATTTTATTTTTTATTCTTTGTTCCCGACAATTTAAAAAATGAATATATATATATATATATATATATATATATATATATATATATATATATATATATATATATATATATATATATATATATGGCATGCAGCCAAAAGCAAAACACAGTCTTCGCGCGCAGGCGCAGCTAATGAGAACTGAAACTGTGGAAACTTTTGAACTAGTGAAAGTGAAACAAAAACTTTTGGATATTAGAGCAGAATTAGAGAGAGAAAGGAGAACGCGAGAGGTGCGCGAGCAGGCGTTACCTTCTGAATATCATCGTCAAACTTATCTGTAAAAACTTATCTACCTTTTTAATTAATTTTTGTTTAATGTTAAAATAAAATAGAAGAAAAAGACCAACGTCTTGGACCCCTTTGTTGTCTCCCACAAATTATGGGGGCTCGGCCGGGATAGATAAAATTTCGATTTTGAACCAAAGTCTGACAATGAACAACAGCGTCCGTGAAGGAGACGCTCCGCCATTTTTCGGAAACTTCGTTCAACCTGTGTAGAGGTTGAATTTTTCAACTTCATTCCACCTGTGTAGAGGTCGGAACAAATAACAAAATAACCTGTGTAGAGGTATATTTTTCAACGAACCATCGACAAATATTCCGCCTGTGTAGAGGTTGGAAAACCCATCGACGAAAATTCCGCCTGTGTAGAGGTTGGAACCACTCACAAACACCTGCGAAGAGGTGACAAATCGAACAATTTCAAGAACTATTTTTCATCTAACGATATAACCTGCGAAGAGGTGAAATCAGTGGATTCACAACGTTTTTTCTTCATTGGATACATCGTACGTGCGAGCAACAAGGGAGCCAGAAAAAAAAAAAAGGTAGGATCTTTCCATTTCTAAAATGTATAAAAACGCTCTTAAAGAGGATCTCATAAGAGTTGTTGAGGAGCTAGACGGTATTGTCGAAAGTACTGACACTATAGTTAAACTAAAGACTAAAATTGAGAACAGTAGTACATTTGAAAGTGATCCAGATTTCGTTAAAACTTTAATTCAAAACTGTATAGATGAGAGAGTATCGCAAAACGAAAGAGAGGTAACTTCAGAACAAAAAATTGAGCTCGCGAAACTTCAGTTGGCAAAATTAGAAAAAAAATCGAACTTCAATTAGCTAAAAATAAAGCATTAAGTTTAAATCCTGCAGCTAAAGTCGAAGAAAAACAGTTCGAAACTAACATAGAAAATATGATAAAAAGTATAAAAACTTTATCTCTTCCTGTTCCCACCAGATCTGAAAATTTTAATCTGTTCTTCCAATCATTAGAACGCGCATTTTTAACCAAGAAAATAAATGACGAATATAAATCTGAAATTTTAATAAATCTTCTGGGCGAAAGAGCTCATAACGTCTTACTGTATATTAAAGAAGAGGAATTAAATGACTATGAAAAACTAAAAATCTATAGTACTCAGAGAATTCTAATTAACCCCTCGCGAGTGTTTAAACTCATTTAAAAATGCTGTAAAATCATCAGGCGAGACATACATCCAATTTGCTGCAAGATTGACGGCAAACTTCCAATATTATTGTTCGTTAAGAAAAGTTAATTCCTTTGAATCTCTATGTGATCTTATAATTTCTGATAAATTATTTGAAACTTTAAATAAGGAAACTGCAACTCATATTGGCATTCGAGAAGCAGAAGATTGGTTTAGGCCTATTGATTTAGCTAAAGAGTGTGATATTTATATTTCATCTAAAAACGGATCACATAAAGAAACTCCTATTACTTATGGATATACCCAAGACCCCTTTAAAAATAGATCACAAAACTTTAAACCGAAGATTAAAGAGAACTACCCCCAATACCATGAAAGAGAAAATAAAAATTGCTATATATGCGGTGATTCATCTCATTGCGCAAGAGACTGTGAGAAGCGTTTTAAACCTAAAGAATCTAATGATCACATCCATAATAGAATAATCGTGAATACTTTGAAAATAGAGAGCGAAAAACAAAATAGCGATGAATGCGCAAATCTTCAATACGTAATTATTTTTGTGGAAAATCAGCCCGTAACAGCATTGATTGATTCAGGTTGCCAGATCCCAGTTTTAAATTCCTTACTAATTAGAGTGCAAACACCTTCCGAAGAGATCATAACATTAAGTTCATGTTTTGGCGAACAGCGTATGGTAGAAGTTAAACCCATAAATATTTCTCTTAATCAACACTCTCCTAGCTTAAGTGTGGGAACGGCAATATCATCGACCTTGACCGAAGAATTTATTATACATCCCAGTGTATATTCTGAAATAGAAAAACTAGGCCACGCAAAGAGCGATGTTTTATTGAGTGAAAGTGGATCCTCTTTGAGTGCAGATTGTGGTGTTTCTTTTCCAAATGTTTCTGTTTCAAATGTGATAGAAAACTCCAGTTATGATTTGCCATATGTTAAAAACTTTAATACTAGAAATGATTTGAGTTCTCTAATTAAGGATTATAAATGTAATAAAATTAAGAGTACTAAGTTAAAATTGAGTATTGTAAGAGAAAAATGTTCTGATATAGTATTGTGTAAGAAAGCCAATGGTGCCATGAAAACGAGTTCCGTGGAATTTATCTCCCGCTCACCTAACCCTTTACCTATGAAGAGTGAACATCGACGGTTTGTGTTGCTCCGGAAAATTTTTGAGCCTTGGCAGTGGAAGCGAAGGAAAAAGAGAAATCGTTTTGAACAGACGTCCAGAACTCTACAGAGGAAAATATCGATGCGTTCAACCAAAGATCAACTTGTTGAAAAAGATGTTCTTATGCCGGTGAAACACAATGTTTTCCTGTGGAACCTTCCGGATGTCGAAGAGGTGCCTCCACATGATGGAGAAACTGTCTAGTTCAGAAAAATTATGATATGTTTAATCTCTATATATTTGTCGTATAGTCCTTGTCTGTTCCGTTTTTTTTTGTATGTTTCAGATTCTCCTCTGGTCTCCATGGAGATACCGCTGCGGACAGCGTACAGTCAGGCTGGCCGTTGTGGCATGCAGCCAAAAGCAAAACACAGTCTTCGCGCGCAGGCGCAGCTAATGAGAACTGAAACTGTGGAAACTTTTGAACTAGTGAAAGTGAAACAAAAACTTTTGGATATTAGAGCAGAATTAGAGAGAGAAAGGAGAACGCGAGAGGTGCGCGAGCAGGCGTTACCTTCTGAATATCATCGTCAAACTTATCTGTAAAAACTTATCTACCTTTTTAATTAATTTTTGTTTAATGTTAAAATAAAATAGAAGAAAGACCAACGTCTTGGACCCCTTGTTGTCTCCCACATATATATATATATATATGTTTGACTGCGTTTTAGGGTAGGATAAGAGAATGGTAGACATTCGACCCTGGACCACCGCGACGCGCCCTCTTTGAAAAACTCACTAGAGCGCCCACTGCCGTAGGTGTGGTGGGGTAAGGAAAAGGTCAACAATATTTATTATAACTTAATAATGAATATAGAATATGTACTTACGTAAATAAATGAAAAAATCACTTTTTTTTAAACCGCTTTTAAAGCAAAACCCAAAATACAAACATAATAATAATGGTCACAATTATAATATCTAATGATGCATTTATAATCAAACAGTTCAAAATACATTAAAAAAATAAAACATTTTCATCTAAAGTTAGTTCTCGTAATTATAGTCAGTAGAAGAGTTAGTCTGCATACTGTCAGCTAATCTTGAATATTTCAGTATATAATTACTAACTGCTTATCTTTAGGCGGTCACTCCGAATTGTCTTAGCGCGGTCCACCCCGGCTTTAAAGTCATATATGGGGGAGAGCTCAGAAGTTGGCCTCGTTACTTGAACATGGCTCTTAATTGCGAGGTCCGTCGTCAATAGCCCTCGTGTTGCTTTATGTTGCAACGTTAATATAACCCTCACACACACACACACACACACACACACACTCAGAGCACTTTTAGGCAAATCAAAAAATGCATCAGTATTAACATTTTCTAATCTGATGAATTATTTTCTCCATTTCGACATACGGGAAATGTTCTATTACGGAGTCACGAAGACCCGACCGACCTTGGGCGGGGAAAAACAAAGCGTGACCGAGACACGTGTGCGTAATTTTCTGGATACAATGTCGCCAATCGAAGGCATTAATATTCGGAAAGAAGCTGCCCGAAGGACGCCAAAATGCATGCCGCGTCACAAGCTTGCTTACGGCAGGTGGTCGTACCTTGTAAAACGTAACTCGTTACGTGAGCATCAAAACAACATCGTCAGATAGAATGTTCTTTGTTGTATCTGAGCTATATTTTCCCAGCCACTCGTAGCTTATGACATAGATGGTTTTAAATAATTTTAATTTTAAACACACATGCACGGAAATGTAATTTTAAAATGTTTATTTTCCCCCCTTGAATTAATATTGCCTATATAGAGGCTATTAGAAACGAACGCTGTAATTCAAAGTAAGATTACGAGATGAAAGTGCATTGTTGTTCATATTTCTTAATTTCCACTGAACGAATTAGCATATAGAAAAAAGAAGAAAAGAAATTAAATTTGAATTTGTGACTTGATTTACTGAATAACGAGATGGAGTAAATATTAGGGATTTTTCTTTATCACATATGTCATGAATGAAATCGCTTCGTTCAGTTGAATTCAAGGCCGTGGTAGCCAAGTGGTATAGCTATCGGATCGTGGCTTGCCTTCTCACGAGTTCGAGCCCAGTACCACTAAAGACCCGCCGTGTAGGGCAGCGATGCACGTTAAATCTATCGAGAGCTGAAACGTCCTCCCGTTGGTGTGGTGTGGTTGTTAGGAGAGGGGTGCTAGCTCAGGTGTCGTCCACGTCACTTGACCATGGTTCCAAATTACGTCAGTCAAACAGTTGAATTCAAAAAGGGATTAATGTGTGCTTCTAACATTTATTTTGCTCTAGTTTTCCATTGCTATATTTAACCCTCTGACCGGAGAATCCGTCTCTCAGACGAGGATGATTTGCTTTGATGCCTGTAGATAACGCTGTGGTGTGATTTTGGGGCAGAGGGTCACGTGGGGGTACTTGGCGATTTTTTTTCAACTAACGATATGTGCGATTTTTCTTGTCTCTATCACCGACTATAATACCGATATTCCTATAATTTTTTCGTCTTGGATATTATTATTTTTAATTATTTTTATATGAATATAAATAATTCCTAATCAGTTTTTATAAAAATACTAGTCACAATTCTTGTGATAAAAATATATTAATATAGTGTACCTCATAAAGATTTAAATATTAAAAATTCTACTCAATTTCTTGACGATAAGATCGTTTAAAACAGACCTTAAGGTAATACAATTAAAAAAAAAATTCGCGTACCCGTCTGTCAGACAGATGTTTCCAAGAGCGTCAAAAAAAATTGATGCTCCAACCAGAGGGTTAAGCTACATGACGAATTGCGAATAAGATCGATGATTTCATTTTGAATTATGCTCATGCGAAGAGAACAATACCCCTTTCTTTACCTTAAGATTCAAAATCCCCTTATTAACGTACGGGAAAACCCACTCATCTACAAGATGACCTTCATTTATGCAATATGGGAATTCGTGGCTTCGATAGCCTGGGGGTCAAGGTCACCGACTCATGGCAGGCATGTCATAAGTTCAAACCTATTACCGCTGAAAACCCGCCGTGTATGGGGGTGGGCTATGCACATTTAATCTGTCGAGGTTCAAACGAACTTCCGTTGGTGTGGTGTGGAAGTTAGGAGTGAGGGATGCCAGCTCTGATGTCGTCCTCGACATTTGATCATGGTTCAAAATTACAGCGATCGTCGCCAATAACCCTCGAGCAGCTGAATAGTGCGACGTAAATATAACTCAAACTCGGGGACCAGCGTTGTCGAGACACAGGTTCAAAATCCTGTACCACTGAAAACCCGCCGTGTAGAGGGGCTAATCTGTCGAGCGTTAAATCTGTCGAGACTAAGTCCTTGGAGTGATAAGGATGTTTGGAAAGGGGATACCATCCGAGGCGTCGCCTTCATCACTCTTCCAAGGATCAAAATTACGAAGTCCGTCATCAATAGCTGACTACTTAGTAAATTAAAATCAAATGAAACGATATGGAAATTCGTCGTTAGTTTTATTCAGTTCGAGACTGCAAAATGACGAAAGTTTTTTCCATGGAGAGGGAGAAGCAGGCCTATTTAAAAACGGTGAGTGAGTGAGTTAATATTAACGTCGCACTGTTCAGCTACACGAGGGCTTTTGGCGACGGACCACGTAATTTTGAACCATGGTCAAGTGACGTGGACGACACCTGAGCTGGCACCCCCTCTCCTAACTACCACACCACACCAACGGGAGGACGTTTCAGCTCTCGACAGATTTAACGTGCATCGCTGCCCTACACGGCGGGTCTTTAGTGGTACTGGGATCGAACTCATGACATTCCTGCCATGGTTGGATACCTTAACAACTGGGCTACCGCAGCCCCTTAAAAAACGGTGAAATGAATTGTATTATTGTGTATGAAGACTTAGTGATTTTTGATTTCAAATTGAGAAGTTTCACCCTTTTTATATATTACTGTTCTTTTGTTTCCCTTTTTTTCCCTCGCCCTTGTGAAATCTGAAATATAAAATATTATATTAATTTAGATCTAGATTTTCAAAGAATTTTATAATGTATCAGTTATTTGGCTCCACTCATGTCATTCCAATTTTCTACGATATAGCTCTTGTAAACTAGGTGTGAGGGAATGTTCATTAACGTCGCAATACACAAAGCTACACACTGGCTATTATCGACGGACCTCGTCATTTTGAACTATTAGTCAAGTGACGAGGACGACATCGGAGTTGGCACTCCCCTCTCTTAACTCCTACACCACGCAAACGGGAGGACTTTAAACCACGACAAATTTAACGTGCATCAGCCCCTCTATACTTTGAGTCTTCGACGGCGATTGAATGAATGAGTGAATATTGATGTCACACTCTGTTCAGCTATTCAAGAGCTTTTGGCGACGGACCTCGTCATCTTGAACGATAGTCAAGAGAGGAGGACGATACCTAATCTGGCACTCATTCTCCTAAATACCACACTACACCGACGGGAGGACGTTTGAACTCTCGACATATTTAACGTGCATCGCTCCTCTACACGGTAGGTTTTCAGTGGTACTAGGCTCGAACTCATGACACGCTGGCCACGACTCCTTTACCTTAACCAGTAGGCTACCCCGATCACAAATAATGTATGAACTCAGTGGCGCAACAGCCCATAAGGGCCAAGACCTACTGCGCCTATCTCAGTTATGTGATCTTAGGCGCTGGGGTGCATGTGCAGATGCTTAGTAAGGTTGTCAGTCTGACACGAAACCCCCATTGTTTACTTCCCAAGAAAGCTTGGTACTCATTTATCGATCCACTGAAGGGATGAAAGACTGAGTCGACCTTCCCAACCTGAGATTTGAACCCCGGACCTGTGGCCTAGAAGCGTAATACACTACCTCTCAGCCACTGGACTTCCACTGGTCGCGAGTTCGTGATCGTAACCACTAGACTACCGAAGCCACCTTGGTAAACTTGGAATAATGTATTGATTTAGCAGGTTGCCTCATTACACTTTGCGTTAATCCATCGCACTGCTTTAGAATGCAAAAGTAATAAAAACAAAATCGTATGAAAATACACCTAGTATATTATTTTTATATTTATGAATAAAACTGCATTAACCAGTTGATTTTTGTTTGAAATAAAATACAGAATAATTATAATAAACAGATTTTTAAGTTATAATTTAATTGGGGTTTTTTTTCCGAATCTCATTGAACATTTTTTCCACCAAACAAAATTCTACTTGCATCTTAACGCTAAAAACTAATGAAGAAATCAAGGTATTTATTATTTAAAAATGCCATAAGATAGTTTCAAGCAAAACATGTGATAGTCATGAAGCTCCTACACTAAACGGGTAATCAGGTAATAAGTAATTGCCAGCCATTTCTATGAAATCTAATATATATTATAAATGTGAAAGTTTGTGAGGATGTTTGTGGGTCTTTCACGCAAAAACAACTCAATAGATTTTAATGAAACTTTACAGTAATATAGCTTATACATCAGAATAACACGTAGGATATAATTTATAGCATAGGCTATAATTTATAAAAAATGTAAAAGTGTCCAAAATATAACGATATTTGTCAAGTGAGTAGGAAAAAATTCTGGCGTCTGCAAGCAAATCTGGCTGCGCTGCAAAAAAGCCCACCACAGCATATATCTATCTTTTGTTTGTGAAAAACTCTTTTTGTTTTGGCTACGCAAGGGGCTCGCTTCTAATTAATTCCTGTGATCAGAATAATGCCTATTTTTTTTTTCAGAATAAAACTAAGTTTTGAAGGGAGAGGTTGTTATAAATCTCTCTTTATTTTAATGTTTTTTTATGATTTTATTATGCATATTTGATAGTAAGAAATTGATCTTTTTTCAAAATAAATGCTTTTATCGGTTCTATTACTTAAAGTAAATAAACTTTTTCTCTTTCACACTGCATCATTTGGACAAATTTAAAGAATTTGTTAATGGTTAGTAGTTAATTATAACGCTATAATTTTAATTGAATATGCAGATATTGCGTTTTTAAGTATAAAAATAATTATAACTACTGTATTGTATTTTTTGGAGTGTGTGAGTGAGTGAATATTAACATCGCACTGTTCAGCTACACGAGGGCTTCTAGCAACGTATCACGTAGTTTTGAACCATGGTCAAGTGACGTGGACGACACCTGAGCTGGCACCCCTTCTCCTAACTACCACACCACACCAACTTAGAAGGAATATTCTACCAATACTTAGCAGGAATATTTTTTGAAATCCACTCTTCCAAGATATATGGCAGCACGGGTTCTATAATGAGTATTTTAGCGGGGAAGCCGAAAAGTTTTGAGGGAGATATTGCTTTTTCAGCTGACGGCATTTTCAGTGGATTGCAAAGATTATTATTTTTGTCCCGAAAAAATAGTTCATGTCAAAATTTAAGTGTCTTATGTTTTTGTATGTTAGTGAAGACCTTGGAAAATGATTTGACTACTTATTTTAAGTGAACGGTGTATATAATTAATTTTACAGTGGAATATCTTTAATTAATTTATAAGCTCTAACGGATTAAATTTTCCAAAGTGGAGTATTTTGTTTATGTATTTCCCTTAATTTGTAAATACAGTGATCCAAAAAATATTGTATGAAAAAATCTTCAGTAAATCATAATGCGGTTGGATAAAGTATTAAAGTGCATTTCTTCCCTACACGGTGTAACGTCACGTCTCGAAAACAACAACAACATCTGGTGTCGGTTTCTTTGTAGATTCGACGCCCACACGTGCAACTTCCGATGCAGCGCAAACCCTGTTTGACCCCCGAGGAATCTAGCGACCCGACCGGAAGATGAGGGGAGAGATGCTTTGAACTTGCACGGGAGCGGTAACCAACGAAACCTCCTCTCACAAAATAGTGGACTCTAACAATCTAATTAATTTTAATAACTTTAATGTATCATTTTGTAAATAATTTTCAATAGTTGTGACGTAAATAAATTCCCTATTTTAATTCACCAAGAATACGCTACCGTTATTCTTTCAAACGTTACAGCTTAGAGTTTTGGTGGCAGCGCTTTGGGATAAAAAAGTTAGCATTCAGGACCCGTGAGAGGAGGAAAATTTTGGATTTTTACGGACGGACCGCAACGCAGGGAGAAAAAGAGATCTTCGGAAGAGCCGTGCGGCGATTCAAGTCAGCTTCGAGAAAGAGAGCGTCCTGCTCATAGAAGATCAAACTGATCTATAGTGTTAACGGCTAGTGTCCGAAGGGAAAGCGATTTTCGGAAGCCGTTCTGCGATTCAAGTCAGCTTCGGAGAAAGGGAGCGTCCTGCTCATAGAAGATCAAACTGATCTATAGTGTTAACGGCTAGTGTCCGAAGGAAAGCGATTTTCGGAAGCCGTTCTGCGATTCAATTCAGCTTCGGAGAAAAAGAGCGTCCTGCTCAAAGATCAAACTGATCTATAGTGTTAACGGCGAGAGTGGCCGAAGGAAAGCGATTTTCGGAAGCCGTGCTGCAAGTAAATTCAGCTTCGGAGAAAGGGAGCGTCCTGCTCATAGAAGATCAAACTGATCTACAGTGTTAACGGCGAGAGTGTCCGAAGGAAAAGCGATTTTCGGAAGCCGTACCAATAGTGCACATAATTTGCTTCTGACAGCAAGCTGAGTACTAAATGGGTGAGTACTGTTATATTTTTGAGTTGCAAACTGCATATTGTATTAGGAATTTTGGTTAAAGTGTTCTTTAGAAATTTTTGAAATACTTAGTGTTTTTCTTGCATGGGAACAGTGTTATTTTGTTTCTAGAGAATTGTAATTGTATTTCAAGCATTGTGTGCAATTTTAGCTTAAGATTTATTGTGTTTTAAGTCTCTTGAATGATTTTGATTATTTTTAGTGTTAAGTTTTTCTTTGTGTATTTCTGTGTATGCATGGGACCAGTGTTATTGTATTAATAGAGAATAGTAACAATAGTGCAAAAAATTTAGCGTGACATTTATTTGATATTGTTTAAAAATGGTTTTCCTTGGTAAAGGGAAAAAGCGAGACATGTTGCAACTTGCTGAGGAATTAGGAATAAATGCCACTTTAAATATGACTGTCCCTAGCATAAAAAATTGCAATCACTAACAGTGAAGGTTATGAAGAGGAATTTGTTAAAAATCTGTATGAGACTATCATTGCAAACGGAAAAAGATTGGAAGAGTTAGAAAGGGCTGAAAAAATGAGATTAGAGGAGTTAGAAAGGGCTGAAAAAATGAGATTGGAGGAGTTAGTAAAGGAGCAGGCATTAAAAGAGAAAGAATTACAGCTGAAATTTGATTTAGAAAGGTTTAAAATAGAATCCGGATTTAGGTAAACGATGAATCAAACGATTCTACAAATGCATGTTCTGTAACCTCTAATTTAAACTTAAAAAAATTGATCCCAGATTTCGATCCTAAGCAGTCAGATATTAGTTTATATCTAGTGATCTTTGAACGCCAGGCTAAAAGGGCGTCAATAGAAAAGAAAGAGTGGGTGGGGCAATTATTGGGTTTGTTACCCTAGAGATCGTGCAATTTATTGCTCGCGAACCGGAGGAACAAGCCGAAAATTACGATTATGTAAAGAAATTATTACTTAAAAGATTCAAGTTAAGTCCGGAGGTCTTTCGGCAAAAAATTTGTCCAACACCAGAAAAAATCCGATAGCACCTGGAAGGATTTCACTTTTGAAATTACGAATTATCTAGATGAGTGGCTGATTGGCTTAGAAATAAATACCTTTCAAGATCTTAAAGATCTAATGGTGGTAGATCAATTAAAAAAACGCGCCAATGCTAGTATGAAAGATCATTTTTTAGATAATTGGGCAAACCTTAAATCAGCTACTCAAATAGCAGAACTCTTTGATAATTATGAGGACGTCCGAAAGGTAAATTCGAAACCCATGGATAGGTGGGGCAGAAATGATAAAATTTTGACATACTCAGGATCAAGGAAAAAGAAAAAAATAGATTTGGGAAAACTTCCCCCAGATTAGGAGCTTCTGTTCCGAGAGTACTAGAGAGAACTTTTGAAAAACGCGTGATACAAAGATGTTATCATTGCAATATGCCTGGACATATAAAAGCCGGTTGCCCTAAATTAATAAAAAACAAAACGATGGAAACTCTCAATAATATTGAAGGAAATGAAAACCCGGATTTTCTTAATTCATATACAACAAGGGCTCTGTGAATGGTCACGAGATAGACATTCTTAGAGATACGGGAGCGACAATAGATTTAGTATGTGCAAAAAATACATAAATCCTTCTTCTTTCTCTGGTGAAAATGTTTGGGTAAAACAACCGTTAAGCCCAGAATTAGTTTGTTTACCTTTGGCGGTCGTGGAAATTTCCGGAAATTTTGGAACGGTGCAGACTAAGGCAGCGGTTTGTGGAAATCACTTAAATCAACACGGTCGATATTTGCTTGGAAATAAAACGGCCGAGCTAATAAAAGAAATTTAGGCTATAATTTCCTGCCAGTCGAAATATTGAATGCTGTCCAAACAAGGTCTCAAGTCAAAGCGGCTAGAGAAGAAAGGGGAATAGATAGTGGTGATGGTAAAAAAGGGGAAGATGAGGTTATAATTGTTTCTTCGGATGCAGAGGACGAAATTTTAATACCTGCACTCCAGGAATATGTTCCGGAATTAGCGCTGCTAAGGGTTACGCGAGAAAATTTAATCAATGCTCAAAAAAATAGCGAGGAGATTAAACCCTTATACGAACAGGCAGCCAGTCAAGTGCAGGTTACCAATCAGGTTTATTCGCTAGAGAAGGAATTATTGGTCAAAAAATCGTGAAGATAAGTTAGGTAACGTGGTGAAGTTAATAGTAGTGCCGGAAGGGTTGCGCGACCCTATTAAATCATTGTGTCATGAGGGAACATCTGCACACCTGGGAATTACGAAATCAAAGACAAATTAAACCGATATTTTTACTGGCCGAATTGCTATAGAGATATGGAACAGTTTGTAAAAACTTGCGATCAGTGTCAGAAAGGCTGGGAAGCCCAATGATAAAAAGAAAGCTCCACTAAAATTGGTCCCTGTTATTCAGGAGGTTTTTACTAAGCTAAATATTGATGCATGTGGGCCTCTCCCGATCACATCTAAACGGAATCGATATCTTATCACGGCCATTTGCATGTCTTCAAAATTCCCTGAAGCTATTCCGGTGTCTGATATTAGTTCCGTTAGTGTCAAAGATGCGCTGTTAAACATCTTTAGTCGGATGGGGTTTCCCCGTGAAATACAATGTGACCAGGGTACTTCTTTTACTAGTGCTCTGACTACCAAGTTTTTGAAAGATTCGGAATACTTGTCAGGCATAGTTCTGTGTATCATCCACAGAGTAACCCTGTTGAGCGATTTCATCGAACGTTGAAACGACTCTTACGAGTCTTATGTTTAGATGCAGGCTCCGAATGGGACAAACATCTTCCGTCAATTCTTTTTAGCGTTACGAACTGTATCGCACGAAAGTACAGGGTATACACCGTCAGAGTTGGTGTATGGGAAAAATTTGCGAACCCCAGAGACGTTAGTAATGGAACATTGGATGGAACCGGAAGAAGAGGGTGATCTCGTCACTGAATATATGTTTAAGTTAATAAATAGATTAAAAGATGTCAAGAAGTAGCTATAAATAAAATGGAGAAATGCAAGTTAAGCGGAAAACTTGGTATGACAAAAACGCAGTAAAACGTGAATTTAAGGATGGAGATTTAGTCCTAGTGTTAGCTACATCCAGAGCAAATAAATTAGCAGTGCAGTGGATAGGTCCTGGGACAATTTTAAATAAAATTTCGGAAACGAACTATTTAGTCGAAATCCCCGGCAGACGCGAAACATCTCAAATCTATCATATAAATATGCTAAAACCATATTACAAAAGGCCAGAACACGTTAACGTAATTATTAATGATGAAACAAAAACTCTCTCGCAGACCAGGAGTTAGAAATCCCATACTTAGAAAACAATTCTCTCATTTATGATTTCGAGGACGTAATCCAGGCTAGCGAGTTGAACAAACACCTTCACGACAAACAAATGGATCGACTGCGCGAATTATTAAATAAATACTCTAAATGTTTTCAAACAATCCCGGTTTAACTAATCTGGTTGAACACGAAATCCAGTTAGTTAGCGATCAACCAGTTAGGACGAAGCCCTATCGAATGTCGCACCGACAAAATGAAATCTTAAAAAACGAAATTAACCGAATGTTAAAATTAGGAATCATTGAGGTGAGAATCGGATTACATGTCTCCTATGATTTTAGTTGAGATAGCTGGGAAAGAACCTCGTCCATGTATAGATTACAGGAAATTAAACGGGATCATTAGAACGGAATATTTTCCTCTTCCGAATATCGAAGAACGCGTAGAAAAAGTATCGGCGGCTAAATTTATTACCGTCTTTGACTTATCTAAAGGATATTGGCAAATACCTTTGAGTAAAACAGCACAGCGATACGCAGCCTTCTGTACTAGCTTTGGTACATACCGACCCCTAAGGATGAGTTTCGGATTAAAGAATGCTCCATATTTCTTTAGTAAACTCATGGCTGAATTACTTAACGGACTAGAGGATTTCGTTGTCCCGTATCTAGACGATATCGCAATTTTCTCAGATACTTGGGAGTCGCATATTAAACATATGGAAACGGTTCTGCAGAGAATAAAGAGAGCTAAGTTAACGATAAAACCTTCAAAGTGTAAGTTTGCGCAACAAAATGTCAAATTTTTGGGTCACATTGTGGGTCAGGGTTTTTCGCACTCCTTCCGAGATCAAAGTTCAGGCTGTTCTAGAGTTCCCTACCCCCCTCGCACGAAAACCCAAATACGTGCTTTTTTTCTTAGGTATAGCGGGTTATTACCAAAAATATATAAATCTGTTCTCGGTAATTGCTGCTCCGTTGACGGATGCGTTGAAGGGAAGAGCAAAGAAGGGAGAAATTAAGTGGACGACCGAGTGTGAAAACGCATTTCGAGAACTAAAAGGGAAACTAATTGATAAGCCCGTCTTGTACGCGCCAAATTTTGAACGAGAATTCATTGTTCAAACGGACGCTTCGAACGCAGGTATGGGAGCAGTTTTAACCCAATTAACTGAACAAGGTGAGGAGCATCCAATCCTTTACCTGAGTAAGAAATTTTCAGAGGTAGAGAAGCGTTATTGTACGACGGAGAAGGAATGTGCTAGTATTGTTTTCGCAATTAAAAGGTTACATTATTACTTAGATGGAAATTCATTTTTAGTTATGACCGATCACAACCCGTTGGTGTGGTTGAATAGAAATGTTAGTTCTAACCCTAGATTGATGCGATGGGCTTTGGCTTTGCAACCATATAATTTTAGAATTGTACATCGGTCGGGTAAAAGTCACAAAAATGCAGATAGTCTCAGCAGATCGGTGATAGATAATTAGGGATTGTTAACAATGTTCTCTTGCTCATGAATAATAATTGTTGCTTATGTTTTTTAGTTAAAGGTTAATAATTGTATTAAATTTTATTTATTTACTAGTACTGTATATCATATCGAATGGCGATGCGTGTCAAAAAGATAAAGCCATGAAAAGCAAATGTATTAATATGCTTAATTTTGTGTACAGGGTTTTAAAATATACATGAGTATTTAGTTTACGCAAGAGGCATATGGTGAAAAAATATTTTGTGTGTAAGGTTGTACACTTCGCATATCATATCAACACATGTCGTTAGTATAATTTTATTTAAGTATTGTGGCGAAGAATATTTTTATGTGCAAGGTCTTACACTAGGCATTTGATATAACATGTTGTTAGTATAATTGATACTAGGCATTGTGATAGAGTGTTTGTATTTTTATTTAATGTATAGTATGTTTTCTTACATTGCTATTTCGTAATATGGATTTGTGTAAGTTCCCTAGCAAGAACACTCACTCACTAGAAATAAGTAATTCCAAATTTAGTTCAGCGTTTTCTTTAGTAATTAAAATTGCAGCTCAGAAATATAGTGGTGCTTGATGAAGGGATGTGTCGGTAATCTGTCAGTTGTCTCATCGTCATCCCATTAAACTTTTCTCAACGGAAAAGTTCCATAAGAGAGGGCGAGCTGTAACGTCACGTCTCGAAAACAACAACAACATCTGGTGTCGGTTTTCTTTGTAGATTCGACGCCCACACGTGCAACTTCCGTTGCAGCGCAAACCCTGTTTGACCCCCGAGGAATCTAGCGACCCGACCGGAAGATGAGGGGAGAGATGCTTTGAACTTGCACGGGAGCGGTAACCAACGAAACCTCCTCTCACAAAATAGTGGACTCTAACAATCTAATTAATTTTAATAAATTTAATGTATCATTTTGTAAATAATTTTCAATAGTTGTGACGTAAATAAATTCCCTATTTTAATTCACCAAGAATACGCTACCGTTATTCTTTCAAACGTTACAACGGCGGGTCTTACAAAGCTCTAATAAAGTTCGAGCTACGAAAGTAGCTAGGCATGTGCCAACTTGACTCTATCGTTAACATTTCGCTATGTTTTTCATTGAATCACCATTATAATTTAAGAAACGCCGTTGCTTGCGAATATTACAATTTTAAATAAAATAAATACAACAGAAAATAATATTAATGCATTACACTTTCAGATATGAATTATTTACGCTACTTTAAGCGTTTATTACGCTAAACTTTTAACAATATGTTACTTTTGCTGAGCAAAGATCAGCTTAGGGAGGTATTTTGAAAAATCGACCCTCAAGAGTGTTACGAGGAATTATAAATAAATAAAAAAAATCCTTTTCATCAGTTATTAGATCTACATACTTAAAATTTAACAAAGGTGTATATGCAAAACGCTTTTTTTTTTGTTTAATTTGCAATTCTCATAAAATTAACTCATTAAAAACTTCTTTTTCCTTCAATCTGTGTTGTTTAATTTTTCAGTTCACCCGTGCGAAGAACGGGTATACCAGCTTAAATATATATATGTTTTTTTAAAAGGATTATTTCTATTATTTCATTGCGAAATTAATTCTTTGTTAATTAAAAAGTACATTGTCTATTTAAGAAAATAAGTGGAATGGAGCAAATTTCGAAAAAGAGAAATTTTTGACATAATTTTAGAAATCACTCACATTGTGCGCGTACAAACACACACACAGAAATGCTGGTGTCATGAGGAAAAGAGAAAGCCCGAGCAACGCCGGGCTAAGCGGTGGAGGGGGGAATGGAAGTCATTTTGAAAATGAGTATTAGAAGTTCTGATTTTGTGAAAAAAAGGGAAAATTTATAAAAGTAGAGATAGCCCGTGCAACGCTGGGCCATGCAGCTAGTCATATATAAATTTATAAACCTATAATGATGTTTTATAAACGAGTCGGCATTACTATAACTTCTTAATATTCCTGCCCCGTGATTGCATTTTTCCTTTGCATCAGACTTGTTGTCATGGTAACGCTATCAAAGATATTGGATCATTCAAGCAGCTTATGATTAAAGTTCGCGTCTCCGGGGCATTTTGAGTTCAAGAAGTGATGTTAATCTTATATGGTTTCTACACTGCCCTCCACAAACTTTTAGACATATGCATCGATGTAAATGCAATCGAATATATTCAAAAGAGTAAAAAAAAATGAGACAATCCTTTTCTAGAGTTATATATATTTTTGAAAATATTTTTCTGTTTATTTTAGTGATTCACTTGTGGATTTCCAGACCTTTAAGAAATATTATAAAATATTTTCAAAAATTGGACAATAAATGTAATTTAAGAATAAAATTTAACTGTTTTTTGCAGTTTCTACTGCATTTTATATCACGTGTGCTTTTTGAAAGATCCCTGACTACGTTCAAAACTGTTATTTTGGAAAAGTGTATATAAAAGAATGTTTTTTCAATATTTAGTGTCACTTGTGAATTAGAATATACGTATAAAAATGTTTTGAGAATATTATGCCTAGAAAAAATTATTTAAATAAAAAAATCTTTTGGCAAAAAATGAAGAAAGAATGACATTTTTTTGAAAACATTCCCCTTTTATAAGAAATGCTTCTAAAACAATATTTTGCCTATATACATCTAGGACTTCTATACCGGGGTTGAACTAAAAGTTTTGAAAAATTCACATTGTTTTCAGTGTTATGAACAAATGAAATAATAACGGGTGTTTCTTGTTAAAATTTCTCTACTCTGATGTAAAAAAATATGAATAAAAAAAATTCTAAATTATATATTTTACAACATTTTTAGATAAACATCGGTATAGATATCCTAGCTATATATAGGCAAAATATTATTATGGAAGTATTTTTCATAAACTGAGAATATTTTCAAAACATGTCATTCTTTCTTCCTTATTTCCAAAAAAATTGCATTTAAATATTTTTTTTCCTTGTAATACAAACCTTAAAACAGTTTTATATGTATATTCTAATTTAACTGACACTATCAAAAAAGAATTATCAATTTATAATCTTTTAACACGCTTTTATTTGCTTCACCTGTAAGCAACGGAATCTTTGAACTCGATTTTTACTCACTTTAAAAGGTCAGATTAATTCCAAATTTTACACACTTGTGAAGGGCCAATGACAGTACAATAATTTCTCGTCAGTCTAATTATCAGACTGCGTAACTCCATCTGGGAAGATAATTTGCTACAGTAGGGCTAGGCGTCAAGTTGTTGTTTATGTTCGCCAAGATAGGCGATAATATTACAATATGGTTTACTTTGATGTTTTCATCGGGCGATATTGTTACAAATTTTGTGTAATGAACGCTTAAAATAGTGTAAATAATTTATATCTGGAAAAGTATAATACATTAATAATACTTTCTGTTATATTTATTTTGTTAAAATCTAGCCACCACCTCTCCCTTCGAAATCTAGTTTTATTATGATATAAAAAATGTGATTACATTGATCGAAGGATTAAATTAAAAACGGAGCGCGCACTGAGGCATGGCGTAGACAAAACAAAGGGAAAAACGCTAGGCCCTCATCTTGGATTTCATGTAACCCGACAACAACCGCTGCTTGGCGTGATTCCTTAATCGCGCCAAAAAGCGCTTGGCGCGTTGCACTCCTATACCAAATCAGTTACACCAGTGGAGTTACGCAGTCTGATAATTAGGTCGACGATTTAATAACTTTGTTTCATTGTCCTGATCAAGATTATCAGGATTAATGATTTCACATTTCCAGATTTGGCGACTCATTCCAGATCCTATTTCCAGATTTGGCGACTAAAATATGAAGTTGCAATCCTAAAGCGAAAACACTCATGGTTAATACAAATATAGTGATATTTTTAGTGAAAAATATCATTAATTTTACACCTTCCGTATTAAATATTTCACACTTATCTCTTCTAGATTTCCTTCAGTTGGCTGATCCTTTATTTTGCAAACCAGGCCGTATCGACGCACTGATTGGATGCCAATGGGTATTCCAGATTCTAAAATAATAAAGCATTAAAGATTAATTCATCCATGAATAAATGATGGTTTAAAAAACTAAAGAAACACGCTTTTATTGATGATCGAACTAAAAAGTAAAAAATAATTCTTAATACAAGAATAAAATGTGACTAATGAAAAAATTAATGTCATTGTGGTAAAAGCGTCGGGTGCTTTGTACCAGAGGTTCGCCAAAGTGGTGGTCCACAGACCACTAATGTGGCCCGCGAGAAAATTTCGCTGGACCCCTGAAAATTGTGGTACTCTTGGTAATGCCCTCCCCAGAAAGAAAATGTGGGAAAAGTGAATATAGTTTTCTTAGTGAACAGGCGATGAAAATTCTGATTCAATTCTCCACAGCTTATGTATGCGAAAAGGCCTTTTCATCTGTCACATCCATCAAAATACGGTACCGATCTTAGCTTGAAATAAATTTCTTGCTGTAACACACACAACATTGGATCCAAATATATATAATTTTATTTCAAGTAAGCAGGAACATTCATCACACTAGAAATCTATAACGCTAAAAGTTTGATATAGTTAAACAATTTTTTTATTGTTTTGTTTTTACAGTTTTTGTTTATTTTATTATGATTTATTAATTAAGCTTTCATAATTTGGTTACAATTAATGATTCCATTTTATTAACTAGGTACATTTTAAGTGTTCTCATCTCAATGTTTTTATAAATATATTTAAATCTTATTAGTGGTCCGAGGGATTTAAATTATGAATTTACTGGTCCGTGAGGTCAAAAAGTTTGATGACACCGCTGCTTTATACTACATTTTTACCCTAACTCTGCATTTTGGAATAGAAATAGTAAGAAATTGTAACAATTGATATCAAGCACTCAAAGCTTTTACCACAATGACATTAATTTTCTCATTAATCACATTTTATTATTATATAAAGAATTACTTTTTACATTTTAGTTCGATCAATTACAAAAGCGTATTTTTTAGTTTTTTTTCAATTCCTACTATTAGCTCACACTCTCTATATTTTTATTTACTTATTTATCTTGGTGGAATTTTCAATCGTTAATAAAATTCATTTTAAAGCTCTAAATTGAGATGAAATTGTATATACAGGATTATTTTGGATGACAATACAATAATTTAATTATAATTATTAAAAATTAATCGATTAAAACTAATTATTTAAAGAATTACAAATACAGCCTTTAGGCATCATTTTTGGCGACTTAGCGACCCTTTTGGCACATTGTGTCAAAACTTGAAAAGGTTTTTTTCTCACGTTTTAAAGCATTCAGTTGAACTGAAATTTTATATACACGATGGTTTTGGATGACAATATGATACTTTAATGATAATTAATAAAAACTAATGACCGCTTAATGTTGTGATTCTGTCCTATGTATATACATATTTCTATTAATTGTAACTATTTAATAAAAAGTAGATAAAATAAATTTTTTCTTGGTTGATCTAAGTAGGAATTGACTTAATTTTTTTCTATATATTACTTGTTTAAACTATAATTTATTTAAAATTACGGTTCCGAACGTATTCAGTCACCATAAGATGTCCAATACGTTTTTATGATTATAAATTTTTGTTACATCTTTTGCAACTTTCTATCATTATGTAAAAGACTTAAGAGCCCCTTTATCACTTCTCTTTATTAAATCTATCTTAAGGACTTTAATGTCTTTTTTTTTTTCATGTTTATCTTGTCTATACTCAAAGATAAGCGTAACAAAGTATTCAAAATGACGCAGTCAGCCTCCCGATTCGCTGAAAAACAAAATTAAATCTCCGCGTGCACGGAAGGTGACGTACGGTGGAATCTAGTTCGGACTCGATTTTGTGCCTTTAATCTCAATGAGAAATGCATAACTAAGTAGGGAGAGGTATTTAATGCTTTGAGTGACGATTCAATTTTGTCTTTATTTGAGAATTCTTTTACACATTATGGACGTAATAAAATAGTGCACGAAATATTTTTTTGTACATATCAGTGATATCATTACGAACGTAGTTAATCAGGTGATTCGTTTTTGCAAAAGACATTTCCTTATTAAATTAGAATCTTTTCGAAAAAATCTTTCTTTCCAATACTTTTTTTTAAAAAGTTTACTATATGTTCAGTCGACTCTCGATAATTTGAAGTTGGAAGGACTGGTGAAAAACTTCGATTATCAAGAAGGTAGGAAAACACTCCCAAAATACACGAAGAGATACTGGGTGTTTTTTAGAGGTATAGAACTTTAGATTGCAATAAAACAAAGATGTATTATTCGCTGACTTGAATTTTTTTTTATTCGAAAGATAATCTTGTGGCATTACATTTTAAATGTCATCAAGCAAGGCGTAGATTCGTCGAATGGGCCCAAAACGAGATTACCGTTGTTCCCGATTTTCATAAGCGAATTTTGTTTAGCGATGAAGCGCACTTCTGGTTGAATGGCTACGTCAACAAACAAAACTGCCGCATTTGGAGTGAAGCTAATCCACAAGTGTATGTCGAAACACCATTACATCCAGAAAAACTGACTGTTTGGTGCGCTTTATGGACTGGTGGAGTCCTTCTTCAAAAACGATGAAGGCCACAACGTTACAGTCAATGGTGATCGGTATAGAGCCATGATTACTAACTTTTTCATTCCTGAATTGAACAATCATGATGTCCAAGAGCTGTGGTTCCAACGAGACGGCGCAACATGTCACACAGCTTGTGCCACAATCGATTTATTGAAAGACACGTTTGGTGACCGCCTAATTTCACGTTTTGGACCTGTGAATTGGCCTCCAAGATCTTGTGATTTAACACCGCTAAACTATTTTCTGTGGGGCTATGTAAAGTCATTGGTCTATGCGGATAAGCCACAAACGCTTGACCATTTGGAAGACAACATTCGCCGTGTTATTGCCGATATACGGCCACAAATGTTGGAAAAAGTCATCGAAAATTGGACATCCAGATGGGACTACATCCGAGCCCGCCGTGGCAGTCATATGCCAGAAATCATATTTAAAATGTAATGCCACAAGATTATCTTTCGAATAAAAAAAATTTCATGTCAATCGAATAATACATCGTTGTTTTATTGCAACTTAAAGTTCTATACCTCTAAAAAAACACCCTTTACATAGGACAGAAAACACAACATTAAGTGGTCATTAATTTTTATTCATTATCATTAAAGTATCGTATTGTCATCCAAAACAATCGGTATATAAAATTTCAGTTTAAATGAATGCTTTAAAACGTGAGATAAAACCTTTTCAAGTTCGTACACAAGTCGCCATAATGGTCGCTAAGTCTTCAAAAATGATGCCAACGTGGATGTATTCGTAATTCTTTGAATAATTAGTTTTAATCAATTAATTTTTATTAATTATAACTAAAAATTATTGTATTGCCATCCAAAATAATCATGTATATAAAATTTCAGCTCAATTGGGTGCTTTAAAATGTATTTTATTAAGAACTGAACATTCTACCAAGATAAATAAATAAATAAATACAGAGTGTGAGCTAATAGTAGGAATTGAAAAACAAATAAAAATAGTACATAATGAAATTTTTTTAAAAAAGACCCATTTCTTCATTTCTTGTCTTTAATAAATTATAGTTCAAAAAAAATAAAAACACGCTTTATAATGAATCGAACTAAAAGTAAAAAAAAAAAAATTCTTTATATAGAATAAAATTGATTAACGAGAAAATATTAATGTCATTGGGGTAAAAGCGTGGGGTGCTCTATATTAATTGTTATAATTTCTTACTAGTTCTATTCTGAAATGCTGAGTTAGGGTAAAAATGTAGTACAAAGCCCCCCTCACACGCTTTTACCACAATATGACATTCATTTTTTCATTAATCCTTTTATTCTTATATTAAGAATTATTTTTTTACTTTTAATTAGATTCACATTATAAAGAGTTTTTTTTAGTTTTTTTTAAAACTATAATTTATTTTTCATTTTTTAATTCGATTTACAATAAAAGCGTGTTTTTTTAAATTTTTTAAACTATCATTTATTCATTGTTGAATTTATATATAGCCTTGAGTTTTTTTGATATTAGGAGCCGGAATTATGTGGCTGCTGGAATTAGTCTTGCTCTTCAATGGATATTCATTAACGTGTCTGAAGGGTATTTATTCTCTCCGTTTACGGGGCGTCGGATGAGTCCCGTATCATTATGTTTTAAAAATTCCGTCCCCATAGATACAGGTCAAACAAATCAAAGTTTGTTAAAAGAAATATTAAATGTCAATCGTATTATCACCTTTTAAACGTATTTCTATAATGTTAACTCATATCATTGCTTTATGAAAATAAAAGAAAAATTTAGCATTTAGAACATTACTTATTTTTTGTACAATTGCTTATATTATAGTAAGAAATTGCTGACGCACCCACCTCCCCTTTCTCACATAAAGAATACTTTTTTGTCTGTTTTACTTGTATTAACCACAAGCCTATTCGCTCTTTTAGGGTTGCATCTTAATCTTTTAGTCACCAAATCTGAAAATGGTTCATGCAATTAGTCGCCAAATCTGAAAATCGTTATTCCTGAGGATCCTGATCAGGACAATGGAACAAAAAATTATGAAATTATTCTACTGTCATCGATCCTTGACAAAT